>OX411306.1:117442696-118042696 GCA_948150685.1 Rhaphigaster nebulosa | reverse complement strand
AATTTCCAACTCCTGGACTGTACATGTGAAGCAGGAAAAATATGTAAAACTATTTTGAAAAAACCTCGAAGAGGGTCGGTCGGGTTCCCCTTTGGTAGGCTGTTTATGAGCCAAAAAATTTTGTTTTTTGATTTTGGAAATCAAAATCTGATCTCTGTTTCTGAGAAAACTAATGTTTCCCCTCTACTATTTTGAGGACGTTTTTAATATTTTTACCAAGCATAATACTTGAATATTTTGATGCCTTATTTTTTTTTTTTTTTTATTATTTCACTCGGTAATTTTGGTACTAAACTCATTCTTCTACCTTCATTAGAACCAGAGATATAAAGTGAAATGTGTTTTGCTTATACAAACTTTCCAATTTTTTTCCGTAGCCACTGGGGATCATTGGCCCCTAATATTTTACACAGTCCAATATTTTAAGGCCTAGATCCCACCTAAAATAGTTTCATCAATATCTAGGAAACATGTGGGAACATCTCCTTGTAAGTTGTGAAAGGTACAAGTATGATAAAGCTGGGGGTTTACCGGCTTCTTCTATTTTAATGAGTACACTTTAGTCTAAGGTCACAACACCTTCATGATATCACTGTAATGGCTTATCTTCGTCTCCAAAAGACATTAAAGTTTTTCAAGAAACCATACAGCTAACAATCACCCCTCTCTCCTGTAGATTAGAGCTCATATTTTTATTTCAGCCGCTTCACTGCCTAATGGGTTAAGTACCATATTTATTCTGCAAGCTTCCTGAGAACTATTAAATAAAGAAGTTTCAGTACAGTTCTGTACATTAGGGCTTCTCTCAATGTATCAACTAGCCATCATACATTGATAATAGCACAGAGCTGATATGTCAATTATTGTGTGTTCGTCATAGGTATGACTGGACCCAAGTTTGCAACCGTCTGTGGAAAAGACATTGAAATTTTTCCTTTCATTTTTATCTATTTTCAGTTCTAAATAATAAACAAATAATTTAGGTAGTTATAAATTCAGTTTAGATTATTTTAAATAATTATAAAGCATTTTTCCTCACCTTAGTCTACTTGCTTGATTTTGTATGAAGTAAAACTAATAACCATTAACAGTCCATTAATGTTGAACTGAAATTTTATTTTGAAGAATATTATCTCTACCCACTAACTTGTTTATTGCAGATAATGGTGTTTTGATTAATTTTGGGAGAAATAATTATGGACAATTAGGGAATGGAACTACTGAAAATAGATGGCAACCAGAAGAACTTGAAGGATTTATTTTTCAAAAAATTTCTGTAGGTTCAGAGCATTGTTTGGGAATGGATGGTATGTAAAACACCATATAATTTATAATAAATTTATAAATAAATATTATAAAAATTTATTATATATTATGTATAATTTAGCTAGGAGTGATTTTAGTGATTGTCCATAAAAGGTAACATTTTGTGCAGGGTTGAAATTTAATTTACTTCACTTATTATTCAAATTTTAAATTTGGCTTGTAGTTACTTAAAAGTAAAAATCATTTACCACTTATTTGTTCATGGGACTTAAGGAATATATTGCTGGCAGTCACAATACTTAGCCAATTTCCTAACATAGTAAAGTTTATGCCACCTTTATCTTTTTATCTCTTCTGATTCAATCTCCATCTGGAATGAGTTTGAATGTTGAAATGAATTTTAAGTCAATAATGCTCGGTTAAATTGAATTTTTTTGTCTTTGTACCAAGTAATTCTTGTGCTTCAAAAATAAATTTTGCCATGTTTTTTTTTTTATATTTTAAAAATCTTTCTTAGAGTGGTTGTTTAACTTTTCTTCAAATCTTCCAAATCATTGCTATAAATAATTTATGATCAGTAGTTACCTGAAGATTGACCTTTATATCAGATTACTGATATACTATAGAACACTTATTTAACTTTAAGTGTTAAAGCTACGATATTCCAAAATTTGGACAGTACCATAATGGTTGGAAATAAATTTTGTAAAATTTGTTTAAAATACACTATTTTGGACAAATAGTTTCATCACTCTTGAAACAGGAATGACAAGAATAATAGCAATTCTAAAAGAATGATTAAATTATGAAACTTCCTCCTCTGTCTTTGCAAAGAAAGATAAAAAAAATGTTTAATGTTTGACAAACTGGTAATTGAGCTAATTTGTTCATGGCGTCTGTACGTACGTACGTTGGTATCTCGCATAACTCAAAAAAGGTTAGCCGTAGAAAGTTGAAATTTTGTATTTAGGATTGTTGTGAAATCTAGTTGTGAACCTCCCTTTTTGGTCACAGCTTGATCGTTGGAAGTAGTACTTTACTTGAAGATCATAATTGATTTCCATCAAAAATTACATTAAAATAATATGCAAAACTTCTCAAATTAGTATTTATAACTTATATATTGATTTAAATAATATAATAAATTTTGGTTAGCATTGGCAGACCGGAAATGGTACTTTACTTGAAGGTCATATTAGACTTTCATCAAAAATTATATTAAAATATTATGTAAAATATCTCAAATTTGGTAAATAGGACTTTTATGTCTATATGAATATATTTTACTAGGTTTTTTAAAAATTGGTCAGCCGAAAAGGGTACTTTACTTGAAGGTCATAATAAACTTTCATCAAAAATTATATTTAAATTAAATACAGAAAGCATATGTTTTGGTAGTAAAGGTTACAAACGCAATTTGATTTCCATTCAATTAAACAATTTTATTACTTGTTTTAAGTGTTAAAATTGAATGTAAAATACTGGTTTTCCTCCCTATTTGTGACATGAACAAGTCTGCAGCAGGAAAATAAGATATAAGTTGATTGGATTTTCCTGCTTAAAATGTCGAAACTGTCAATTTCCAATGCTTTATCAAGTGACACAGACAGTTCTAATGTTGTCAGGGAACATGAAGAAATCTCTTAGGAACTTGTTATCTATTGAAAGAAAACGAGATATGAAAATAGAATAAGACCTCTAGAAACAAGAGTGTGTGTGTGTGTGTGTGTGTATCTATTGGCATATGTCGTTTTTAAGATACTGCAATATTCGGAAACTAGTAACCAAATTGAGGATAACTTTTTGATAGGCGTACAAGAAAGTCATGTGTTGTCCACATCGGATATTATTCAATTAGGGATTGATCCTTCTGTAATGTCATGCGGATGTCAACTGATTTTATTCAAGTTACAAAGTTGTAACGAATAAAATCAGATTAAAGCTGTAGCAATATCATGAATTAGGTGACATCCGCATGATGGTATAGAAGGATCAATCTAATTTGGGATTAATAAATTATTTGCTTCATCTATAATTTTGTTTTATTGAAAACTAGTTTCGAATGTTATACATTCATCTTAGTTCGAAAACCCACAAAAAATTCAAAAATAAGCAATTCAAAATATAGTTTGGTATTATAATACATATTAAATTAGATGTAATATAAATCAGTATTATAAAACATTTATGTATTATGAATTTAATTAAGACAAGAAATCAAATACATGTTGGTACTCACCAAGGTTAAAATGGATTATATCAAACAGAAAAGTTTGTACTGGTTTCTTCTCGCACTGAACTAACAATGAAAGAAAGTTTGGATGGTTGTAGGTGAACAGTTTAAGGATGGTGGTTTTTCCAGTAATGCCGGTGAGTAATTGGTTGTTCTGTTATAGTTGGGAATAAATTTAAGATTGGTCTATTGGAGATATTTATTTGGTCATTTAAGCAAAAATCTGGATAGGATTTATTATTTCAAGTGCTTCATATATATTTGATTTGAGGCTGTTTTCAACTTGATGTATTAATTTAACTCTTGAGTCTTTGATGAATTTATGGTTTTTTCCATTTAAATGAATTGCAAAGTTGGAATTCTCTGTCTTATTATTATATGCACATATATGTTCTTTTAATCTCTGATTTAGCGATCTTCTAGTTTTTCCCGAGTATTTGGCTGCACAATCATTACAATTTAGTTTGTATACTCCGCTTTTTTGGGAAGGATCTATTTTGTCTTTAAGATAAGAGAAGTATGAAGATAGGGTTTTTTCTATTTTAAATGCAGGGTTTAATCCTAGTTTTTTCAATTCATTTCCGACTTTAGTGGATATAAGGCTGTAATATGGAATCAAAGCATAATATTTCAGGATGGGCCTATCTTCGGGAGTTGTTGAATAGATATCATTAATTGTCGGTTTTTGATTATGAAGGGAGCCAAGCTATAACGCATGTTACACCACCCAAAGACTCAAAACTGAGCAATTCAAAATTTAATTCTATCTCCAAACAGGTCATAACAGAACTGAAGAATGCAGAACAAAAAGATGCCATCTATTTATTTTCGAAGTTGAGGCTCAAATATGCAACAGTCAAAAAGAGCATCTGGTTCAACGACTGTAATGATAAATTGTAATGATTTTGATTTCATAAACAAAAACGGTTTTTCTAATATCAAAAATCCCGTGAATAAATTTGCCACCGAAGTCCGTGAGTTGATAAAAACAGCATATTGATACCGGATAATAAAAAATACACTCTCATTGAGATGATTTTGCTACCTCCCTGACTATATGACCTACCAAAAATACACAAACCGGAAATTCCCATAAGACCAGTCGTTACTTACATCAATATCCCGATCTATAAACTTGTCCATTACTTGACAAATTTATTCAAAACCAGAATCTCATTTTCCCCACAACACACGGTAAAAAACTATAGCGTTAGTCAACAAAATTAAGAACATAGCAATTCCGGATAACATGAAATTAATATCATTCGACATCACAAATCTTTTCACAATTATCCCACCACTAGAAAAAATAGAAATTTTAGAACGGTTAATCTTCCGATCGAATCTATCACTGCTAGAAAAACTAGATCTTCACAATTTGATGTCTATGTGCATAAACCATAATTATTTTCAATTTGATGGAAAATTCTTCAAACAGGAAGAAGACTTACAGATCTGTCCAGGAATTTACCAGAAACCCAACACGGATGTCGTTATAAACAATGAAGCTAGGAGACCGATAGCACATAAACTCGCAGGCTGTAATAGTATGATTTACCATCTTTTGAACATACAATTAAATGAAAAGAACTATAATAAAGAAACTGAAATAATTTATTTTAATTATTCTGAAATAATTGAATGAAAAGAACTATAATAAAGAAACTGAAATAATATATACCATAGTAAAAAATAGCGGGTACAATAAAACCACTATCACCTATATCACTACATACCTACATACTATCAACCACTACATACCTATTCAGCAATTCCCAAAGATAGGCCCATCCCGAAACATTATGTTTTGATTCCATATTACGGCCCTATATCCACCAAAGTCGGAAATGAATTGAAAAAACTAGGATTAAACCCTGCATTTAAAATAGAAAAAACCCTATCTTTATACTTCTCTTATCCTAAAGACAAAATAGGCCCTTTCCAAAATAGCGGAGTATGCAAACTAAATTGTAATGATTGTGCAGCCAAATATTCAAGAAAAACTAGAAGATCGCTAAATCAGAGATTAAAAGAACATATATGTGCATATAATAATAAGACAGAGAATTCCAACTTTGCAATTCATTTAAATGAAAAAAAAACATAAATTCATCAAAGACTCAAGAGTTAAATTAATACATCAAGTTGAAAACAGCCTCAAATCAAATATATATGAAGCACTTGAAATAATAAATCCTTCAAATCTTATCCAGATTTTTGCTTAAATGACCAAATAAATATCTCCAATAGACCAATCTTAAATTTATTCCCAACTATAACAGAAAAACCAATTACTCACCGGCATTACTGGAAAAACCACCATCCTTAAACTGTTCACCTACAACCATCCAAACTTTCTTTCATTGTTACTTCAGTGCGAGAAGAAACCAGTACAAACTTTTCTGTTTGATATAATCCATTTTAACATTGGTGAGTACCAACATGTATTTGATTTCTTGTCTTAATTAAATTCATAATTCATAAATGTTTTATAATACTGATTTATATTACATCTAATTTAATATGTATTATAATACCAAACTATATTTTGAATTGCTTATTTTTGAATTTTTTGCGTGTTTTTAGAACTAAGATGAATGTATAACATTCGAAACTAGTTTTCAATAAAACAAAATTATAGAAGTGGCAAATAATTTATCATTCAAAATATCATGAATGGTCTATTGAAGTTTTTACTTCCTTGTACGAAGTAAAGGAAGTATGTAATCGCGAAAATTTTCGGTTTTCAGATTTCAACGGAAATATCCATTTTGACTAGTTTTGTCCTGGTCTCTGTACGTTCGTATCTCGCATAACTCAAAAACGGTTCGCCATAGAAAGTTGAAATTTTGTATTTAGGATGGTTGTAAAATCTAGTTGTGAACCTCCCTTTTTGGGCACTGCTTAATCACCGGAAGTGGTACTTTACTTGAAGGTCATAAATGATTTCCATCAAAAATTATATTAAAATACTTTGCAAAACTTCTCAAATTTGGTATTTACAACTTATATATTGATTTAAATAACATACTAGATTTTGGAGTATGAAATAACATACAATGCAAAAATTTTTTGCATTGGTGCTTTTATTGTATTTAAGCGAAAGCTAATGAAATTCCCTACAAAACGAAATTAAAATCATTTAAATCGGACCATTATTAGCTGAGATATTGCGTAAGGAACTTCTGAGACTGATTCTTCTGGCGGCTAGTCATCCTGCTTCCTGACTTATTTATTGGGCTTCTCATTTCCTCGTATCTCTCTGTTTTATTCTTCCTTGGATTATTTCTTTACTTCCTTTAGCTTCCTTAGTCTTTCCTTTTTTTTTATTCCTCCTTGAAGTGCACATCAAATATTTCCTCTGTATCATTTCACATCACAGCCTACTTGCATTGACAGAGTTTTTTAAATTAGCACTCTCAGTTAGTTCAGCACTCTCACGTCGATCATCTTGTGACAAGCTTCAAATTTCTTTCCCTTTGGTGCCTACTGCTTCATTTTTTTTACTTGGACAGAATAGAAATTTTTGAAATATTACTAAGTGGAAATAATAAACCATTGTGTAATAATATGCAGCGTTTTATTACTTTTTTCAAGTGTTAAAATTGAGTCTAAAATACTAGTTTTCCTCCCCATTTGTGGGATCAACAAGTCTTCATCATGAGAATAAGATATTAGTTAAGTGGGTTTTTCCGCTTAAAATGTCGAAACTGTTCATTTCTAATGCTTTATCCAGTGATATTGACAGTTTTATTGTTGTCATGGAACATGAAGAAATATCTTGGAAACTAGTTGCCTACTGAAGGAAAACAACATATAATAATGGAATGAGACCTCCAGTGACAAGAGTGTGTGTCAATGGATGACGGGACGCCGAGTGTCGTTTTTACTGCAATCTTCGGAAACTAGTAACCAAATCAGTACCACTTTTTGAGCCACGGATTTATAATTTAATAGGCGTACAAGGAAATCATGTGTTGCCCACATCAGATATTTTAGTTTGAGTGTTACACTTATGAATTTTATTCAAACAGACTGGAAAAATAATATACAAAAGATATTTTAGACAATGGACTAAAATAAAATAACAGCCCTCCCCTCTTATGACGGTGTAACAATTCGAAAGGTAGAGTAATAGTCATTTTTTGCATGATTATAAATTAAAATTAGAATTACTACTGTAAAATATGATGATATATGCATAATCAATAATTAGCTTGTTTTAATCTTGATATTGTTTTAAATGATGAATATGGTGCTGGACACTGAAAGCTTCTCACAATGAAATAAAACATAATGAATTGAGATTGTGTTTGTTAATCTACCTCTATCCATTGGAAATAACTTATAAAACAGTCTGCCTACAGTTTCGATTATAATTATTTTATAAATCAAATATAATGATCTAAGACTGCATTTTAAGCAAAATAAATTCATTTCGGCAAGTTATTTTGATTAATTATTATTTATTAGAATTTAGGTTAACTCCAACAATTATGGAAATTGTCCCATGAACAGTTTGAAAATGAATTGTATAAAATATTATATGTTTCTAAACTTAAATTTTCACTCACAGCATTCAAGTCTACCTACAGTTTTGATTATAATTATTTTATAAACTAAATATAATGATCTAAGACTGCATTTTAATCAAGATAAATTCATTTTGGTAAGTTATTTTGATTAATTATTATTTATTAGAATTTAGATTAATTCCATCAATAATGGAAATTGCCCCATGACCAGTTTAAAAATGAATTGTATAAAATATTATATATTAACTACCTAACTTAATCTGTTAACAAAACCTCCAACCCTATTTCTACAAAACACTATCTCCCAATTTCCATTCTCTCAAAACCTTTCCAAACCCGTTGAAAGAATAGTCCAATCACAAATATCAAATTTTCTTGAAAAGTCCAAACTTCTCGATCCTCTCCAATCTGGTTTCCGCTCTAGTCAAAATCACCAGTGACATGCATACCGCTATGGACGAAAAAAAATTAACTGTATTAATACTCCTTGACTTCTCTAAAGCTTTTGATTCCCTGGACCACTCTATCCTTTTTGCCAAATTAAAATCACTATTCTTTTCCAACAGCTCTATTCAGTAGTTTCAATCTTTCCTTTCCGATCGGACTCAAGCAGTCACCATTCCTAATCAACCCCTATCTTCCTTCCTTACCCTGTCTTCAGGAGTAGTCCAGGGCTTGAATATTTCCCCACTCCTTTTCAATTCCTATATCAATGATATTCCTAATTCAATTCACCACCTATAAGACGACGACATCCAAATTTATATATCCTTTTCTCCTTTGGAACTATTAGTGGCATTTAACAGTATTTATGAAGACCTGGATAGAATCAGTGCCTGGACAAACCTGAATAGATTAAGATTAAATGCTATGAAAACTCAAGCCATTGTCATTGGTTCCTATTCCCTCCTTAGATCCAATACAACCTTCCCTATTTTAATCCTAAATGATCACCCCATCACTTTCAGCTCCTCAATTAAAAACTTAGGTATTATTATCGACCAAACCCTTGCCTGGAAACCCCATGTCGGTCAAATTTCCTGAGGGTCGATAAGTAGCCTTAAGTTATTCCTATGTTCACGACATCTTCCTCACCCTACACGTAAACTCCTCGTATCCTCCCTTATTTTTCCCCACTTTGACTATGGCTGTGTGGTATACGGGGGTCTCTCGGGGATGCTCGAGGAGAGATTGAAGCGGATCATGAACTGCTTTTTAAGGTTTGTTTTCGGTATCTCGGGACAGGCTCCTTTACGGTAAATTAAAGTGGCTCTACGCCTCAAGAAGAATAGACAATATTTCCTTGGATCTTTCCTATACCAAACTATCACCACCCATTACCTTTCCTACATCTACAGCCTCCTACAATTTAAATCCTTGGTCCACGCACAGGAAACAAGATCCCGCTTTTGACCTCTATACCCCTTCCCATAGAACTAAAATATTCAAATGTTCCTTTCTCACCCGCTCCTCTATCCTCATTCAAATCTCTCCTTTTCCAACACCTTTCTTTCCAAAATGATGCTCTCTAATTACAAAACTGCAATTTAAGATTAATATCTCGATCAGAAGTAAATAATAGTTTTTAATGCACTAGCTTTAACTTTGCTAATCAGCCCATTACTTTTGTATTTTTCATTTTCTCTCTTTTTTTCTTTTCTTTCTTTTTTTTTTTTTAATTTTTGGCTAACATTAATTATTCTTTTCAAGACAAGAATTTGTATCGTTTGCTCATTATTTTATTGAAAATATTAATTGATCTTTACTTTATATCTTATGGCCAGATACTGTTTTTGTTTTATATACTGTGTTATTCTTAAGGGACCTAGCTCCAGAATAAAATTCTTCTATTCTATTCTATGTTCATAAACTTAAATTTTTACTCACAGCATTCAACACTAAAGTAGCATATTGTAATGTATTTTTTTTTGTTACAGAATATGGGAAGCTTTTCTCATGGGGATGGAATGAACATGGAAGTTGTGGAAATGGAAAAAACAATGATGTCTTAAAACCTCATAAGTTATATTTCGAAGGGCACAAAAAAATCAATTTTTTTACTGCAGCTGTTGGGCATAACTTTGTGATAACTGAAAACAACAAATCTCAAAAATAAAAAATGTATTATTATATTCTGTACATTTTCTTATTTACACATTTCCTCAAATATCATTTGATTATGCATCAAACCCAGAGAATATAAAATTAACAACAATTATAGCATTTATGCTAGTTGAAATTTCAGTTTGTCATTTTCACAATTTAATATTTTTGACATGTAAGGGCCATCCAGTTCATATCCTATTTTCCTATAATAATTTCTGGTCCCAACACCTGGAAATAAAAAAATAATAAATGTTAATATTTTATAAATACTTAAGGGTATATGAGCAAATAAAACTGTAGTTTAGAAAGTGCAGGGTCATTTTTATATTTATGACAGATTTATTATATCTATCTTGTAAGATATAATAAACTGTAAAATAACCAACGTTTCAAAGTTGATGTAATAGTGTGTGGCATTTTCTTATGATTTTTTATTCATAACAAATCCAGTTTCACAGCATTGAGAGATTTGAATAACCAATATCCAGTACTAGTATGTAATAGCATCAAATGATTGCTTTCAATTTCCCAATTTACGAGTATATAATTTTCAACTATACTTAAGTATTGTTTTATGGTGCCACTTCGAATCTGGCCTGGGTGTGCTGAAATTTATTTCATGGTGAACCTACAGAATGAATCTCAACCCTCCCACTCTAGCTAGAATAGGTTGGTAACCTGTATGATAACCCATCCTGTCTGCCTTAATTGGAGTTAGTAAGAGGATTAAACCCCAAATAAAAAAAAATATATACATTAATACATTAAAATCACCTCTTATAATATACCAGGTATGTAAATATGAAACCGGAATTTGCCAATAGAAAGCGCTAGCTGTAAATTTAGCTACCGTGAAGTCCCGCTGGGGGCACCATTTTGTTTTGTTATCATCTGTGAAGGTGTTTCAACTCACAATTCAGTTGTCATACAACAGTGTATTTTGTGAAACAACAGTAAACATGTCGAATTTTGTGCCTGGAAACTATGATTTGCGGACAGCACTGATTTTTTGTTACCATTTAAAGAAAACAGCAGCAGAATCCCATAAAATGCTTGTTGAAGCTTACGGTGAGTATGCTCTTGGGAAATCACAGTGTTTTGAGTGGTTCAAAAAATTTAAAAGTGGTGATTTTGACATCAAAAACGAGACACGTGAAAGACCACTGAAAAAATTTGAAGACAGTGAATTGCAAGCATTGTTGGATGAGGATGACACTCAAACCCAACAACAACTCGCAGATCAGTTAAGTGTGACACGAGAGGCCATTTCCATTCGATTGAAAGCCATGGGAAAGGTTCAAAAGATTGGCAAATAGGTTCCACATGAGTTGAACGAAAGGCAGCAGGAAAATCGCAAAACCATTTGCGAAATGTTGCTCGCCAGATACAAAAAAAAAGTCATTTCTTCATCGAATTGTGACTGGCAATGAAAAATGGATATATTTTGAAAATCCATTTTGAAAAAATCAAACGTAAAAAATCATGGGTAACTCCAGGCAAACCATCGACATAAAATCAATGCTGTCCGCAAATCGTAATTTCCAGGCACAAAATTCTACATGTTTACTGTTGTTTCACAAAATACACTGTTGTATGACAAGTGAATTGTGAGTTGAAACACCTTCAAAGATGATAACAAAACAAAATGGTGCCCCCAGCGGGACTTCACGGTAGCTAAATTTACAGCTAGCGCTTTCTATTGGCAAATTCCGGTTTCATATTTACATACCTGGTATATTGTTTAATAGTAATGTTATCTATGCCATTGTTTTGTAAAGTTGTAATTTACAGGGCATTCGAGACTCAATTGGCATCTTAAAATCCACAATTTTTGAAATTTAGGGACAAAACTTGGTGGTGCACACCTGTATAGCTTGAAGTTTCTTATGAGCTCATATTCAACTCTCTAATTTTCTCCAGTACATCTCAAGCATACTGGAATAGGATATATTTTATGATGGAAATCTAATTCTAAAGCAATATTACTTACTGCTGGGCACTACAGTCCATCAAGAATGGCCTCTGCTAATGTCTACCTCCACTTATCTCTGTCATATGCAAAGCCCTCTAGCGGTTGACACCTATCGTCTTCAGGTCACCTTCCACATTGTTAAGCCATCTGAGACGGGGCTTCTCACACCTTCTTTCATCTCTTGGCTTTCCATAAAGCAGTTTTCTTAGAATTCTTGCTTGATCCATCCTCTCCACATTCCCCAATCATCGAAGTCTATTAAGCTAAATGACTTAAACAATGTCTTTTTCATCATACAGGTCCCTTAACTCTCAATTAGTCCTGATTCTCCATTGGTCGTCCACCCTGATAAATTTTATAAAGGAATTTCCTCTCTCATATCTGAAGAATCCTTTTGCTTTTTTTCATTCGGGACCATGTCTCACAACCATAAGTCACAACTGGTCTCGCAATCGGTTTATATAAGAGACATTTTGTGTTTCTGGACAGACTTTTGCATCTCGGCAGTTTCTAATTACGGAACAGACATTGATTTCCTGCAACTATGTGGGCCTTTATATCCTTTTCTAATCTGTTCTGACTGTTTATCATCCTTAAGCAGGAACTTAAATTCATCATAGCTCTTGAAGCACCAATTTCCTGTTTTCATGTCTTCTCCAGTCATCTTGCTCTTGATGTCTGCATTGATTTTCAGGTACAGATCTTTAGCTTCCCGGAGAAATTCTTGTAGGGCTGGTACAGTCCAGTTGAGTACATCATCTGAATATGCTAAATGCTGTCTTATATGGTTGTAAATTGTAGCTCTGCCTTTGTTTTTATATCCCTTATGGCTGCTTCTAAAACAAGGTTGAAAAGCACTGTAGATAGTGGATCCCCTTGTCTAAGGCCTCTTTCTATTTTGAATTTTCGTGAGAGCCTCCCATTAATAAGTACCCTACTGGATGTATTATCCAGAGTCATTTTGATCAGCCGTATCAATTTCTTCAGAGCTCCCAGCTTCTCTAGACGCTCATACAATTTTTCCCTTCTGATGGAATCATAGGCTTGTCTGAAATCTACAAATGATGCAGTGTAACATTGTACTCCTAGGCCTTCTCTATCATCTGCCTCACTGAAAAAATTTGGTCCGTAGTTGAATTTCCCGGTCTGAAACCACATTGGTAATCATCCAGAGATATTGCTGCCCAACTTGTCAGTCATCTACTAATGGCAATCGACAAGACCTTGTACACTGAATCTAGTAATGAGATTTCTCTATGATTAATACACTCAGTTCTATTGCCCTTTTTGTATATTGAACATATTAGGGACTCAAACCATTCTTTGGACATTTTCTCGGACCTCCACATATCTTAAATGATATTGTAAATATCCTATCCTAAAACTCCCCAGCGTTTTTAAGCATTTCATTTTGAATTCCATCCATCCCTGGTGCTTTATCGTTTTTGAGCTGGGAGATGATTTCAGTAATCTCTTCCATTTCTGGAGGGATCTCTACCTCATCTAAGTCTTGCTCATCACTCAGTACACTGCAAATCACCATTCCAGCTTTTTCTATCTCTTCCGCTTCCTAACCATCTCCTATGGTCTCCTGAAAATGACATACCCATCTTTCCAAAATTTCTCCTTCATCTCCTAAGAGGTTGCTAATCTTGCCTTTAATGAATTTTTCTAGGGATGATCTTCCATTTTCTCCAGTCTTTCTATTTCCTGCAGCCTTTCCTTTTTACGGCAAAGCTCCTTTGCTAACCTTCATTTTTCGTTTTCGTTGGTACTGGTCAATTCCTTGTCTCGTTATTCTTTACAGATTGCTCATTCATGCTTCATTTCTCTGCTTTATTGCTATCTCGTATTCGTTATCAAACCAGTCTTTTCTTGTCTTGTTGGTTCTTTGTCCCAGTACTTCCTATGCTGTGTCTTTCAAGACTTTTTTCATTTTGCCCCAGGAATAACCCAGTGTTGTCACATAGCACTGATCCCTCAGCCGTATCCATTGTCCTTCGTTCCTCCAGTTGTTCTCTGTATCTTTTCCTTACTTCCTCCATCTTTAACTTTCTGAAGCATAGGTTGATCTGTGTGCGCCTGTCGAAGTGGTTCTGCTACACAAGCCACCTTTAGCATTATCACTGCAATAGTTTTTATGATATGGGATATATCAAACAAATTTTTATCTTGTTGATCAAAGCCCCGTCAGGCCTCGGCGATGTGTCCAATGATGTAGATTTAATAGCTTTTTTAATTCCTTCAATCTCAATGGACATTAAATTTGGCATCAGGGCATGTTTTTCATAATCCGCACACTTGCAGAGATTATTGCTCTCAAAGAGGTTTTTATAATGCCTTTCGATTTAAGAGCGTCAGCATTTAATATGTTTGAACTACCTTTTTCCTTTTATTATAATAATGTATTGTGCAACCTCATATTGATAATGTTCTTTCCGACAACTCCTGTCTGCTTATTGGCTCTCTGCCGATCAGCTTTATTTTTTTTTCTCATCCTTTAAAATTTAACGGCAGGATGGGGGTCTGGCGATTCCGCATTTAGAATCCTGAGAAAGTTAAGGAACTTGCTTACGGCCTTGTCGAAATCCGCAGTGGTCGCATTTTTCTTTAACTTATTCTTGAATGTTGTAGAGCGCTTATCAATGTCCTCTACGCAAGAATCGTCGACAATATCTTAAAAGATGCACGAAATAAGAAAAGCGATTGCGCGGTGGTTTTTCTTGATGTTGTCGGTGCCTTTGACAATGTTGGCCATGGTCATGTTGTAAGCTAACTTAAAGTGAGAGGTGTGTCACCGGATCTTAAAAACGTAAAATCTGCTCTCCTTTGTATAAATAAAATTAGGATTAATATCGATGCTCACTTAATTAGCCAAATCAAAATTCTGCATGTAGTGCCCCACGGCGGCCCTTTGTCGTCTTTGTTGCTCAATCTGGCCATTGAGCATCTATACCGTGACCTGTGCGATGAAGACTTCTCCAGAAAATTTGGATTCAAGCTAAGAAGTGACCAAGAATCTGTGGTCCTCAGAGAGGGTTGGTGGATAACCAGACTATCTCAGCAAGCGACAAGAGTGCTGCAGAAAGAGTAGTGATTGGCAGCATCCAGAGGACATTTGTGGAGATTGATTTGGCTATAAATCCTCGGAAAAACATGGGAATCCTCATGAATAAAGGTGATGGCATCCAAACATTGAAACATGGATATACCATTAAGTACTTAGGATGCTCATTCGCGGGAGAGCTACAGTTCAATGAAGATTCTGTGACAAAGCTAAACAAAAACTTAAATAAGCCTCTCTCTTAGCCTCTTACTTGCTCAAGCCCGAGCAAAAGCTTAACATTATCAATCAATATCTGTTCCTGGGTCTTACTTACACTCTCCTAACAGTGCCCCTCACAAAGCTATGTCTGAATATATTAGAAGGAATCGACACTATCATTCGCAGGAGTGTAAAGGCCATTATTGGACTCTCTGCGAACACTTCCACGGTGATGAACGCTCCGAGGAAGTATCGAGGACTAGGATTGATCCGCTGCCAATGGGAGGCTCCTCTACAACACTGGTCCATTGACCAGTGACTGCAAAATGTGCCGGATGCCCTGTTCAATTATTCGGATGAGATTGCCGAATGCGTCAATTGATTCAGGAAATCGGAATATGAGAGCTCTATGACAGTTCCTACGAAAAGATTCCTTTGTAGAATGTGCTAATTGCAGGTGGCAGGGCATCGGTGTTCGTCATTTTAAAGAGACACCGAAAGCGAACAGAAATATTTTTGAGAAGCAAATACTTTCTAGTTCCAAATGGTCTAATGCCCTAAAACTGAACATCAATTATGCATCCCTGTGTGGAGTCCTATGTGTCAGCAGACAGGTTAAAGAAGTAGGGACCCTCTGTTGCAAATGCAACAGAGAGCCTGAAGCACCAGCACATGTGCTGGGAAAATGCCCTAACAACTCCCTCCTCATAACATCACCATAAAGTGAAGTACGAATTGATGAAGCTCCTAAGAGAGAGAGATGAGGTCTACTGCATAGATAAGGATGGACCCACGCGATTTGCTGACCTCCCAAAGACAGGTAAGTCAGCAATCATTCTGGATCCTATAGTAAGATACAAAAGTAATGACCTTGACCAGGCAAATGGAGTGGATAGGGAAAAGAAAGAAATTTACGATAAGTGTATCCCTTTGATAAGGAATAGTTCTTCGAGAGCTTCGGAGAAAGATATTTCAACGTGATAGGTCTTTGGTTCGGAGACTGTGAATCTATACCAAGTACAACAAGGAACTTCACGGAGGATCTTGGTGTCGATATTAAGGACGTAGCAAGACTGGCTGAAAACATAGTTCTTGACTCTCTGGGAATCATCCACCACCACATGCATGGTATCCAATGAAGTGCAAGGATCATGAAAGATTAAATGGTTGGACATGTATATATGTTTTTTTTTTTTGTTTTTTTGTAAATATTTATTGAATGTTAAGTTTTAATTATATTTTATACTAATGAGCGAAATGTTATTCATTTATTATAAGCATAATTTTTTTTTTTTTTTAACTTATTAATAAATTATATAGTGTTGTCATAGGTTTTTAAGGGTTAATGTTTAAAGGAAAATTATAGAAAACTGCCAGAAAAAAAAGGATAATACCTTTATATAAATATATATCATATATTATCAATATCTTAATTATCCTATATAATTATAAATTGTACAAATTGTCAATATGATGATATTAGCATGCTGTGAGTATACCAACCTAATACAGTTGGTCAGTACCTCTTTGATAATAAAGTGTTTCTCTCTCATATTCTAAGCTGTCTTTGATTGCTCAGATATTTCTATTTTTGATTTATAATAAAATTCGGACGACAGGAGTATTCCTGACATCTGGAGGAAGGCAATAGTTATTCCAATCAAGAAAAAACCCCAGAATATAAACATCAATAATTACCGACCCATATCCCTACTTTCTTTTATTTCAAAACTCCTCAAAAAAAATGGTCAACAATAAACCGTTGTATTATTTGTATACAAAGAAATTTATTTCAACCTCTCAATGCGGTTTCAGGAAACACCGCTCTGCTATCAACCAAATAACAAATCTAGAAAATTAAATTTAGAACATAACATTTGTGACATTTTCAGAAAATACAATTTAAAAAATATAAAATGTCAAATTAATATTAACCTGAATTTCTTATTTAAATCTACTAAAAATACTTATACAGTCACAAACCTTCAATTTCCAAACAAAAATCTATTGATAGGGAGAGTGTCCTGATATCAAACTTTCATGAATATCAAGATCATGAAATTTTCTTTCTATGATGTTAATGATTATATAATTAATACCAAGCTAATTTTTGATTTTATAGAGGAGTGCCTAAGCTCTTTTAAGGCAAGCAATGTGTCCGACAAATTGTGGGCAGCAAAGGGTTGTCAGAAGAAAACATTACAATATTGCTAATTACCACAATAAATATTTCAGTTTAGTCTATTCTTGTAGGACTTTGTAAAATGAAGCTCTTAAAAATAAATTGAACTAGACATTAATATATAAAGTTTTTAAACACAGACTTCCAGGCTAATAACCAAATCAGACTGAAAAAACGGGGTCACAAAAAAATTTAAGTACCACAAGAATAACAACGATTACTTCCTTCTCATGATCCGCTGATTGATTGGTTCCCTTAATAATTGAATAATAATTAATTGAAGTAAATACCAAGAGTAAAACAAACACAAGAACAGCACATATTAAGGACAAGCAGGAAGGTGGAAAAGGGCAAGATGGGTCAGTTTGATGTATAGACAAAGTAGTGGGGAAAATTCCCAAATCAGATGAAAATTTTATGTCTTCTATTTATGCTGCAATCCCTAAAAAATGTCAAAACAACCTGCATATTCCTTTCTCTCGGAACAGAGTCGTAGAGAGTCATTACTTTTTTTTTTTTTTTTTTAGAACTTCATGTTCTTTATGTGTCAATTGTTAACAAAAAAGTTAACAAGTTTATATCCTAATGAAGCTTCCTTGTATGGTTTGAATCAATCAGTAAAGTACTTTGCCAAAATTTCTTAACCATTTTGATAAAAATAAAAGCCTATTTTATTAAATTAGTTTTATAATTTTCTGAAATATTTCTATAAAAGAAATTAAGGTTTCTAAAAACAGTGCAATTTAATAAATTATCTTGTTATAATACAAGTTTATTTAATATAATATAATAAAAACAATTAAAAAAAACTTTAGGCCTATTGCCTAAAAACTAGAATTCTAATCAAATAAATAGTGTGATTATTCCAATAATACCTGATATAACAGCTATTTTTGAAGATTTGTGTTCCTCTCTAGCGATTCGTTCTGCTTCTTCCATTAAAAGCATACCAAAGCCCTGATGTTGAAACTTTGTTGGGTCTCTAGAGCTAACTGGTACTACACTACCGTAAACATGTAGTTCACGGACAATTGAAACATTTCCTTTTAATTCAGGCCTAGAAAAGTTATCTTAGATTCTCAAAAAGAATATCAGATTTTTATGTTTTTGCTCATAATTAAGTATTTACCTAAACGTGTCTTCAGAACATTTTCGAAGTCTTAAAAGACCAACCAGAATGTCTTGTTCAGGATCTTCATATGATAAAAATGTTTCCCATCCACCATTAGCTGCATAATCTCTGCGTATTAGTTCAATCTAAAAGAAAGTGTTAATAAATTTGATGATGAGGAAAAAAAAATACCTAGCCCAGTAGTTATAAGATTATAGACCATTTTGAAGCCATCAAACCTTTTAAAAAATTAGTTAATAAAACCTGCATTTTTAAAATTGTTTTTACTAAGAACAGTCTCCTGGTGACGTTAAATTTATTAAGCCGAATTAAAATCATTTTCCTGTTTCAAATTTTGAATGTTTATGGGCTATATTGCCGGGTAATATGCAATTTTTGTGGCCCGTTTAAACGGCCCTTTAAAGGCTGATAGGGATGAGAAGAAGGTAATCTTTTAATAAAGATAATGTCATTCAAAAATTCAAGAATTAGTCTGCAAGTTTTTAAAATCAAATACCTGTAATCAGACATACAACTTAGACATAGATAGAAAGTAGATGACTAGGAGGAAAATATGAGGATGACAGTTATAAAATTCCTTTGTTAGTGTGTGAATGTGTGTCCATAAGCTTGAAAAAATAAATAAATAAACAAGTTATAATGAGAAAAAAGGAAACAAATGGCATTGATGACCAAAGCAATTTTACACCACAAAACACGAATGAACGAACAAACCAAATAACTAAATTTTTAAGTAGAAATATTTATTACTGTACCACGAAAGCTGAGCATTTCGTTGCAGTAATAACACGATTTTGATCACAGAGGCAGTATTTTATCAGTTTATTTTTGTTTTAAATCAGAACAGCTTTCAAAATATAGTACTAATAAGAAAATCATTATAACAGTCTAATTAAAATAAAGTGTAACGGTAATAACAAATAGAAATTTATGAAACTGTGTTGCCACACTTCATTTTCGATGCCGGGAAGAGACTTAACTGCTAAGATGGATTCTTAAGGTTTCAATCTCATTCCCAGTGTTTTCAATTTTCACCAAGTTTTCTCAAATTTTTCTTTTTTAACTTATTCCCTTCCAGTTTTCTTTTTGTACATGGTAATGATTGTACAAACAAGACATACTACCCAGGGCATAAACCGAAATAAACCAGAGACCAAAAAGTATACTATAAAATGATAGTTCACTTCTCAAGAAAAATCAAAAGCTGATTCTCCATTGATTTAAAAAAGAATGGGATATATGGGAAGGTCTGGCAAATCTACTGGAGAACCTCAGAGTGGGGATCGGTGAAGAACCTGGCATATGGAAGAGGATTCTCCCGGAGAACACATTAGAAGAATTGAACCAATGGTGGGTGACAACTTAAAAGGGGCTACCCTGAGAAGTACTTCCCTTCCGTATTGCGACTGGAAGCCACATGGATCCTCCCGAACTAGCTCCTCACTGGGTATGGGGGTTTCCGTGCACAGCTTGTTGAACATGGTAAGAACATCGATCCTCTAAGTTGTGGAATACTGGAGACCGGCGAGCATATCCTATCTATCTGCCTGTACCGGCTATGAGCCACTGAGGGCTAAGCTGCTGAGAGAGACAGGGCTCTACGTTCTGACAGAGAGCAATCTCCCTCAGCTAATGACCAAGAAGAATTACCCCTATTACAAGGCCTTTGTGTACAGATGGAAGGAAGTAGTTGGTCCAACCTACTTTGTTTTGGGTAGAAGAGAAGAATCTATAACAGAGAGGCAGCCGGACAATGGAATGGTGGAAGACGACGGTGGCTAAACAAAACTGAAGCAATGAACCAACAATGAAATAAGAGCTAGTTGTGTGTGTACAGCCATTTTTAAAAATGTAAATAGTTTTCTTGTAACATTGGATTTTAACGCCCCATTCAGAACATCCCACTGCTGCAAATTGCTTATTTAATTACCTCAAAGACAATTAAATAAATAAATAGTATTAATGCGATAAAGCAACATAATTTAAAAAAGAAAAAAAAATTGTGATTTTTAGCAACCAATGGTTTCACTCTATTTTGAGATTTTAGCGTATGAAATTTTGTTTCATGTTTAATATAAATGAAATCCCTTTTAGATAAAAAGCTGTGGAACTGAGATAGGAATACCAACCTCATGTGGTCTCACTTTATGATGAATTTCTTGGATTCCCACTTCTCTTGTTCTTACGTCTCTACATTCTAGTCCAAGATCTTTCATACGAGCAAGAGCTAGTTCACGTAAATTACCATGTTCTACTCCAGAACTAAAAATTATAAATTTCTAAATATTATAGAAGAGAAGCACATAAGATAAAACCACATTAATTGTTTAACTTACCTGACAAGTGGCATAGGTATATCTCTTTGCACTCTGTAAACCCTTGTCCATGGAGGTATTAATGCAAGAATTTTGGCTATCAGATCTACTAGAGTATTTGGAGGATAGCTTTTATATCGGCCTGTTTTCCATAGCTCGTATAAGCCAGTACCACGAATGACTAAGGTGGGATATATTTTCAACCCATCTGCTCTAAATGCAGGGTTTTCAAAGAATTCCTGAAATGGTATTCGTCAATCAATGAAATCAAATAATCAAAATAAACACCTTAATGAAAGCAATAAAAGAACAGTACTCCTGATATAATTTTGTAGGCTTAAATTATATTGGGTCTCCAATGATGAAAACCCATTCAAAAGTCTAACAAAGAAAAATATCTGATGTGGACAACACATGACGTCCTTGTACGCCTATTAAACTATAAATCGGTGGCTAAAAAAGTGATCCTGAATATGGTTACTAGCTTCCGAAGAATACAGTATCTCAAAACGGACACTCGGCGTCTTGACATCCATCTATTGACTCACACACACACAAAAATCTAGTATGTTATTTAAGTCAATATTTAAGTTATAAATACTAAATTTATAGTATTTTGCATAGTATTGCATTTTAGAGAAGTTTTGCATAGTATTTTAATATAATTTTTGATGGAAATCAATTATGGCGTTCAAGTAAAGTACCACTTCCGGTGATCAAGCAGTAACCAAAAAGGGAGGTTCACAACTAGATTTTACAACAATCCTAAATACAAAATTTCAACTTTCTACGGCTAACCGTTTTCGAGTTATGCGAGATACGAACGTATGTACGTACAGACGCCACGACGAAACTAGTAAAAATGGATTCAGGGATGGTCAAAATGGATATTTCCATTGAAATCTGAAAACCGAAAATTTTCGTGATTACAATACTTCCTTTACTTCGTACAAGGAAGTAAAAAGAAAGCATTACCATATTACGTTTTTACTCCCTTGTACGTTTTTACTTCCTTGTACGAAGAAAAGAAAGTAATGTAATCGCGAAAATTTTCGGTTTTCAGATTTCAACGGAAATATCCATTTTGACCATCCCTGAACCCATTTTGACTAGTTTTGTCCTGGTCTCTGTACGTTCGTATCTCGCATAACTCAAAAACGGTTCGCTATAGAAAGTTGAAATTTTGTATTTAGGATTGTTGTAAAATCTAGTTGTGAACCTCCCTTTTTGGTCACTGCTTGATCACCGGAAGTGATAATTTACTTGATGGTCATAATTGATTTCCATCAAAAATTATATTAAAATACTATGCAAAACTTCTCAAATTTAGTATTTATAACTTATATATTGATTTAAATAACATAATAGATTTTGGTCTAAATTGGAAAACCGAAGGCGGTACTTTACTTGAAGGTCATATTAGACTTTCACCCAAAATTATATTAAAATATAATGTAAAACATCACAAATTTGGTAAATAGGTCTTTTATATCGATATGAATGTATTTACTATATTTTGGTTCAAATTGATGAGCCGAAAAGGGTAATTTTCTTGAAGGTCATAATGAGCTTACATCAAAAATTATATTTTAATTATATACATAAATCATATGTTTGGGTAATAAAGGTTACAAACGCAATTTGGTTTCCAATCCAATTAAACCTTTTTACTACTTGTTTTAAGTGTTAAAATTTAGTATTTATTATTTATATATTGATTTGAATAACATACTAGATTTTGATATAAATTAGAAATCCGGAAGCAGTACTTTACTTGAAGGTCATATTAGACTTTCATCAAAAGTTATATTAAAATATAATGTAATACATCTCAAATTTGATAAATTAGGCTTTTATATCAATATAAGTAATATGATAGGTTATGGTTGAAATTGAAGAGCCAAAAGGGATTGAAGGTCATAATAGATTTGCATCAAAAGATATATCGACATTTAATGATGATATCATATGTTTTGGCAATAAACGTTACAAACGCAATTTGGTTTCCAATCCAATTAAACATTTTTACTTTCCCTTACCTACATACGAAGTATATAGTAAGTATTGCGATGGTGAAAATTTTGGAATTCGAGTTTTCGACGGAAATACACTTTTTAAGGCCTCCTGAGTCCAAATGACCAAGTCTCGCAAAATGGTCTGTGTATATGTGAATAGTCTAGCTCAAAAACGAAAAGGTGTACGATACTGAAATTACGTATTTAAGGTTGGCACATGTATGTGATGTTACAACAACATTTTCGTCCAAATCGACTAACCGGAAGTTATGATGGAAAGAATATTTTATTTAAGCATAACTTCAAAAGCGTGCAATTTATGGTAAATTATCTATACAATTGTATGAAAGGTAATTAAATTATCAAAAAAAACAAGTAAAGAATCATCAAAATCTGACCAATAATAGCAAAAATACAGCGCATCGGACTAACCGGAAATGGTAATTACATCGTGGATATTACAATTTTCTAGAAAACGGCTCAAACGATTTTGATGAAACTTGCCTAATGTCTTCTCCTTAAAGGCCTTTAACTTTTCATTTAAGTAGTATATCACCTAGGAAATGCAGCGAAAAAAGTTATGATGAAAAAAATATTTTATTAGCGCTTAACTTAAAAAGCATGCAATTTATAGTCAATTATGTATAGAATTTTATGAAAGGTTATTAAATTACCTAAAAAAAAAAAAACATCATCAAAATCGGACCAGTACTAGCAAGGATACAGCGTATTTTATGAGAAGCACAAGACCCTAGATGGATAAGGAACACATCTGAAAGAAGATGGATGCGACCGAACCTTCTCCCACCAATCTGTTATAAACTATATACTCTGTAATAAAGTAATTAAAAAATACAAAAGCGGAAATTAACTTAATAATTTCTACTTTCATATTAATTAATTGAAAGAAAATATTTCCATGAAAACTTGATGAAGTTAAAATACATAGGTAGTGTATAGAATTGTTGTACTAAAATTGTTTAAAAAACTGTTTTATTGTACTGAAGAGGGAGAAGATGAGAAGAAGTGAATGCTGCTGAGTCTATTTCAATCATTGTTTATGTGAACTTTTTAAAATTATATTAAAGAGATAATTATTATAGGACGGTAAGGGAAAGTTATGTGATGCGTGCACTGCACCAAATTTTTATTACTTGTTTTAAGTGTTAAAATTGAGTGTAAAATACTACTTTTCCTCCCCATTAGTGAAATCAAGTCTGCAGCAGGAGAATAAGATATTAGTTTTCCGATTTAAGATACGGGTTTTTCCGATAAAAATGTCGAATTCCAAGGCTTTATAATGATATTGACAGTTTTAATGTTGTCACGGAACATGAAGAAATATCTCGGAAACTAGTTACCTACTGAAGGAAAACGACATATAATAACGGAATGAGACCTCCAGAAACAAGAGTGTGTGTGTGTGTGTGTGTGTCTGTATCAATAAATGGATGCCGCGACGCCGAGTGTCATTTTAGAGATACTGCAATATTCGGAAACTAGTAACCAAATTCAGGATCACTTTTTGAGCCACCGATTTATAGTTTAATAGGTGTACAAGGAAGTCATGTGTTGTCCACATCAGATAATTTTATAAGACAAATATGACAATTGACAGCAATTTCATCATAATTGTAGTATACATCAAAAAGTTGTGTTGTTCCATAATTCTTTACTTTGCTTATTATAGAGACATGATAATTATGAAATCAATATTATTAAAAGTACAATAAGATATTGTGATTTCTTTTATTGAGGTAACTAACAGTAAATGAATTTTTCTAGTGATTCCGGCACAAACATAAATAAGAATCATTTACATTATATTTTTTTTAAAGAAAGAATAAGTAAGTTGAAAATTATTTCAATTTACTAACAATGAACTGCTCCATATCTCTTTCCAAATCTACATTGGGCAAATCAGGCATCATATGAGCAACAACTTTAAATCCACAATCTTTTGCCAAATTGAAACTTTCACACACTGCTTTTACAGTATGACCTCTGTTTGTATCTCGTGCAACATCTTCATAAACTGACTGAACACCAATTTCCAATCTAGTACATCCATAGTTTAACATGTCTGATAAATGCCTCTTCAGACAGTAATCTGGTCTAGTCTCAATTGTAATACCAATACATTTTACCTTACTTTTCTCAGAGAATCTAAAAAAATAAATAAATCGCTAGAAGACTAGTAATAAAAATCAAGGTTACAAGACAGAGATACTTACTTATAGAGATAACTTACTTCCAAGAAGAAATAAAATTTTAAAAAACTCTTTACAATTTAATACTACAATGTTAAGCGAAACACTAAACTTTATGTGCCATATTACTAATGTAATTATTATTTACAATCTATTAATAATTATTTTCAAAACAAAGAAATTCAAACATAGCTAAAATAAAGCATGATACATGTGGTATTTTAGAGGGCATAAGTCCGCAATTTCCAAAATTCAATAATACAAAAAATTGATCAATAATTAAATCAAATGTATTAATTAAAATAAAGGTGTGTAACTGACTTAACTGCTTCTTCAACACTGTGGCTTGTATATCCAGAAAGTGCATCATGCAAATTTCTAATGAAATAGTCTCTATAATCTTCTGGAAGGCACATAAATGTGCCTCCCATTACTATGAATTCAACCTTATCTATACTGTGTCCAAGCTGCTTCAACTACAAAAATCCAAATGGTTTTATTTATTATATTATATTTATTTTATTATATCCAATGGAATCAAAATCGACTAATAATTACAAATTAAAGAACTAACAATATAATAACATTTACAGTAGTACTTGATAACATGACCACATCAGTTAATACAATTTTAGCACAGAATAATAAAAACTTAGAGCTTAAAAGTGTATAAATGGTAAGTTGTCAGTATTGAACTAATTGTAAGTTAACAAATAAACTAAATAAGAAAAATAAATCCATAATATTTAAAATATCAATAAAACCTGTTCTATTCTGTTTCTTGTCTGCACATAAGGATTGTATCTTGCCCTTATAGCTCTCATAGATGTAGGTTCGTAACCAGTGTATGATTGCGTAGAGTATTCAAAATCAGAATCCGGTCCTCCAGGACAATAAACACAGATGTTACCAGTCATATTTATATGAGGACATCTATGAGGTTTACACATAACTGCAACGACAGCAATCTATCAAACCATACAATGCACATCATATCTTGAGAACGAATCATTAGCAATATTAATTGATTAACAATTTGCAAAGCGATTATATATTAATTTTTTTTTTGTTAGCTGGTTCCAACACACTTACATGCCCCTCTATCTTTATAAATAGCCAAGCTATGGGCTTATAAAATCTCTAATCGGCCGCCATTTTGAAACAAACAGACGGAAAAAATAAATAAGCTCAAATTCATTTTGTTATTAATATTTTATTTATTAAACACCCATCTGCTTTGTAAGGAGGTTCATTGGGATTTTCCTCACCTCAGGTAACATTCATGACCAATAACAATCCTGACAAATTATGATTTGGCATTTTGAGTTTATGCTGCCAGAATAAGAATACCATGGACTACAAAACTAAATTGAATCAATGTTCAAAACATTACTTTTAAAGTTAATTATTAAGGTAATACTCATATAAATGAATTAAAATACTGATCATGTTATTCTGGTTTTCAAACTTTATTTTCTCTACAATTAAACTTGCTCTGGAAAAACACATCTGCTGTTAACTGTAAACAAAATGGCTCCCATTTACCAGTGTTGCTAGATCAGTTCTGTATTTTCCCCCTAAATCCACCAACTTTAATCCTAAACTTATCTAAATTTTCCCCTAAATCCACCAACTTTAACCCTAAACTTATTTAAATTTCCTCTAAATCTACCAACAAACCCTAAATGTTTAATCCTTATTTTTCTACTATTCAATAATTAATAGTTGACCATAAATATCATATGAAGGAATGAGATGCTCCGGGAGGCAGGCAGTCAAAAAGAATGGATCACAAATAGTAAAAACTGTTTATTAGAAGCCGAAGTTTCGATCCACTTAGAAGGTCTTCATCAAGGCTAAATAAACAAGATTGAAAAATAAAAATAAAACAATGATATATACAGTGAATGACATTAAAACTTACAAAGTAAATACTTTGTCAATATTTCATATATTGTACAAATATTTATTTTGTAAATTTTAATATCATTCACTGTAAATATCATTGTTTTATTTTTATTTTTTATTAGCTCCGATGAAGACCTGCAAAGTGGGTCGAAACATCGATTTCTAATAAATAGTTTTTACTGTTTGTGATCCATTCTTTTTGACCGCCTCCCGGACCATCTCATTCCTTCATATTTTTCTATTAGTTTAACCAAAATTACCTCCTAATATAACAAAAGAATAAATAATTAAAAAGTATTTAAGGTTTATTTTATTTTATTAATAGGTCAAATTACTGATTACAAGCAAACTTGAAAAGCACAAAACAAGATACAACAGAGATTAACGTTAATTATAGCAATAAAAAAAATGATCCAATATTATGAGTTTAAAATTGTCACCATTAAGGTTTTATTACATTATTTATGGAATATTGTAATATCAGAATATTTAGCATATATCTAATATGAAGTAGTTTTATAATATGAAATAGTTTAAAGAATAAGTCAAAATAATAATTACGAATAAACTAAGAACAAAACTAAAATTGAATATAATCTACAAAACAGAATCCAAAAGTTTTGGTTAAAATTTTCCCATTACAGGTTTAGCATTACGCTAATAAAAATATTTTTGATATTGAGGAAAAGTTAAAACAGTAAATACAAAGTTAATAATGTAATAAATAATTAATACATAAAGTTATCAAAATAAAAGAAAAATAATTTACAAAATCCATAAATTCAATGTATTTTAATAACTTATGCGAAATAGAGATGTTAACAAATTTTTTTAACTTCTTATGATAATTGTTAGTAAAATCCTAATGTTCAAACCAATCGTTTCTAATCATTCTAATTTATAGTTTCTAATCAGCTAAAAATGGTGGACATTTAACAGATGATTGAAAAAAAAAAAGACCCCTAAAACAAAAACCCTAAAAAAAAAAAAACTAGAAATTTTCTAATCCTTTAAAGAATTAAAAAAACTAGAAATTTTCTAACCCTAAAGGGTGAAAAAAAACACCTAAATCTAGGATAAAAAACCCCAATCTGGCAACACTGCCATTTACCAACCTAACCAAACAAAATTCCCATGAACCCCTTTCAAACCCAGAAAAAACTCATGATAGATTTTTAGGACACTTCAAAAACTTGATAAATTGACACTGTAACAATAATGTTTGTGATGCACCTTGCATTATCCTATTTTACTAGTTTTCCTAAAAGCATATTATTACAATTTTTTTTTTTTTTCGGTTGGCTCTACAGATCTTGTAGATCTTTGGCAGCCTGATATTATTACAATACTTATCATTAAATACATTTATTTATTTATAATGAAGTACTTAAAGATGTTACAGCATGGTTGAGGACAGAAAAAGAACATATCTTCAACAAAATGTATATTTTTATCACTGTTTGGCTTGAATGTTGGAATTTAGTTATCTAGTGATGATTTGTTATGTTTAACTTTTCCTTTATCTGTAGAATTTAAAATCATCTCCAAATTGATGGAGAAAAAGTTAAAAAGAAAGTGAAACCTATGAACTCCAATGTTGCATATATTTTGAAAATGACCTACAATAGCATTCAATAATCTTAATGTAATTGGATAAAAATAGATACCTACTCTTCTATGCAAAACCTGATTGGTTATAATGCCTAAATGATATTAAATGAAGAGTGATAATAAAAGAAATATCTGAAACCTTTGAAATCAGAACAGGAATGAAAATAGATTAACACAAGCTGTTCAACCCAATCCTAGAAAAATTGGTAAGGTGGTAATAGCACCACTAAAAAATGGAGGGTTTCATATCGGAATGGAACATAAAGTTTCTCCAATATGCTTAGTTTTAAAACAGTAATAAGTAAAATAAGACATGAAAAGAACATTGAATAAAAAGTAAATGAAGATGAAACATTAATTTATCATGTTTAATCTTATTGCACCACCAGAGGTTACATTACTCGCACCTCTAGATGGCAATAATTGTACCAAGAGAAATAGTTGGCAGAAGAACAGCATGCAATGTTTAGGATTAGTTCTGATAAATACATAAACTGTAAAATTAGAGACCTTTCTGAATTTGTGCCTCCAAGTAAAATCAATTTTTAGACAAATTGGAAATGGCCATTCAGTAATCACATTTCTCACAGAAGGACCTAAAAATTAAAAAAAAATTGGAGTAATGGCCGAATGATCAAACAGGCACCTAGCCTAGGGAGGATTTGAAGAGCTTCAGCATCCAACCCTCAACCAAAACTATTTTTTTTTTTAATTTATTCAGAAAACCAAAATCAAATTTGTGCCTAAAACATAAATTAATCACTCATTTTGAAAAGGGTTTAACTCCTTTTGAAAAATAATCGAATTTAAATTGGCTTCTTGAATTGGCTTCTTCTCAAAACCAGACAAATGACCTATTATGAATTCAAATATAAACAAGGTAGAAAATCAAACCAATTGGATTACTCATAAGAGAATGTGAAATCGAAGAAGGGAAGGAATCTCTAAACCACACAAAAAAAAAATACAGTTGAACCTCTGAATATTGAACTTCCATACATCGAAAATCTCTATATATCCAACTTTTTTTAGAATAAAATATTCTGTATATTGAATAACATTTCTATATATCAAACATAAAATTCCCATTTAAGAAAATATAAATTGTGATTGTCATCAAAAAGAGCCCTTAGTTTATGTACATAAGAATGGGTAATAATTAAATAAGAAAAAATAAATGTTCCACTGGTTTGCAAATCAATGGAAATTCGTAGAAGATTTTGTTTCTTTGCTAATATAGAGTGAAATTTTCATTTTAAATTCAGTTTAACTTTGCCGTTCTTGTTGTGAACATTGCTCCTAAACATAACTTCGGTTATGAATTAAAAAAAAAAAACAAATGAATGGCCGAACAAATAGATATTAGTAGCTATTTAGATCAAAAACAAAAATAAATTAATTTGTATGCATGTTTGCATATTTTTAATACATGTCCTTATTAAATTATAAATGTACCTTTGTAAAAAATCTGCGATCACAGATGCATATTGTACAATGTTTCAAAAAGTGCTCTTGGTTGTTCAGCTTTGTTTTTCTTTAACCTTAAAAAATTGTCTTTGATACTTCTTTAATCCTAAAAGATAGCTGTAATTGTTTTGGCCTAAAAAGGGTGAAAAAAAGAAATCTTTCTATGCATAGAATCGTGTTCGATGTATAGAGGTTCATAGAGCATATTAACAGTGAACCATACCAGTAATAGTATGAATCATTTTATCTATCATGAAAGAACTTTGGTATAAATGAAAATAAGTAACTGTTAAGATATTAAAATCTGGGAGTATAAAAAAAATAAACAGTTACAACTATTTTATTAAATGCTTGGCCACCACCGGGACCATCTACTTCCTGGTTTAAAAAAAATAACCCATCATACTTTACATAATTTTATTTCCAATTCCTTCTGTAACGTTTCAGATTCTAACTGTTCACAATCAATAAATACTTTTTAAGCTTCTATTGTCCATTTAATCCTAATATTTTCAAAAACGTCCATGTAAGTTTTCTATTTGACATTATTTTATCCTCCATAAACTACAAGTTTGTTTTGAGAATATTTCAAGCAATGACTGATTGTATAAGTATAACTCAAGCAAAATTATATAAACAAATATCTGAGAAATTGGGAGACTTACCCCACTGGCTGTTCGAATAGGCTTAGCTTTCAGTTTCGGATATAAAATTTTTCTAGATTCAACAGGCACTGCAGCAATGATATCTACTAACCGAGGAGATGTTTCTAGACCATATTTTGAAGAAATTTTAGTTTTCAAACGATTCAAATTGACATCCTTTTCGTCTCTGTCAGCTTGGAGCAACTCTTGTATAATTTCGGCAATAGTTATTACCATCCGCTCTTCCTTGCTTAGCTTGGAAAACTCTAAAATAATCAGCAATCAATCCATAATACATAATCATGCAGAACAATAAAGACAAAAGTTTGAAGGATTCATAACAAAAATGAAACCAAGCATGTTTTTTTCTATTCTAACGCAATTGATCTCTCCTCATATGAAAAATTCAAAATATTAACCCTCTGCCGGGCGCTATACCACCCGTTGGATGGCAATCACACATTTATGTTATTATCAGGAAAAGGAAAATTCTGTTGATTTTTTGGGGTTCGAATTATTCTACCTGCAACTGTTCCTTTACAATAGGTGAGAGAGTTACAGATCCTTATCTGAGTCCTTCAGTTGTTAAACTGTGAATTGAAGTGAGTGACAAATTGTGACCTGCTGTCCATTGTAGGTATAGTGCCTGATGTCACAAAAATTTTCAATGGAATGTAAGTATAAATTTGAGATATTTCTCTCAACTTTTTAATTTATTATTATTTTATTTAAGTTATTAAATTACTCTTGTACTTCTCGATAAAATATAAATTAGTATATATATTTGTAATTGTTTATAGTTGAATAAAAAATAGCCATATAATATTAAACATAGCAAAATATAATTATTATATAGTTAATATATAATTTTATTTTTAAAATTTAATATGTAATTTTATTTTTAAAATTTAATACATAATTTATTTTTTTAAATTTAATATATAATTTTATTTTTAAAAACTTAATATGTAATTTTATATAATTTAACGAATAAATCATTTCATAATTGTATAATTATTAAAAGCCTAATATTGTATAAATCATTTAGTGATATAAAATTAATTTAATTAGTAATAGAAAGAATACATATTTTATTTGCGAACACATTTTTAAAATAAATATTTATAAAATCATATTTTTTTTTTAACAAATAACATAGTTTAGACATAATAATAGTATAATACTGATCAATAAAATCATCACTTAACACTGTTAGGGATGAGAAACAGAGCGAAATTTGCATGCTGTCCAAAATACAGCCAGCGCCCGGTCATGTTATGAAAACCTTATTTAAGAAAACAAATGATTGACCAATTAAAGCCAGTTAATATGAGAAAGATTAATTAAGAAAGGTGTCAGAGTATAATTCAACCAATTAATTTTAAAAATGGACAAACCAAATAACTTACCTGTATTATTCTTCACCATTGTGAATTATTGTCAAAAAATTCTCAATGAACCTTCTATTAAAGTATTCAGTCAACGTTAACTGAAATAAATCAATTGCAGCAATCAATTGACTAAAAATATAAAAAAATTAATTAAAAAAACAAACTAAAGCCCATGACATGAGAGGTTATAATTTTTTGTTAAGGTTTTCAGTTACCTCCTAAATTACAAAGAGTAAAATCCCTAGTTCACTCCTAACAAAAAATGAAACTAAAACAATACTTTTTAAAGTTAATTATAAATTATTTTCATGAAATACAACTTAATCCAAGTTTAATTTTGGGGGTAATCCGGCCAACAAAAAGAAACTACATAGTGAGCAATAGTTATAATATTTATCTAAATCGTTAAATATAACATTACAATTACATTTAACACATGAAAGTAACACGTAATTTGAGCTTTTAAAATTAATAAGTAACTTGTGTGGATATGAGCAGAAATGTAGGGAAAAAAACAGCTAGTATAAAGGGAGTCACAGACGATCACTCCACACCAAATGGAACAAATGGAAGTAAAGAGTTTTGCAGTTCACACCCTCAAGTTTATTTTCATAATTTGTCTTCCTATTTTCATCATTTTCTCTATCACTTTGAGTTTAAAAACTTATTTCGAAACACGCTACAAGCACAATATAAATTTGTAATATGCATTTTTCATGAAGTTTAATAGCGTGTATGGTCAAAAATAGTCAATCTTGGATAATTTTTATGGAAATCGGACGAAAAGATTTCATTGATCGCTCATTAATCAAGTCATTAATCGCTTTTTGCCACTTTTTTATACTCCTTCAGCGCGCTCTAGCGGCATAGCGGTTGATCCAAAGACATTTTTTATGGGCATATAATGTAGACATTTTGTCTACTTTAATTTCGTGTAATGTGGTCTTCTCAGAAAAACTAGTAGACTCCGAGATATCAGCAAGAAAAAAAAAATACAAAATTTTGAAGTATTTTTCATACTATTTCGTCATTCCAATATTATGATGGAATTTATTATTTCGTCATTCATATTTTTCAACTATTTCGTCACTCCGATATTATGATGGAATTTATTACTATTTCGGCACTCAGGTATTTCCATGATTCTGATATTTTATTAGCTATTTTGTCACTCCGATATGATGGGATTTATTATTATTTCGTCACTTTGATATTTTATTAACTATTTTGTCACTCTGACAATTAGTTGACATCCACATGAGAGTATAGAAGGATCAATCTAACTCTGAAAATTTGTTGACTGTTTTATCATTCTAATATTATGGTGGAATTTACTAATATTTCATGACTGATATTTTATTAACTATTTCGTCACTCTAATAATTTATTAATTATTTTATCCCTCTAATATTATGGTGGAATTTACTAATATTTAGTCACTCCATTTTTATTAACTCATGGTGTCAACATTAAATTAATTTGTGTGCAACACTTTCTGGTAGAATATTATTAATAACAATATTTACCCTAGTAAATTAATATTTTTTAAACCTAAAGTCGTAACATACATCATGGTTATGATTCAGGATTCTTGGTGGGTATCTATAATTAAAAATAAATGTTCTGATCTACCAATCCTTTATCCATTCCAATATGTCATATTGGGCGGTCTCCCAAACTGCTTAACCCTCACCATTCGACCTCAGATATTTTCCGATATCATCTCCAATACTCTACTCTCCTACTTAGATGGCTCACATATTTGAGCCAAAACGTCGGCTTGTACAATAAAAATATACTTTGTTGACTCCATCCTGATTATTTATTTCATCGTCTATACCTTTACCTCTTTGGTTTGTAACTATAACTATAATTTAAACTTGATACTGTATGATGACCAAGTTTTTAAATGTGTATCATTAGATGAATCAGTGAATTACACCAGGAAGGAATTAGTGATGAAGGAAGTGGACTAGATTAGTAAACAAAAGAAGGAGGTAAAAACAATTGCTATCAGATATCAATGGCGGCTCTTTGTGGCAGTTCTATGGCTAAAAGAGCTAGATGGTTACTATCAGGGGATGAAATGGGTAAGAAAACCGTTCGTTTTCTATTGTTTGATTGATATTTTATTATAATATATAATTTCATAAATTATGATATGTTTTGAATTTTATTGACTATTCACTCGTGTCTTGTTATCTGATTTATATTATTCTTATTAATGTGCTTAAAATTTAAGATATTCAAACTTTGTCTTGTGTACTAATAAGTGACAATGGAGGAGTGTTCTTAAAACTTGTACTATATTTGTTTGTTAATAATAATTATTAGTTTTAAAAAAAGAAATACTGATTGAATTTTTTCTTTGAGTGTGTTCTCATTGTGAATTTACTGCGTGTTCTGTATATGAATTGTTTATTTCAGAAACATGCTGAATGCATATACTCTAATTTCAGGAAATCTATTATAATTTTGTTGTGGCTGTCATGGCCAAGCATGGTACGGCACTACCTTGGATTCTTGCAAGGTGAATTAAATGACCTTAAATTCTTGCCAGCAGTGCTGGTTCGAATCTGGACTGGGTGAGTTGAGATTTTTTTCCTTGGATTCTTGCAATGTGAATTAAATGACCTTAAATTCTTGCCAGCAGTGCTGGTTCGAATCTGGATTGGATGAGTTGAGATTTTTTTCATGGCAGACTCATAGAATAAATTCATGTCTTCTCACTCTGGCTAGAGTAATATGATTACCTGTAAGAAACTGATACTGCCAACTTGCACACCAAAATACTGTGTATACTTCCTTTTTAACAATGCACAGTGGGCTTCTGCACTAAAGAAGTTAATCAAGGCTATAAGCAGGAGGAATGGAGATCACTACAGTCATGATCTCTACTGTCCTCTGGATCGGCCAAGATATTGTTATTTTCATCTCTAATTCCATTCATTGGTTCAGATCTGTTTATACACTTGTACATGTCTCTTACGTTAGTTTTCAATTCTATTAGTTTCTATCTCTATTATTTTGTTTTTAAGATATTCTCGTTTTTTATTTCTGAGGAATTTATATGTTTCATTCATCAAGGCTCGGAAGTTAGCAACATTGTTATCGCTTGGATTATTCAAAGTTTTTAATTTAGCAGCTTTTCTTTTTTCACACAAGATTAGACAATCATTATCGAACCACGGTTTGTTCTTTTTACTGTCCCTTTTTCCAAGACACAAATTACTTACCTCTTTAATAATATTATAGATAATAATCTATAATATCAAATATAGATAATAATAATATATAATATCTATAATAATTATATAATTATAATATAATATAATAGATATTATTATAATATATATAATATCTATATAGATAATAATCTATAATATAATATTATTCCTAATTCTGATCCATAGCTTGTCTATATCTTCGCGATCCTCGTCCAAAGATTCCAAGGCTTTAAACCTATTCTTGATATCTACCGCGAATTGATTTTTAATTGAAGTGTTTTTTAATTTATCTTAATCAAAATTTTAGGAACAATTTTTTTTTTTTTTAGAGTATATAAAAAGAAAATTATAAACATTAAAAAATAATTGATTTTTGGTCAAATATATTTAAAAAAGAGTTTAAATTATCAAGTAAAATTGCCTCATAGATTTTTTCACACAAAAAATTTTGATGTTGAAGAAATCATTGAAAATAAAAAAAAAAATTTTTTAGTCCCGAGTGTCCTCAGAATTTTTAAAGCCACAAAATTACATTTGGGTTTGTAGGTCTGTATTTCCTCTTCAGTTTACCCAATATTGACGTTCTTGGACTTGTTAAAAAGAGGGGAGTTTCTTCTTTCAACATATATAATAATTATTGCATTATCTTAGATAGTCTGTGAATAAAAAAGTGCTTGCTATATAAAAATAAATCTAAGTTTTTTGCAGATAACATTGGTTCTAAAACATATAGGAAAATCACTATTAAAGCAAATTGCATTGTTTAAGAACCTTTACCGATGGCCCAAATTTGGTTTGAATTATTAAAAGGTTTTCTGATTTATAAGTGATTATTTAAATCTTTAAAAAAAAATTCTGTTAAGACACTCTTCAGGTCGCTCTAAAATTAAATTATTTTGTTTTAAAAAATTTCATCACTAAAATTTACTATTTTTGGATCATGAATAATGTTTTTATTATAGATAGACACTAAAAAAGGCACAATTTAAGGCTCAAAACAAGTTCCTGCGATAATTAAAAGCCCTGTAATATAATGATCAAAAATGGCCATATTTCACGTTTTTTAATTTTTTTTTGCTTAAAGTTGACTGACTTTAATTGTTTATAACTCAGTTTTTCTGTATTTGTAAATAAAATATTTTTTCATATCTTTAACGTGAAAAAAAACATTTTTCGTTACTATTATGAATTTTTTTCACCATGTTGCTACATACCAATTTTATCTATAGTTTATAAAATTTGTTCCTACTATTTTTCTTGTAATTATAATGTGGAGGAAGTCCTGTGGCAATTTATTTCAAAAAATGATTATATTTACTCTATTGCGCCTGGACTAAAAAGGAGGGGCATGGCAGCATCGGCTGCAAATTTGGCATAATAGTAGATAACAAGTTAAAAGTGATGAACCCAGTTTACACCCTGGCTGAGCCAACAGAATGTTATGCTTATAAAGCAAATTAAAAAAAACTTGACATAATGACCAATTTTTTGAGATTTTGAAATACATTAAATAACAAGAAAAGACGGACTGTTTTAAGAAAAAACCTAATGCATATTATAAAATTCAATCTTTACGGTCTATATTAAGAAAATAAATAAATCCAAAGTTGTTGTAGGAACTGCTATAGAATAAAGGTGAAAATCAACGTAGTGATTGAAGATCACACAATAAGATACATAAGTGTGTAATATATGATGTATACTATGTATTCACAAATAAATAAATAAAAACTCTAGTTTTATATAACTTCTATATCCATTTGATTCTATTTTCTGAATTCTGTATGATATAAGGCCCTCATTTCTATTCTATTATTTTTTTCTTATACCTCTTCCATGTTATTATAAACGTAATAAGGCTGAAGCGTTAGCATATTTAAAAAAAAAAAAAGTTTTGTAACTATTTCACCCCATCATCTGCCAGTATCAATGGTAGTGAGAGTATGGTTGATCGTGGAAAAGTATGAAGGTGAATCTTGGTAGGCAGTGCGGTCAATAAATGAACACAATTAGAAAAAACTTATGTAATTTGTGCCGCCGTTTTGGCCCCAAGTTTTAGGCTAAGAAAAAGCAAGATAACAACAGTGCTAGTACCATCAATAATAAGAAAGTTAACAAATAGTCAGATGAAAAAGAATAAAGTATAAAGAAAAATATGTTAATAAAGAAAAAATGCATAATGTGAAAAATAATAATAAATGATAAAAAATAAAGAAAAATATGTTAATGGATAATGACAAAAAAGTTGTTTAAAATTATTGTGAAAATATAGAACGAAAGACAATAAAATAAATGAAAAGAAAGATATAGTAAAATACATGAAAAATACTATTTATAATAGCACCAGAATGAAGATTTAGGAGTATGAAAAGTATCTCAAGATAGTATAATAATATACGTAAATAAATTATTTCTATTTAAGATATAATGAAATACAAGGAAAAATGCATGTACAAAATAACAAAGTAAGAAAATAGTAAGATATAAAGTTTTGTAAGCTTAAAGATAGAGCAATATAATCATAATTAATAATCATACGTGAGAAAGAAAATTAAATAATAAGGATAGGCAAACAGTTAACAGAATGGAAAGCATTAGCAAATGGGGTGGAAGGAGAAAAATAATTAATAATAAGGAAGAGCATACCTGAGTGGTGCTTGGTATAACAGCTACTCAACTGAATAAGTCAGAATTGTGACCGTCAAGAACAAAATAATGTTGCTACCGTATTGGTTTGACGGACACTAAGATATAATTGCGAAACTGGGTTAAAAGGTAAAACTATTGATTTAAAAGACAGGTTAAACTTACTGATAAACTAAATGGTTAAAGATTAAAAAGATTAATTGGATAATAATGAAATTAGAATAAACCAAAGGTGATGGGTTAAAAATCGTAGCATAGTGGCAAAATGAAAATTGGTGGAGATTATATATAGTAATTTAATTTGATAAAGAAATTATTTAGGTATAAGGAGCTGTTACAAGACAAAAAAAGGAGGAGGGAGTGTGGCTGGCTGAAAAAGAAAAGGAATAAATAAAAATATAATACAAAATTATTAAAAAACATCAAAATTAATAAATCATAGAATAATGGAGATGATAAAAGAAAATTAGGTTTTTTTTAATATATGGAATATTTGGGAATAGGCTAAGGATAAGTTTTGTTTGTCAGTCTTTTGGTTTATGGGAAGTGATTCTAGTTGGATATAAATACATTCTGTGATGAGTCGTTTGTCGTGATTGGGGACAGTGGCGAGGATAGAAGTTTTGTCAAAATCAAATATGTGGTTTAACGATAAGGAATGCTCGGAGAGTTTAGAGGCAGTAGAGTTATTTGAGGAAATGGAATATTTATGTTGAGTGATGCAATCTTTGAGGAGATTTTTGGTTTCGCCAATATAATATAATAAATTGTAGTTAGGGGCAGAGCAAGGCATTTGGTATATGACATAGAAAAGGAATAAATAAAAATTATAAAAAACATCAAAGTAAATAAATTATAAAATGATGGAGATGATAAAAAACTAATTAATTTTTTTTTTCTACATTAATTGTAAACCGAGTTGATATTTTATTTTTAAAGGAATAAAAAATGTATTGCCTTTAATTGCTTTTACTATTAAAATGTTATTTTTATGTTGGCAGGAAAAAAAAAACAGTTCATGTGAAACAAGATGGAGAAATATTTGTCCCAAAAGAAGGTGTGAAACATATATCTTTATCCTATGAGCAGGTGCATTCGCATAAAAAGAACATTTTTCTATATTTTCCTTTTTATTGGGTTGTCCGAAAAATAATGCAGGATTACAAATTATCTTTATATTCTTCTTCAATCGGCGCAACAACCCATTACTGGGTCCTGGCCTCCTCAAGCAGCTTCCGCCAGTTCAACCGGTCAAGTGCAGCTGCTCTCCAATTCCCTACTCTGAGCAGTGTCCTTGCATCTTCTTTAACACCATCCAACCATCGCAGCTTAGGGCGGCCTCTCGGCCATTTTCCGTGTAGACGCTCATTAAGCAGTTTATTTGGGATCTCATCAGTCCCCATCCTTGCTACATGACCTGCCCAGCGCAGCTTACCAATCCTCACAATTTTTCCGACATCAGGCTCATCAATCAATGAGTATACTTCCCTGTTTGTGCGTCTTCTCCAAGCTAAACCATCCTTTACTGGGTCTTAGATACGTCTGAGTATCTTTCTCTCAAATGTTTGGAGATCACTTTCATCAGACTTCGTGAGTGCCCAAGTTTCTGAGGCGTAGGTTAGCACTGGTCGAATTAGCGTCTTATATAATCTTGTTTTTGTAGATCTTGATAACGAGCTAGTTCCTAAGTGCTGACGCAGTTCAAAATAGCACCTATTGGCCGATGCTATTCGCCTCTTTATTTCTCCTGAGACGTCATTGATGGAATTGATCTTAGATCTGAGGTATACAAACTCATCAACTTGTTCGAAAGAGCAATTGCCAATTTGGAGAAAACTTTCGTTAGTATCTCTTTGTTTACATGCAGTCATATATTTTGGTTTAGTTAGTATTGACAACAAGTCCCAGCTTCCTAGCAGTATCATCAAGGGCAAGAAAGGCTTCTTCCACAACAGCTTTTGATCTCCCAATAATGTCGATATCATCAGCATATCCCAGGATCTGTACCATATGGTTAAAGATGGTTCCACTGGTCTGAACCTTAGATTCTCTGATAGCTTTTTCCAGACCAATATTGAAGAGCAGACAAGCCAGGGAATCTCCATGCCGAATGCCATTATGAGAGGTGAATCCCTCAGACAGATCTCCCTGAATCTGCACCATACATTATTCGGTATTGCTCATTGTAAATTTTACAAGACGGGTGAGCTTAACAGGCACATTGAGATCTTTTATTGTCTGATACAGGGCCTCACGTTGAATGCTGTCATAAGCAGATCTAAAATCAACGAATAGATGGTGCGTCTGTAACTGGTATTCCCTTCCGCGCTCAAGGATGGTTCGTAGGGCGAAAATCTGATCTGTTTTAGATTTACATTTACGAAAGCTGCACTGATATTTCCCCAGAACTCTCTCAACATGCAGTAGTAATCGTTGATAAAGTATGTTTGAGAAAATCTTCTCAGCGCATGGCAGTAGAGATATGCCTCAATAATTATTACATTCAAGATCTCCTTTCTTATGAATAGGACATAAACCTGTCTTACTCCATGCTTTTGGAATGATTTCTTCTGTGCAAATCGCAACAAGAAGATTTTGTAAAGCTTGGAAAAGCTGATCTCCCCCTTTCTTGAATAGCTCGGCAGAAAGTCCTTTCAAAGCCTGGTGCTTTGTTTTTCTTAAGCCTATCAATGGCTTCAAACAGTTCCTCTTCGTCTGGGGGCTCGATGTCATCTTCAGAGTTTCGACCAAGGTCCACATCTTCCCGATGAGCTTCCTGTAGCCTATTTCCATTGAGAAAGAGATTAAAGTACTTGTTCCATCTTTGTAGCACTTGGTTTTTTTCATTTAACAGAGACCTTACTGAGTCCTTACAAGCTGAGATTCAAGGCTTGAACGGCTTTCGACCGTTGTTCACTTTTTCATAAAATTTTTGGCATTCATTGATGCTCCTCAATCTTTCTATTTCTTCTAACTCTCTGTTTTCCCAGTTTCTTTTTTTGCGTCGATGGATATACTTTTCTTCTCTTCGGCGCTGGCGATAAATATCAAGTGATGCTCGGGTACGTTTCTTCTGAAGCATGAGTGTATAAGCTTTGTTCTTTTGTAAAGTAGCCTGGCTACATTCCTCGTCAAACCATGGCGACCTATTCTGTACTTGTCTGGGGCCAATTACTTCTTCTGCTGCATCACGGATAATATTTTCAATATTTGACCACATTTCATCGAAACCCTCATCTTCTGTAGATGGTGCGTTAAAGAACTTTTCATTAATTTTATTTACGTATGCTTGGGAAAGTTCGGGTTCTTTAAGTTTTTGTAAGTTGAACTTCTTACATCTTTGTCCTCGCCTTGTTTTCACAATTGAGATCCTGGCTCTAACTTTATCCAGAGTTAGAAAGTGGTCCGAGTCCACATTAGCTCAGCGAAAAGTTCTGACATCCAGAAGGTTCAATCTATGTCTAGCACTTGTTAGAAAGTGGTCAATCTGGTTGACTGTATTTCCATCAATGGAAGTCCAGGTACCAAGATGAATTCTTTTGTGGGGAAATAGACTGCTGCCAACTTCATTCATTGTGTGATGTGTGATACACAAAAATTAATCGGTCTATGTCCATTGTCGTTGCAGACATCATGCAGACTATGTTTACCAATAGTCGGGTAGTCGATTGCTTCCTTACCAATCTTCGCATTGAAATCGCCTGCGATTATTATTATGTCTGAACGAGGACACGCCTTAATAGTTCTTTCTAGCAGGTCATAGTATTCTTCCTTGGTTTGCTCATCTGGCGTTTCAGTTGGAGCATGGCAGCTGAACAATGTATAATTAAAGAATTTCTCTTTTAGAGCTCATTCGGGGGCTTACAGGTTTGAAATCAATGACGAGTTGCCTGAGTTTCTTCCCTACAACAAACCCAGTTCCAAAGTGGTATGAAGTTTGCTTTGAACTTCTTTGCTTAAACAGAAATGAACCTTATCTGTCCTGAATTGTTGTTTCTGATGAAAAGTGGATTTTCTATGATAACTCTAAATGTTCTGGACAGTGGCTTGACAAAGAAGAAGCAGCACAACATTTTCCAAAACCCCCAACTCATCAAAAAAAGATGATGGTTACTGTTTGGTGGGCTTCATTTGGGCTAATTCACTATAGCTTCTTGAATCCTGACGAAACAATCATTGCCGAAAGTTATTGCTCTCAAATTCCTGCATCAAAAATGTATCAGAAATTGGCATTAATGAAGCCATCTTTGGTTAATCGGAAAGTGTTTATTCTTTTACTCTACAACACTCAGTCTCATGTCCCAGGTGTGAGATCATGAAAATTGTTGGAGCTTGGTTTTGAGACTTTGCCTTACCCGCGCTTCTCTCCAGACTTCGCCTATCGACTACCATTTTTTTTTAGACATCTGGGCCACATTTATGTAAAAGATAAAAATTTTATTGACCAAAATTTGTCACAAAATGCATTTTCAGAATTTTTAATAACGATTCAACATTGTATTCAGAGGAAATGGAAAAGTTACCAATGTGGTGGCAGAAATGTATCGATAGTAATGGAGCCTATTTTGATAATAAAAATAGTTTTGTATAAATTTTTTTTTATGATTTTTTTTTTCAATCCATAAACCTGCATTAATTTCTGGACAACCCATTATATCTTTACTTTCAAGCTATCTTTATGATAATTTCCAAATATTGTTTTGTTTTTTTTAACTTGAATATAGTTATGAACTTTTTTGATATTTATCAAGAAAATAGCAATAAGTAGTGTAGTGTCTTGCACTTTAAACATCTCTCTAAATTTAGCTGAATAATTTTTTATAACAATTCCATGTAAATTAAATTTTATTTTTACCTTCTGGTTGCATAATCATGATGCTATTAAGAAAGCTTACGCATGAACAGTTTTACTTTTATCCCATTAACATTTCAGTCTCAAGATACAAAAGTTAGTATACTGGAAGTAACTTAAAAAAGGCATTTTTTTGGATTGTATTTTGGTAGTAATTATCTAGCCTGGACAATGTTTTATCTACAATGTAATTAAAAATATCCACAGCAATAAATATTTATAATGAATCAATCCTTTGTCAAAATAATTTTTATAATACCTACTGATACTACCTAGTAATAAAATTATGGCACTACAGACAAATTCAAAAATATGGATGACTACTTTAAAACTTAGCATAAGGTGATAGCCAATGCAATTTCCAAGATAATCATAGATAGCAGCCCAGTGGTTGGTCTACTAACAAGTTGATGTCATTTATTGTATTTAGTGTCCTTATTTACTCCAACTAGAGCAGTAAGGGTTATTCTACAGACTACCAACCAGAAGGTAGAAAGTGAGATGAGATGAGAAGATTGAGATGTGTTATATTTTACTGTCAGTAAAATTCAAGTCTCATTTGCAAGATTTGAACCTGTGTTAAACTCAATTGTCTAAAAGTGCTTGCCCCAACACACTTTCCCACCAGAGCCTGAACTTCAAGGCTAATGGATTATTTGATCTTGATCTAAGATATACAAATACATGTTTAGTCAATATCTTCATAACATAATGTCTTAGTCAATATCTTCATAACATATAATAGTAATATTTTAGCTTATTGAACCCTGAGATTCTATGCCGTTCCATCTACAATTATTGGTTATATACCTTCCTCCACTCCACTAAACCCGGTTGAAACCTAAATCTACTAGATCAGTCCAAATACTATCCTCCCATATATCGATGTTTCTAGATTTTTTTTTCACTGTACACCTAAATGTACCCCTTGTAGTAAAGCATCAAAATTAGTATAATTTAGAAGTTGATTTTTTCAAGAACGAAACCTCTGATTTGCAATCTTTAAATGGATTTGTTGTCAAGACCCTCAATAAATTAGCGCTAACTGATTCATACATTTTTAAATTAATTATTTTGGTAATTAAAAAAAAAATCTAACAAATTAATTATTTTAAAAAAAAACAACTCGCTTATATCAAACACGACTATGCAAAAAGGATTAATGTTCGGTTGCATAGGCTAATCATAAAGTGAAAAATGCGATTTTATAAACATCAGGGAGACTAGTTAGGAGCTCCTATTGTAGGCTATGGCGAGCCAACCCTCACAGTTAGTTAGTCCATCAGCTAGCACCTGATTTTAAAGTAAAATGACTCACTTCAGCGTTGAAGTTGAGCAGGGAGTTATTTTCGATATATGTGTGTGTGTGTGGATGTCGTATACATTCTAGCTCAAATACTAATTAACCAAATGGTGTGAATTTTTTATTTAAGTTTTTCTCTTTATTGGAACAGCTGATAAGATTTTGTTTATAATTGTATTCTTTTAGAATTTGGTATTAGAGACTTTTATGCCATTGCTAATAAATTATTAAATTTCGGCTGCCAAATACTAAATGGAAGTTGTACTTTGATTTTCGCTCCAAATAGAATTTGGTGAAAAAAGATGTTTAAATTTATTCAAATTTAGTATAAGAGATTTTTATATCATTGGAAATAATTCTATAACCAGAAGTGGTACTTTATTTGAAATTCTAATGTGCTTTTTCATATTGAATTGACAGAAGGTAATGTGCTGATCACATCAGATTTTTTAAATGGTCTCTCAATTTCAGGAATAAAAGTGTCAAGTAAATGTTTTAGAAAATAAAATTCTGAGTCTGCCACATCCAAAATTATGATTCAGGACACAGACACTGATAGTTGTCGTCACACTGAGTATCGTTTTTGAGATGCTGCTAGCTTCGTAAACTTGTAACCAAATTCAGGATCACTTTTTGAGCCATCCATTTATAGTTTAACAGGCGTATAAGGAAGTTATGTGGCGTCCACATCAGATTTTTTTCTTATTCGTTCTCTGCTTTGTTTTTGTTCTTTATGGCACTAATGTATTGTTTTGACGCTTAAGTCTCAAATATTTTTTTTGTTGGTTTTTCTTTTATTTATCTTATAACTAGTGTATTGCCTTTCAAATTAAATAAACCATTATTATAAAGTGATTAATTTATTTTATTAAAACACTAATTTTGGAAAAACAGTAATTATAAAAATTTGTACTATGAGGTTTGGCAAATAAAAAGTAAAAGAAAACTGTTAGGAAAAGTTTTCACAAAAATAAAAAGTTAAATTGAAACTCTTTTGAAATACAAATTAATAATTATTTTCAGTGCCTAATATAAATGGATATATCAAAAATTATTTTACTATTTTAAGAAAATAATATTCGCCCACATTATTTAAAATGATTATTTTCCATCAACCATTTTCCAAGTCAAACATTGCAATAAATACTCACAATGATAACTGTAATTTTTGTTATTTTTAAAGTTTCCTAATGGAATGACTTCTTCATCCACTTCCACCCATATGCCTTTCAGCGTGGGGGTGTGTCTAGCTTTCGTTGCCAGTCAGCTTTATCTCTGGCCAAATGTCGCATTTCATCGATGCTTTTCCCTCGCCGTCTCCCTACTTGATTTATGTAATTGATGTAGGGGGTTCTGGGACGTCCTGTGGGTCGTCTACGTTGTGGCCTAGCCTCCATGGATTTAACAGGGTCTCTATGAGCTTTCATTCTGCAGACCTGCCCAAAACACATCAGCTGTCTCTTCTCAAGGGTGTCCTGGATGGAGCAGATCTGAAGTTCCTCTCTGATTCTTTCATTCCTTACGCAGTCCCGTCAAGTTTTTCCTGCAGTTTGTCAAAGAAACTTCATTTCGGCAGCAGTGATACAACTTTGCAGTTATTTAGTCAAAATCCAGCTCTCTGCTCTGTACAATAGCACTGGTAAGTATACTGACTTAAACAGGAGAAGCTTCACTTCCTTGCCTACTTCTCTCTTTCCGATCACTGTGTTACAGATCTGTTAGTAGAGGGAATTTGCTTTTGTTATCCTATTCGATATTTCTGGTTCTACCTTCCCAGTTTTATTATCACCGTTCCCAGGTAAGTGAAGTCTGTCACTACTTCGATTGGTTCCCCATTACATGCTATGTGTACATTTTCTTGGGTCTACTAACCTGAAGTATTTTACTTTTGTTATTATTTATCTGCATGTCTTTTCTTCTTAGTTGTTCGTACCACTCTGTCATGGCCTGCTGTAATCTTTCTGTAGAATCCGCTATTAGGACTATATCGTCTGCTGCATATATAAGGAACTATATATCTGCTGGAATGTGGTTCCACTGACCCAGATGTACTCTTGCTGTACGCTGTTTACAAATTGAGGCAATTTCGTCTGCATAGATAATAAAGAGAAGCAGGCTTAAAGAATACCCCTGCTTGACCTCTTTTTTCATATGAAGGCTCTTGATTCCTGACTGTTCAGTCGCACTACACCTTTAGGGTCCTGGTATGTGGACTTGATTGTCTCAATTAAGTTCCTTGGGATATTTTTCGCTTGGAGAAATTCCCATATTTCTTTACGAGGTACAGAATCAAAAGCAGCCTTGAGATCTATATATATGTTGTGTTCTCGGTCCCAAGATTTTTCTATTATATTCCACTATGTAAAAATGTGGTTTTGGGTCTGTGGAATGACTGGAAAAATAATTATTCATGCCCACAAATTTATTTATGTTTATATAGTGAATGGGTAATCTACACTCAGTCATTCTCTGTTTACGATTTAAAAATTCCTTTTTTAATGTTTTGGTCAGTTTTTAACTTTTAATGTATTTTCAAGCTGTTAGTTATTTCAGGTAAATTGTTCAAAATAACAATATTTTAAATAATCCTTATTCTAATTACAATTTGGAATGATTTTCGTCTAGTTCTGTTCATAAAGTACTATTATTGTGGGTTTAGCCCTGTTAAATAAGGTGAAAAAAAGATTAAAACTGGGTATGAAACTCAAAATTTGCTTGAACATTTATTATGAGTTTCTAAATGTTGGTTAAAAAGAATCAAGTTATTAAAGATCGAAGGTAAAAAAAAAAGTGACAATAATTGTTTTGTTATTTGTTGTAAATATCTTGTTTATTATGCATCTTACGTCGTTTAGAGTTATTATAAAACTTGTAGAAAATAAAGTTCTCTACAAGCTTGGTCTTATTCATTTTTACTTTCTTAAAAGGAATTATTGTAACTGCGAAAATTTTCAGATTTCAACAGAAATATCCATTTTGATTATTCCTGAATCAATTTTGACTAGTTTTGTCATGACCTCTGTACATACGTTCATACATGCGTATCTCTCATAACTCAAAAACAGTTAGCCAGAGAAAGTTAAAATTTTGTATTTGGGATTGCTGTAAAATCTAGTTGTGAACCCGGTGATTATGCAGTGACCCCTTTTTGGTCACTGCATAATCACCGGAAGCAGTACTTAAGTTGTAGGTCATAATTGATTTCCATCGTTTTAATATAATTAATGTTTTAAATGTAATAATGTTTTAATATAATCCAAAATTATATTAAAACATAATGCAAAACTTCTCAAAATTGGTATTTATAAGTTATATATTGATTTAAATAACATACTAGATTTTGGTTAAAATTTATGAGCCGAAAGGGGTACTTTACTTGAAGGTCAGTAAACTTACATTAAAAATTATATTAGAATTAAATACAGAGATCATATGGTTCGGTAATAAAGGTTACAAATGCGATTTTTTTTCCACTCTAATTAAATATTTTTATTACTTGTTTTAAGAGTTAAAATTGAGTGTAAAATAATTGTTTTCTTCCCATTTGTGAGCTGAACAAGTCTGCTGCAGGAAAATAAGATATACCTTAAGTGGGTTCTTCTGCTTAAAATGTTGAAACCGTCTTTTTCCAGTGCTTTATCTAGTGACATAGACAGTTCTAATGTTCGCACGTAACGCGATGAAATCTCTTGAGATCTTGTTACCTACTGAAAGAAAACGGCATATTATAACAGAATGAAACCACCAGAAACAAGAGCTTGTGTGTGTGTGTCAGTGCTGTTTTTGAGATTCTGCAATCTTCGGAAACTGTAACCAAATTCCGGATCACTTTTCGAGCCACTGATTTATAGTTAAATAGGCGTACAAGGAAGTCATGTGTTGTTCACATCAGATATTTTTCTTTTATGGGATGGCATGTGAAAATAGCTGATGACATAACAGTCGACAGAAGATGTTGACTTTTACAGCTAATTAGATAATTTACTTATTGGAGAAGAGGCAGGCCCACAGCACAATCTTTTTAAATATTAGTGTGATCAGTCCATTCCCATCATTCATGCATGTAATAGGTTTAATATTATCTATCTGCACTCTTCAATTTTGAGACAACAAATTTCAGTTGTGGTTTAAAAAACAAATCAATAGAAAGAACCAAGAATCTTCTGTCTCTGAAATTTCTATACTGATCATGTTGCTATTATATGGTTGTATGAAATTTTCTAATTAAATTTTTGGATGGAGCAACATTGGATGTGCCTTTTTTCACTACTACTTCATTTTGTGGAATAACGTTTGCTGGGACACACTATGTGGGAAAATTAGGGGTAAAGTATTCAAACTAATTGATTTAAACTACGTAGCAGATAGTTTGAGATCTGAATCCTTAATTTTTCCATACAGTGAATCAGCTAACATTGTTCCACCAAAAAAAACATGGTGTGGTGCGCATATCACCACGTAACTTTTTCTTACCACCTTATAATAATCAATCTAACATAATTTTAAAGCGTTCACATAAACATTACTTAAATAAACTCATACACTTCTGCTGCACATCTTCTATCACAGAAGTACAATAAAATAGGTTTTTAAACAATTTTAGTACGATAATGCCGTATACTATATATTTTTTATGGTAAAATTTTTGAGTTATGCGCAAATATAATATTCTTTTCATCATAACTTTTTCCCTGCAACTCCTCGGTGATGTACTAAATATATGAAAATTTAAAGAGCTTTAAGGAGAAGACATTAGGCAAGTTTCATCAAAATTGTTAGGGCCATTTTCAAGAAAATTGTAAAAAAAAAAAGTGTAAAATCGATGACATAAAGTGGCCCTTTCCGTTATTCCGTTATTGATTTTGACGAAAAAATTGCTGTAACATCAAAGGCATATAACAATAATTTATTTAACATAATTTTTAATTTTAACATAAATTTAAGCGTTCACAAAAACATTACGTAAATAAACTTATGCATTTAACTTTTACCTACCGTTAATATGTAATTTCAGTTTTGTACAATTTTTTGTTTTTGAGCTAGACTGTTCACATATACACACACAGGCCGTTTTGTGAGACTTGGTTATTTGGACTCAAAGGACCACAATATGTGTATTTCTGTTGAAAAATCGAATTCGAAATTTTCACAATTTCCTCTTCTATATATTTCATGTATTGGTGAGGGGAGTAAAAAAATCCAATTTAGTCTGCCTACTACCAAGAGTAAATGTTTCATTTCTGAGATGTTACCTCCAGGTCCAAAAATGGTGTGGACATGAAAAAAATCATAATGAGTTATGATAGATTTCCTAAATCATTTCCCTCTCCTCCCAGAAAATAGAAATGAAAGCAGCTGCAGGAATGCCTTCTGAAACTGGATAGTAGGACTGTGCAGAATTTATAAGTTCAAAATTGTGAGAACGTAACTAAAGCTATTTGAAATAGCAATTTTGCTGGATTACTATTGCACAGGGGGGATATTCTATTTCCTATATTCTAGAGATATCCTATTTCCTCTACTTTAAGTTTTTTATTATATTTATCAAAAATTAGTAGGAACCTGCAAATTTTCCAATCTTTTCAGAAAAAATGTTTATTTCAGCAGTTGTATCTCAGTCAGTATATATCATATAGAGTTTACCTGCCAATTAAATTCCTTAAAATTTACTGTAGTATCAATGAGGAAACTCAGTATGATACAAAAAGAAAACCATTTTGAAGTTATTTTCATAACAGTAGCATTGACATACCAAAGTAGAAAACTTAGATTTTATGTTAAGGTCTCGATACCAATAATATTACCAAAAATCAGAATGACCGCACTTTTTTCGTACTAAAAGTTTATTTTATTCGAAACTACCAAGCCTTAAGATCATTTTCATCTGTGCATTCTCTTCCTAAATATTAGGAAATATATCAATTTATAACATTTAAGGGCACAACAACTGATCAAAAGTCGTCTGACAGACTCCCCTAGTGCCAGGCGAGGTGTACGCCTGTCCAGGTTAGCGACTGGAGGGGCACAGCTCATCACTGCACCCACTCATACCACATATTCACACAGGTCACTAATGCTGCCCATTACCCTTTTCTCACCCTTGGCCTAGCCCTCCTGGGGGGTTGTGACAGAGGGTACAGAGAACAAACGGGGAATGGCACTCCTCGGCCGCTGAGATAGTACAGGAGCCCGCTCCTCTTTAACTGAGATGGAGTGGCTGCTCTATCAGCTCAGTGTAAAAGTTCGGGCGTGTCAGTAGTGCCAGTTGGTGACTGGAAGGGACCCTGCTGCATGTACCGGAGTTGCTCCTCCGAGGCCACTGGGCATCTCCTCCAGGGGATCTGCTTTCCCTGCAGGGTGGGGTTAGGGATTGGAAGGCAATACACCTACTCTTAACACCATACAATAAATCACGTAACACCCTAAAAAGAATAATGAATTCTACTACATATGAAAAGCAGCTAAAAGTGCCAGCTGCGGCTGAAGATAGAAGAGGAGAAATCGCAGGGTTTTCCCAGACCCAACAACTAATTCAAGTTGATCTGTATGATAATCCCCAGAATTTTCAGAGTGAGGAGAGAGGGCAGCAGTTCACTGAGCTCAGACAGGACCAGATGGTCCAACAACTTCCTGCAGGCCTCTTAAGTAAAAGGGTGGACTCAAGTGAAGAGTCTACTCTATTTCAGTCTACCGCCTCTGACCATGAGAAGCTCCAATCAAAGCAGAAACAACAAAGACACCCCAGTAACACCATGCCTGAAGAGGCAAAGAGAATGAGAGAAAAACTAAAAAAGAAACTCTATCGGAAAAGAAAGAGAATAGAAATGGCAAAACAAAGGCAAGCTGCCAAGAATGCCACCAGAAGATGTAATCCTCCTGTCTCTGATCCGACCACTCAAAAATTCTCTAGGATAACTGAATATTCGAAAGGTCCCTCTCCAATGGCATGCCCTTGGACTAGTGCTCCCAAGAGTACCTTCGATCTGATTAGAGTAGATGAGGAAGAGATTCATCTCCAGGCTGCTGATTCTTCCTTTCAGCATGAAAGGAACCGTGAGATCGCCCTAAGGACTAGCCCTCAGGGACACCCAAAGATTAGTGCATCAAGGAGAACCCTTGATCTGAATCAGGTAACAGACGAAGAGGTTGATCTCCATGCTGGTTCTTCCTCTCGACATGATAGGGACTATGGATTTGTACAAAGGACCAGCTCACAGACTCACACAAGGAATAGTGCATCCAGGAGCAACCACAATCAAGTTAGAGTAAGAGAGGATCAGGTTAAACCTCATGTTGGTTCTTCCACTCGACATGAAAGAGACTATGGGTTCATATCAAGCATCAGCCCTCAGGCATACCCAAGGACTAATGTACCTAGGAGTAACCACGATTCGATTGGAGTAAGAGAGGAAGGGGTTTATCCTCATTCTAGTTCTTCCTCTCAACATGGTAGAGACCTAGAGTTCACCCCAAGTACCAATCTTCAAGCACACCCAAAGACAAGTGCATCCAGGAGTAACCTCGATCCGATTGGAATAAGAAAGGAAGAGGTTAATCCTCATGTTGGTTCTTCCACTCGACACGAAAGGGACTATGGGTTCACTCTAAGGAACAGCTCTCAGGCATACCCAAGGACTAATGCACTAAGGAGAAACCACAATCCGATTGGAGTAGGAGAGGAAGAGGTTTATCTTCATGCTAGTTCTTCCTCTCAACATAGAAAAGACCTTGAATTCGCTTCTAGAATCAATCCTCAAGCACACCCAAGGACTAGTACACCCAGTAATAATCTCGATCTGATTAGAGTAAGAGAGGATCAGGTTCATCCTCGTGGTGGTTCTTCCTTTCGAACTGGAAGGGACCATGAGTTCATCCCAAAGAATAGTCCTCAAACACACCCAAGGACTGGTACACACAGGAGTAACCACAACCCGATTGGAATAGAAGAAGAGATCTATTCTCATGCTCGTTCTTCCTCTCAACATGGAAGAGACCTTGAGTTCACACCAAGGTTCAACCATCAAGCACGCCCAAGGACTAGTGCGCCCAGTAGTAGCCTTGATCTGATTAGAATAAGAGAGGATCAGATTCATCCTCTTGATGGTTCTTCCTCTCGACTTACGAGGGACCATGAATTCACCCCTAGGAATAGCCCTCAGACACACCCAAGGACTAGTGCATCCAGGAGTACCCAAGAACAAATTGGAATAAAAGAGAAAGAGGTTCATCCCCTTGCTGGCTCTTTTTCTCGACCTGGAAGAGACTGTGAGTTCTCCCCAAGGACTAGTGCACCCAGGAGTAACCTCAACACAATTCAAGTTAGAGAGGAACAGGTTCATCCTCCTGTTTGTTCATACTTTCGTCATGAAAGGGACCATGAATTCACCCCAAGGACTAGTGCACCCAGGAGTAACCTCGATTTGATTAGAAAAAGTGAGGAAGAAACAGATTATGGGTTCTCACCAAGGATTAGCACTCAGGCACACCTAAGGACTAGTACATCCAGGAGTACCTTTGATCTGAATCGAGAAAGAGAGGAAGAGATCCAACCCCCTACTGGTTCTTCCTCTCGACATGAAATAGACTATGGGTCCACATCAAGGATCAGTCCACTGGCACACCCAAGGACTAGTATTTCCAGGAGTACCCTTGATCCAAATCGAGTAAGAGAGGAAGAAATTTATCCTCATGCTGGTTCTTCCTCTCAACATGGAAGGGACCATAGGTTAGCCCTAAGGAATAGCTCTATCTCAAACGTGACCAAACGAACGAGGCCGATTAATGATACACATCACCAGAAGAAAAACAAAACTGAGAGTTTATATTCTGCTGGTGATAACAGTAAAACACTGCCTGGTCCTTCCAACCAACAGAGTGCTCTGAAAAAACATGTCCAGCCCCAAACACATAGAGATGCCACTGTTAAGAGGGCACTCCAAGTGGTAATTATGGGAAGTGAGGAAGGTGCCCCTATCACTCAGGAAGAGGCACAACTTATCCGGGGGCTCCTCATCAAAGAGATTGAGATGCGAATCAATGAGCCTCGTCCTCGAAGAATGCCCCTGGTGTTTGAAAACTCTGGGCATCAAACTGAGCCAGGTTGGTTCCTCCTTACCTGCTCGAATGAGGAAACTAGGGATTGGCTTTTAGACTGGGTGCCTCCTACTAATCGGAGGTTTGTTGTGAGGCGTTCCACAGATGCTCCCTGGCCATCGAGAATCGTCATTGGTCTTGGAGCAGAGAACATCGAACCAGAAAGATTACTTCAGTTCCTTGAGTACCAGAATGATGGGCTGACAGGTGTTGACCACTGGCAATATCTTGGGAATGAAGGTAATCCAGTGCACAGGAGGGCCATTTTCAGGGTACCAAGTAACACTATTTCCTGGCTAGAGGCTCATGAGTGGCGTATTCGCTTTGAGCTGGTCAAGCTAACTGTTTGGAGAGCGCAACTGAACACAGCTAGGCCTAGCACTTCAGCACGGAATAGAGGCCGGGGAAGCAGGCGCCGATAAGACTCCAGCTTCTCTAGCATTCCCCACTTCGATCAGGATGATGGAGTCTGCCAATATTGAGGTAAGATGAATTAATCTTTAACATGAGAGCTTGTCTTTTTCTGAATTAGTGGAGCTTCTTTTGGAGGTGGAATTTGCCCTCATACTAATTACAGAACCTTATTGTTATAGGGAGGATTTTTCATCCCCTTATGGATAGACAATGTGGGAGTTTGTATTTGAGCATGAAAGGATGGATCATCAGATTATGCTCCGTCCTCAGCTAATTTAAGACTTTTAAGGTTGGTATCAATGAGACTAAAGTGATTGTAGGTCCTAGAAATACAGGATATGAGCGGTAAAGACATCTCTGTAACACAATTTTTTCCACCCTGCCTGGCTTTTCGGCCATACTTGTTTCCATTTTTGTTACACTATGGCCTTTTAGTTCTATTTCCTTCTTTTTTTAACTAGAGAAGCTAGTGAGGACATATTATTAGTAAATCCCATCCCATTCATTCAAGTAGTTTCTAAGACTGACCCACTTAGATCCACTGCCTGGTATGCCCTGTTATGTGCTATTATATGTCCTTTGGAATATGGAGGGTCCCTTAATTTAAAGAATTCCAGATTAGGGTTCTATTCAGCTTCCAATATACTAACATGATTCTGTAAAAGTGGCAGGAAATAGACCAATCTGGTAAGGCAACCTATTGGTCCTTTTTGCCGACATTCAGTGGCTATTTAGAGATTAGTACACAATCCTAACCACAGTGGGAGTGTCTAAATTTATTTTATGACACGCCCATGAAATGATTTTCTACTAATCCAGGTAGTATCAAACCCTCACTGCTCCAAACCAGGTGTTCGGGATTAGAAATTGGTAATAACTAATAATATTATTAGTTGTTCAAGAGATAGTTTCAAGCTGCTTAATGAGACTGAAACAGCTTTAGCATTGCTTTGGAATTAAGGTAACAGACAGTGGCATAGAACAGGAGTCTATTCAACACAATAACAGCCTTATTGTGTAGAGGTCAACACTGTTCACCCACTTAAACAATTAAGATGATGGATCTCTATCTCATGATGCAAGAGTAGATCCTCGTTTCATCATTTACTCTCCAGGTAACAATTAACTCTTTTAGACAGATGGATATTGAAAAGTCTCAACTAGTCTTACCAAGAGCAGAGGTCTTCATAGAAGATCTTGAAATAGGTTTGAAGGTTTATCGAATAGTTGATGAAGCAAGACCTGCCATTTGTGTGGGTCTGCTATGGAAACTGCCCTACTCTACATTGCAGAATGTGCCTGCTATGTTGTTTTAAGGTGTAAATAGCATTTTAATTTCTGACAGACTCTGGAGGTATGATGAAGTTTCTTATATTAAGCGGCTTGCTCTCCTAGAATTTACTATAAAGGAGAAGCATTGTTTAGTCACTTGTAATCAACAAAAGTAGTTTAGGATGGGTTTCTTAACTCTTCCTTCAGGAAACTATTCCATTCAGCAATCCTTGAAATTGACTCAAAAAATACAATACAGATGCAGGTAGAATAACATTGATGCATACATTTTTAAGATATCTTGGATCTAGTTTGCTGCTTAGCTCACTTCACATGGATTCTGATGCATACAGTTTTTATATTAGACTCTGTTGTAAGAAAAGTCAGGTGAGTGGACATATCAGATGTTTCCTTTTTATATTTTTCAATCTAATGAAGTTGTAATGTTAGTGTCAATGAATATTGAGTCCTGGTGTACTTTCACCACTTGTTACAGCTCCTTGCTAGTACATTCCGTCCCATTCATCTATGCATGTCAACATACAGGAAGCTCCTTGCATCTGTGTGTATAAACAGAAAGAAAGTAAATGAATGTATTGTCAGAAAGACACCCGACTATTACACCAAGTTTCAGTATTCATAGATATCACCTTCACAAACAATCCACCAATGTGTTTAAGAAGCTATGCAAGTACGTTGCGTCCCTTTAGATGGATAGGGTTATTTTCCGAATCTTGTCTTTTTTTTTTTTTTTTTTTTTTAATTATTAAATTAATTTTATTTTTATCTTTTTAGTTTTTAAAATATAGGAAATTTATAATTTATTGCTTATATCACGAATTTGAGCTTGATAAAATGTGGTACATCATTTTGAGAATATTTACAACATAATAAAATATTGTTCAGTATTTTGAGCTCAAGTTTTTTCAAAACATTCACGGGTTTTCACTGAGTAGTTTTAGCTATCAGATTTGATAATCGGTTGAGCCGTTCATTCAAAAATCATTATATACCTGCAAACGGACAGACTAAACACATTTAATACAATATTTTTTTAATATTTTGAGCTCAAATTTTTTCTAAACATTCTCTGGATCTCACTGAACGAAACTATTATGAACTGAATGAAAACCAAACAATACAACAATTGAATCATCAAACTTAAAAAACGGTTGAGCCGTTTGCTCAAACAATTGTTACATATATACAAACGGACAGATTCAATACATTACACCCCTTGTGGCTGTCTTAGTCGAGTAAAGAGATGTTATTTGTGATCAGGTGGTTGGTTTTACCTTGGCTTAAAATAATAGCTTCACCTGTTGATATAGCAAATGTTTATTTTGTTTAAACCGTACTCTTTTAAAGGAAATTCTAATCAAATTAAAGTTTGTTTAATTTAATGAAGATAATCATACAGTCTTCTATCCAAATTAACTCTGAAGATTATAAGATTATCAGATTAATTATAAGATTATAAGATTAAGTAAATGAGCAATAATTGTCTGTCAATAAATATTTTACTATATAGTTTTTATAATATGTTAACATTTCGGAGATTTGACCCCATCCTCTGAATATATTTCTACAAAAAATAGATAATTCACTATACCAAACAATAAGCATTATCATTTATAATTTCATTGTTTTATTAGTATGTAAAATTAATTACCTAACATTTTTTCAATAATATTTCTATTGTCATGATCTATACAATATTAGCTATAGTTGAGCTCGCAGAATTAGATACTTGGAATGAAGGCGTTATTTGGCGCAGTGTTGCCAGATGCGGTCGGGAGGGGATGAACCGACTCTTTAAGAGATCTGGCAACAGGATACGTCCATTGTTGCCATTTCTATATCCTCTGCTCCTACAATCTTTCAGTATGGATGGGGATAGTCGATAGTTGGGCAATATCAATAGTATCGATAATTCAGTAAGTTCTCATCATTGACTGTAGGATTAGACGATGCTATCGGCAATTTTATTTCATTACTTAACTTCTTTAATTATTAGTTACTTTAAATGTTACGTATTCTTCGTCCCAATAGCTAATTTTTGTTGGATGAATATAAGTGTTGGATACATTCTGGAAGATTCATGGTATAGGTACTAAGAAGCATATTAAAAATCTTTATTGACAGGAAAATAAATAAGCATCAAAACATAATTATACCTTAGAATATTTTTTTAATTAGTTTTGTCAACAAACTTAACTGTTCCCCACGGTTTTACCTGTTTTAAAAATGGAAATAACCAATAATATTCTAGTCAGTTTCATTTGTTGCACACAAACAGGGTTAATAAAATAAAATTTTATAAAGGGCAATAGAGTATCACATTATTTATAAACCAAAAAAGTTTTCAAACAGTAGTATTACACTTTTTGTGTAATCAAATTGGTTTGATGGGTATGAAGTTGTCATGGCAATGAAGCGTATGCAAGTTGGACACTTTTACTTTCCCTTACCTATATACGAAGTATATTGTAAGGGGAAGTATTGCGATCGTGAAAATTTTCGAATTCGAGTTTTCAACGGAAATACATGTTTTAAGGTCCCCTGAGTCCAAATGACCAAGTCTCGCAAAATGGTCTGTGTGTATGTGATCAGTCTAGCTCAAAAACGGAAAGCTGTACGATACTGAAATTCCATATTTAAGGTTAGCACATGCATGTGATGTTACAGCAACATTTTCGTCAAAATCGACTAACCGGAAGTGCCACTTTATCTAATCGATTTTACACATTTTTACAATTTTCTCGAAAACGGCTCTAACGATTTTGATTAAACTTGCCTAAATTATTCTTCATAAAGACCTTTAACTTTTCATATATTGGTACATCACCGAGGAATTGCAGGGAAAAAAGTTATGATGAAAAGAATATTTTATTTACGCATAACTTCAAAAGCGTGCAATTTATGGTAAATCATCTATGCACTTGTATGAAAGATAATTAAATTATCTAAAAAACAATAAAAGAATCATGAAAATCGGACCAGTATTAGCAAAGATACAGCGCATCGGACTAACCGGAAATAGCTATTATATCATGGATTTTACAATTTTTTACATTTTTCTCGAAAACGACTCTCTTGATGTGAACTCTTTAAAATTGTATTAAAAAGATAATTAGTATAGGACGGTAAGGGAAAGTTGTGTTATGTGCGCACTGCACCAGATTTTTTCTCTTATTGTTGCAATATATCGCCATCATCACAAAATTAATTCTGAATATAATTTTTTCTTTTGTAAAACTGTTGTAAATTAATGTTCAAAATAACAATAAAACAATCAAAATGATCAAGTTACATAATACATAACATTATCTTAAAACAAAAAAAAAATAAAATTTTTTCCTTCTATTTTTTAATATTTATTATATTATATTCCTGAAATAAAATAATTATAAATATGAAGTAATTTTATAAGTAGTCAATAAAAAAGTTTTTGACCTTTGATCTTAGAAAAGAAAAATTAATAAAAATTATTGTTGCAGTTACTTGCATTTTAAATTGATAGAAAGCCAACCCATTTCTACCATGTATACAATTAAAATTTTATTGGAAGGTAATCATTGCTCATTTACTTGAAGATAATTATGTAATACCAACAAAAGTTTTTTTGCAATAAAATATAATATCTGTATTAGCATGTTTTGGCATTTTATTATTTATTTTTGTATTTTTCATGGGTTTTTTCATTATATTTTATGAAAAATTGTGTTTATAGCTCGGAACAACACAACATTTTATTGAGAATTGAGAGTGGCTACTTGACTATTTTTACAAATTTCATAGTATAACAATACAGTTGAGCTTAAAAGGAAGCAGAAGAGAAAATTTGAATTAAGTCTCCTTAAATGGGGCAAAGGGAAAGGAAGTTGGACTATGTTACAATTATGTGAGAAAATCCAAAAAAGTATAAATGATTATTCAATTAAACTTTTACTTATCTCTAATTATCACTCTGGATTTATTTACTTTTTTTGGGATCAGATTGGATTCCGCAAAGTCTGCAGAAGATTAAAACCATACTGTATATAAAAATTTAATTTAAATACTAATATTTCATACATAATCTAATTCATTTATGCATTTCAGGATCACTATGACCCCAGTTAAGACAAAAAATTTCAGTAGCAGCAGAAAAAAAAAAAAAAATATATATATATATATATATATATAGAAGATAGAAGGCTAGCAGTACCTTTAGAATTTTTTTTGAAAATAATGTGATCAAAATTATTTGTTTCCAGATCTCTTAGTTACTCTACTTTTACTGTTTTTATTGCTTTTTATTATTTATTTTTTCTAAAACGAACTCTTAGTATATTTAAAGTGTAATGTAAATTCAAAGTGTTAAAGCAGAGGGTTGAACCTCTGTTCATTAAAATATAATGAAACTTTAATTTTTAAATAATATAACTAAAATTGAAACAATTTTGTTATTTATGATGACTTTGAATTAAAAAAATTGAAAATAATGTTATCAAAATTATTTGTTCCCAGATCTCTTAGTTACTCTACTTTTATTGTTTTTATTGGTTTTATCATTTATTTTTTCTAAAAAGAACTCTTAGAATGTAAATTCAAAGTGTTAAAGCAGAGGGTAGAACCTTTGTTCACTAAAATATAATGAAACTTTAATTTTTAAGTAATAAAAATAAAATTGAAACAATTTTGTTATTTGTAATGACTTTGAATTAAAAATATTGAAAATAATGTGATCAAAATTATTTGCTCCCAGGCCACTTGGTTACTCTAGTTTACTGTTTTTATTGCTTTTTATCATTTATTTTTACTTTCCCTTACCTAGATACGAAGTATATAGTAAGGGGAAGTATTGCAATCGTGAAAATTCTCGAATTCGAGTTTTCAACGGAAATACACGTTTTAAGGTCCCCTGAGTCCAAATGACCAAGCCTCGCAAAATGGTCTGTGTGTATGTGAACAGCCTAGCTCAAAAACAAAAAGTCGTACGATACTCAAATTACGTATTTAAGGTAGGTATCACAGCCGTGTTACAGCAACATTTTCGTCAAAATCGACTAACCGGAAGTGCCACTTTATCTAATCGATTTTACACTCTTACAATTTTCTCGAAAACGGCTCGAACGATTTTGATGAAACTTGCCTAAATTATTCTTCATAAAGGTCTTTAACTTTTCATTTATGTAGTAAATCACCGAGGAATTGCAGGAAAAAAAGTTATGATGAAAAGAATATTTTATTTGCGCATAGCATAAAAAGTGTGCATTTTACGGTAAATTATGTGTAGAATTGTATGAAAGGTAATTAAATTATCTAAAAAACAATAAAAGAATCATGAAAATCGGACCAGTATTAGCAAAGATACAGCGCATCGGACTAGCCGGGAATAGCTATTATATCATGGATTTTACACTATTTTAAATTTTTCTCGAAAACGGCACTAACGATTTTGATGAAACTTGCCTAAATTATTCTTCATAAAGGCCTTTAACTTTTCATTTATGCAGTAAATCACCGAGGAATTGCAGGGAAAAAAGTTATGATGAAAAGAATATTTTATTTCCTCATAGCTTAAAAAGTGTGCATTTTACGGTAAATTATGTGTAGCATTGTATGAAAGGTAATGAAATTATCTAAAAAAACAATAAAAGAATCATCAAAATCGGACCAGTATTAGCAAGGATACATTGTATTTTATGAGGAGCACAAGACCCTAGATGGATAACCAAGCGCATCCGAAAGGAGACGGATGCGACCGAACCTCCTCCCGCCAATCTGTTGCAAACAATACGCTCTGTAATAAAGTAATTTAAGAATACAAAAGCGGAAACTAACTTAATAATTTCTACTTTCACATTATTTAATGGAAAGAAAATGTTTCCATGGAAACTAAACCAGAAACTTTTAAAATATATTTGCAACTTGACAAAGTTAAAATATATAGGTAGTGTACAGGATTTTTGTACTAAAATTGTTTAAAAAACTTTTTTATTGTACTTAAGTGGGAGAAGATGTGCATACTGCTGAATTTATTAGAAGCAGTGTTTATGTGAACTCTTTAAAATTGTATTAAAAAGATAATTATTATAGAACGGTAAGGGAAAGTTGTGATGCGCGCACCGCACCAGATTTTTTTCTAAAAAGAACTCTGATGAAGATGAAGTGGTTTTCAAGGAAGGGAAGGGCCCATAATAACCTGTTGAAAGGTAGCTTGGAAAGATCTCATTCAGATGAAGAGGAATCAACTTCATCCTTAATTTTCTGTTGGAGAAAGCGTGAGGAATCTTTTATTTTATTTACCAATTTCAAGTAGTTTAAATTTTTGAGGTAGCGGAATAGCTCAGTGGTAAGGCACTATGTTACTTGCTCCCGGTCCCGAATTCGAGACCGGCTGTGGCAGATAATTATTTATTCTGTTATCAGCCGTGGGATCGGGAGACCCTCCTGGGCACCAACCAGCCTCTATAAAGTGGGTACCCTTAATTGGGGGAAAAACCTGGCGGTTGAGTGTGATCTCTGCCAAATCACCTCCTTGCACAACCGTTGGTTTAGAAACAGTATGGTCCTTACCCAGTACTGAACCTAAGACCCTTCATGGGTTGTAGTGTTACAGGAGTTTGTTTTTTTTTAAATTAAAAAAAAATTATTTATTTTTAAATATTTATTATTTATCTTTTTGGAGGGGGGTGTATTTCATCAAGATTTCCGAAATTGCCAATGTCGAATTTACTATCGAAATTTTTTTCAACCACGACCATTTCTGCTTAGTTTTCATAATTCTTCGATATAGGTATCATTAATTAGGTTTTCAAGAGCACTATTTCCGAATTTATTATCTGATTTTTGATCTCGCATGCGTATTTCGATTTTCCGTTGTTGTTGAAGTTATCTATGATACAGGGATCGTTTATTAGTTTTTCGAGGGTTATGATTCCATTTTGTAAATTGGATTTTTGATCGCGCATGCGCATTTTGCTTTTCCGTTACTTCGAAGTTTTCTATGATATAGTAATCGTTTATCAGGTTTTTGAGAGGGTCTGATTCAATTTTTTGAATTCGATTTTCTATCGCTCATGCGCATTTCGCTTGTCCGTTACTGTTGAAGTTTTCTATGATATAGGAATTTTTTAAGAGATTTTTGCGAGTTCTAATTCCATTTTTTGAATTGGATTTTCGATCGCACGTGCGCATTTTGCTTTTCCATTACGGTTGAAGTTTTCTTTGATATAGGAATCGTTTATTAGTTTTTCGAAAGTTCTGATTTCATTTTTTATTGAACATTATATTTGATATTTTATGAGTATATGAAATGACCATGTTCGATAAAAGATCCAATTCAAAAAACCGAATCAGAACCCTCGAAAATCTAATAAACAGTCTCCATATCGAAGAAAAGTTCAACAAGAACAGTAAATCGAAATGCGCGATTTAAAATCCAATGGTAAATTCGGAAATATGGCCTTGAAAACTTAAGAAACAATGCCTATCATATATTGAAGAATTTTGAAAACTAATAATTAAGAAGAAATACTCGTGGCCAAACAAAATTTTTCTAAATTCGACATCAGCAACTTCGAAAACCTAATGAACGATCACTAAATCGATCTTCAAAAATTTCAGCTACTTGAAATTAGCACAATATGCACATCAATTATCTACTAAACGAAAACTATGTCGGAAAAATATACCAAAATTATTTCAAAAGTCATTATTGTAATGAAAATAATTATTTTTCAATAATAATATAAATAAAATAGAATTAATTCATTAAGATAATTCATTATAACGAATTAATTCATGTTCGGTTGGGTTACAATTGAAATGGAAAAGGTGACAATTGATTTGGAAAAGGTTGCAATTGACTTGGAAATGCTACATATTTTACATATTAGGCAAACAGTATTTTTGTCGTATATATTACTCCATCTGTATGCATAGTAGGAGGGAAATAGATATATCATTGGATAGGTATTGTCGTGTACATATTTTCCCGTTAAGATAGGCAAATTTTTGTTTCTTTCTTTCTGACTTTCCCTCAAAAATCTTTTTTGAAGATTTCCCTCCTACTATGCATACAGATGGAGTAATATATACGACAAAAATACTGTTTGCCTAATATGTAAAATATGTAGCATTTCCAAGTCAATTGCAACCTTTTCCATTTCAATTGTAACCCAACCGAACATGAATTAATTCGTTATAATGAATTAATTCTATTTCATTTATATTATTATTGAAAAATAATTATTTTCATTACAATAATGACTTTTGAAATAATTTTGGTATATTTTTCCGACATAGTTTTCATTTAGTAGATAATTGATGTGCATATTGTGCTAATTTCAAGTAGCTGAAATTTTTGAAGATCGATTTAGTGATCGTTCATTAGGTTTTCGAAGTTGCTGATGTCGAATTTAGAAAAATTTTGTTTGGCCACGAGTATTTCTTCTTAATTATTAGTTTTCAAAATTCTTCAATATATGATAGGCATTGTTTCTTAAGTTTTCAAGGCCATATTTCCGAATTTACAATTGGATTTTAAATCGCGCATTTCGATTTACTGTTCTTGTTGAACTTTTCTTCGATATGGAGACTGAACGAAATGGAGACATTGAACACTATAGCCATGTTTTTATGTTCCTACAACTTCTGGGTTAGAAAAGTACAATAAAAATTCCAGTAACTGTCACTGTTTAATTAATGTATAATAGAGAACTGCTTTCCTGTTTATATTTTCTTTTAAATTTCTCACACCATGAGTTAAAAATCCCATTTTTTTGTATTTCATAGTACTAACGGTTAACAGAAACTGATGGATAAAAGAGCAGGGGTTAGTAAAGTTTTGCTGCATCGTGATCGGGCAAAATTTTCGATGTGCAGTTTTCAACTGTTCTACACGTTTCAGAAATCCAAAAGAGCGTATTTTTGGCCATTGGTCAGTCTGTGTCTTTCTTTGCCAAGATTATCCTACTGTGATCTGGGTTTACTATTTCTATTTTGAACTTTAATTAATTCGATTTTTACTTCCTTGTACGAAGTAAAGGAAGAATTGTAATCGCGAAAATTGTCGGTTTTCAGATTTCAATGGAAATATCCATTTTGGCAATCCCCAATTTGGAATTTTGACTACGTTCGTGCATAACTCAAAAACGGTTGGTACTTCAACGGTCAAAAACCAGAAGTGGTGCTTATGTAACTTGAAGGTCATAATAGACTTTCATCAAAAATTGTATTAAAATATAATACAAAATATTTCAAATTTGATATAGAAAACTTTGATATCAGTATAAATAATATACTAGATTTTGGTTAAAATTAGCTAACCGGAAGTGGTGCTTTACTAGAAGTTAATTTGGAGAGAGGGGGGTTAAATTTTTTTTTTTTCATTGTCCACTATAAAGGTTCATTATTGAAAATAATAAACCAAAAGCTTTTATACAGGTTTTTTTTTAATGCAATGGTTTGCTGATTTCAAAACAATATGTTTTTACTCTAGCTTTATGAATAGCCGAGTTAAGGCTCCCCCAAACAGAGGCGATACTGAACTTGAGACAATTCGGTAAGATTCTGGACGATATGTTATTTAAACGTAAGGATCACTACGTCTGCGATAATATTGCGGTTTATCGCATCGGTAATTCGGGCTACCGTATTCGGTCGGTAGACGGCTGAAAAATCGCAGCAGAACTCAGGAGCTTTTATGATATCCCGTTTCTGAATATATTTTTCGTCTGAAACATGAATTTACACGAAGGCTTGTTACTTTGGGCGCTCGTTTTAGATGAGGATGAAACATACTAATTATATAACAAAAATAAAATAATTTAGAAATGGCCAAATTAAGAATTAGAGAGACACTATTTACATTAATTATCTCCAAAAAAAAATTCTTTTAGTCCTGATGATGGCCTAAAACTTAGTTCGAAACGTTGGCACAAAATAAATGTCATACTTATTAATGTGTTAGTTTTTGATCGCACCCTCCGACTAACTTCTTGTTTAAACATATCTACGGTCAACCAAACTCACTGCAATATTAATTATCTCCATTTGGTGGTATTTAATCATATTCCTAATAAGTCGTTAATTAAAAACCATTTTTCATTAAAACTATTTAATTTTCGCATCAGAAGTTCTTGTCATTCTAAAATATTAACTACACATTGTTTATCAATTTAATTTATTATTATTAATAAGTGTTGGCCAAATATTTTTAAAATTATAGCAATATGTAATTACCTGTTTTAATCAAAATACATCTAATCCATATTGCATAATCAAAATATTGCTGAAATTGACTATTTAAATTGTCTTATTAATTTTCTATTTTTTTTTTATTTATTATTATTTATTTTTTTAATTTTCTGTTAATCATTGCTTATTTAAAAATTTAATTTATTTGGAATATCAACATAGCGTTGACCTATCCGCTTCATGCCAGTTTTAAAATTTACTACATTTTTTTTATATTTTGAGTAATATAAATTTATTCTAGGTATTTTCTAATTTTATTATTTTCAGTAATACACAGTATTTATATTTCATTGAAGTTAAATCGATGCGTATTATTTATACTATGTCACGCTATTCAAACAATTATATGTCATTACATTGACATTTTTTACTCTATTTTTATGCTGGCTTACCATAGTTTTGAATTTTGTGAGGTTTCATCCAAATAAAATATATTTTTTTGTAATATTAAAATTTTTTTGTTTGAGCTTAAGATATAACATTTTACTGAAGTACAACACTAAGTAGTAAATTTTCTAAATACTTTTTATAATTCTATCCTACTCATGTATGAAAATAATATTGTCAATAAATTATAATTTAGTGTGTTTAATACGTTCAGTTTAAAATATATGTTTAATACTAATATGTACCAAATTTTATGAAGGTATCTCAACGAGATCATTTAAAAAAAAAGTTTAGAGGAAACTCACTCACTACTTAATGCTTTCGAATAATGACGGATGTGATCAATAACTTAAAAACGCAGTTATTTTCTCCATTTCAGTTTGAAAAAAATTTGGCATAAAAAACAAGATGTTTATGAAATATGACATGTATTCGTAACGAACATTTTTTTCAAAAAAATTAAAAATTTCTTTTTTGTATTTAAAAAAATAATTTTTTGGGAATTTTTTAAACATTTTAAGATTGGTTTTATAAATTCAATATTCATGTAAAATTAAATCCCTTGTAATTATTTAAAAAATGAGACTATTTTGAGCTTTCTAGGGCAAATAGTTCTGGAGCTATAAGCAGTCCCAACCAGGATTGGAATATCGACACGCGATATATCGGAGTTGAAAACCCGATATTTTCTATAGGGTTGGAACAGAGAAAGGAAAATATCGATATTCGATATTTTGATATATCGTAAAACCAAATATCGATATCCACCGATAATCGCTAGAAAAATTTCGATATATCGAAAGGTAATTGTGAAAAATCAAAGAAAGTGCATCAAATGAGTATAATGTTAAACTGTGAAGAAGGTTATCAAATAATATAATGATTATTATTTATAAAACAATATTTTTATTAGCCATTATAAATCATTATAAAAAAGAATTATACTTCAAAGAAAAACAATTTTATAACATATTTTTATTTTGAAGACTTTTAGCCATATTTGATATATTATAGTCTTCTAGAAGTTTGTTAATAATAAAACCTTCAAAATTCTCAAATTTTTATTTATCTTATAACTCTTCCGACTATATAGTGCATTCTCAAAACATTCATCTAAAAGCATGTAATTTATTTGATATGCCATCATCATTTATTTAAATCATCAATTTTTCTTTTTATAGGATTAATCAACATAATTTGTATGTAAATCGTATCTACTAATTATTGTTTGGTAATTAAATATTGTTTATTGTTATATTTACTGGTAAAACTCCAGAATGGTAACCCCAACATGGAGGACATCAAGATTTTTAGGACCTGGCTGATCTTAAAAATCTAGACCTCCACCATTTTGGGGTTACAATTCTGGAGTTTTACCGAATAAAGGAAATTGTTAAAATAAAATACAGTAGAATCTCGATAATTCGTATGGTCAAGAGTTCGAAAGGTAAATATGAATTATCGATATATCCAAATTATCAAGATTTCCAATAATCGGCGGTAAAAAATAGAAAATAACAAAATTAATACAAAATTGTATTAATATGAATGGAAATACAAACGATATAGTTAGATCAACAAAAATATTCGGTTATTTTCTTATGGTGCAATCCTTGAACACGGATCTCATTATTTCCTATTTTTTACCACCGATTATTGGAAATCTCGATAATTTGGATATCTCTATGATTCATATTATTATTATTATTATTATTATTAACCTTTCGAACCATTGACCATACGAATTATCGAGATTCTACTTCATTTTATTTTAACAATTTCCTCTTTTCGTTAAAACTCCAGAATCCTAACCCTAACATGACGGAGGTCTAGATTTTTAAGATCAGTCAGGTCCTAAAAATCTAGATGTACGCCATGTTGGGGTCACGATTCTGGAGTTTTAACAGTAAATATAACAATATACAATATTTAATTACAAAAAAATAATTAGTAGATAAGATTTATATACAAATAATGTTAATTAACCCTATTTAAAGGCAAATTTAAAGATGATTATGTAAATGATGATGGTACTGAGATGTATATCAAATGAATTACATGCTTTTAGATGAATGTTTTGGGAATGTACAATATAGTCGGAAGCGTTATAAGGTAAATACATATTTTAGAAGTTTGAAGGTTTTATTATTGAAAAACTTCTAGAAGACCATAATATATGAAATATGACTAAAAGTCTTCAAAATAAAAATATGATGTAACTTTTTTTTTAAGTATAATTCTTTTCGATGTTTTTATAATGATTCATGGTTAATAAAAATATTGTTTTATAAATAATAAATTATTATTTCTTATAAATAATAATTATTTATAATTATAAATTTATAATTATAAATAATTATTTCTTATAAATAATATATTATTTCTTCTTAACCTTCTTCACAGTTTAACATTATACTCATTTGATGCAACTAGTCCCGACTCGGTATCATCCCGAGTTCATTATCGCGCCTGTCTGGTGCAACACCACCTATAGAACAAGGCCTGCCAGCTTGAATAATGACGTCACGTCGAGGAGGCGATGGCTCTCGACTTGTCGAAAGCCCCGCTCATCGAGGTTTTCGATACTAGAGTTTGGGGAAAGGAGATGTCGATTTTATAGAGTTCTGTGGTTTATTATTTAACTTTTGCCATGGAAATTATATATGTGGTATTTACTACAACAAAACTACTGAACCAGTTTAGCTGAAATTTTTAATATAGATATAAAATGACCTGGAACAACACCTAGGCTACTTTTTATCCTGAAATAAATGTTTCCCAAAGGTCACACGAAAACTGACTTTGACGTGGGCGAAGCCGTGATCAAAAATTACTATACAAATAAACAAGCCTTTATTACTGGCTGCACCTCATTTTTACTACATTAGGTAATTAAAATAAAAATAAATTCATTAAAAACATTTTATTTTATTCTAGTACCAGAAGAAACTTAAACAGAAAAATAATACATAGGAAAGGCCAATTACAACTTTTAACAAACAAATAAAACAACTTAATAGAAGATAGATGTAGAGCTATGTCAATTTCAAGCTTATCTATCTAAATGTTGTTCCCCTTTCCAGGTTATTCTACTGCAACAACTAGTGTTCTGACAAATGTGAACAATTAAATCTTTCAATGTAAAGAGCTAAATGAGAGGAAAAATTACACTATTTATACACAAAATAATAACATAAATTTTAATTAACAGTGCAACAACTATCGTTATAACTAATATAACTATATTATATATAATTATAGATTTAATTGGCTTGCAACTTGGACCTCTTGCATTGGGGCCTACATTTTATATGTAGATGTCATTCTGTATAGTTATTTAAAAACATGGTACAACTTTACAAGAGGGACGCGTTATCACTGGTTCCTCATGAGCTTACCCGAAGGTTGCTGGACCAGCATACTCTAGCACCATTAAAAACTATTTATTAAGGATCCGACGTTTCAACCCACTTTGCAGGTCTTCTTCAGGGCTGAATAAACAAGATACAAAAATAAGAATAAAACAATGGTATATACAGTGAATGAATTAATAAATAAAAAAGATTTAATGAGAAAAAAAAATGAAAACAGTGATGAATTTGTAAAATGAAACTGGTAGAGTAATGATAACAACTAAAAATAAATTAGTGAATATTAATACATTAATAACACTGGCTATATAATAATAAAAATAGGTAAACCAAAAGAGAAATAACATTAACTAAAAAATTAATAACTCTGCTAAATAAGTAAAAAAGGGAATACAAATAAATAAACAGAAACTATAGTACCTTGAAGCTCCAAGGGAGGAAGAATGACTTTGCAAAAAGCAAAGTAATTAAGGAGGCGATATAGGAGTAGTAATTAGAATGTAAAGATTAGTACATAGAGAAGGCAGTGGGGAGGAGTTTTCATTATAAGTTCCATCTGTTTGGGATGTAATGAACAAAAACAATGTACATACAGAGGCATACTGATAGAAAGTTTTCAGTATTTTAAAAAATGTTTTTATAAAAAAAAAAATTTAAAAAAATAAAGTAATAAAGGAGAGGGGTTGGCTGTAGTAATGAAGATAAAAGAGAAGGGACTTGTCAAAATAATGAGGGTTAATCCTAAAAAGAAGATTGAAAACAGAAGAAAAAAATAAATCTAAAGTAACAAATATAAATAATAAATTAAAATAAAAGTCAATATATAAAATGAGCAAGGAGAAAATAAAAATATAATTTGAACAGAATCATGAAAAAAGAGATTAAGGTAAAGTGCCATCTGTAAGAGTATGATGAACAGAATTCATGAACAAAGAGATTAAGGTAAAGTGCCATCTGTAAGAGTATGATGAACAAAATGTATGTCAAAAGAATGAATAAGTAATACGGATAGAAAATTTTTCTGCATGCCCTCACAAACCTGGTTAAATTAAAGCTATAATTATAGGCATAATAACAGGAGGAACATTTTTAACAATATTATTTTAGTTTGATGATATTGAGGATCTGATAAGGAAAGACACCGATGGATTACGTTTCTAGCAACATTAATTTTAGGTGGTAAGGATGCTGAGAAAAGTAGTTAAGGAGTCTACTGGAATAAGTTGGTTTCGTATACCAATCAGAGGATAATGAGCCATCAGTATTTCTTATGATGAGGAGGTCGAGAAAAGGAAGAGAATGGTTAATTTCTTTTTCAACTGTGAATCAAAGGCGAGAGTGGTAGGAGTTAAAGGAAGACAAAATTTCGGGAATTATTTTTGGATTGAGAATAAGAAGGAGGTCATCAACGGATTTCTTGATGAAAATAATATCATGAGGAAAAAGGGGGATAATTGAATCAAGTAAGTCATTGAGGACGATATTGGAAATGTCTGGGGCAAGAGAATTTCCCATAGCGAGTCCAGAATTCTGATGAAAAAATTTTCCTTGGAAAGTGAGATATCCAGATTTACAACATAGTTCTAATGATTCAAGGTAGGTGGGCAGGTTCAGGGTGATATGTGGTTTGATGGTGGCCCAGTTTTTTGAACAATATGGAGGGCCTTGTCAATAGGAATGTTAGTAAAAAGGCTTTCAGCATCAAAGGAAGTTAAGATAAAGTGGTCAGGAATGCGAAAGGATAGTAATTTTATTCTGTCATAGGATAGTAATATTCTCGTAGATGAAAGGAATTGTTAATATCTTAGGGATTATTGTGGCTAAGTATCTGGAGGAAAGGAAGAAGATATTTACTGAGTTTAGAGGAGGGGAAGTTAATATTAGAAATAATGGGATGGAGAGGAATACCAGGTTTATTGATTTTAGGCAGTCCATATAAGCGAGGAGGTAAGGAATTATAACATATGAGTTTGTACTACGTGGGGCGGTTAGTTTGTTTAGTCTCTTAGTGATGGTTGAATCTGGACATAAGAGAGCGGGTGGGATCTTTAAAAAATAAGGGGGAAAGAAGAGAAGAACGGGAAGGAGGATGTTGGAGGTCATTAGAAATCATGTTATCGATGTGAATGCGGGAAATTTCCTTATCCACCTTAGCAACTCCAAAACGATCGTCCCTATATATACATATATATATATATATTCTAAGTCAGTAATAAGATTTGGGATAAGGTTAGAATAATTAGAAGAAGGGGTAGAAAAGTTAGGGCCTAAACTAAGAATGTTACTACTCTACACCACCTCCTTAATTACTTTGCTTTTTGCAAAGTCATCCTTCCTCCCTTGGAGCTTGAAGGTACTATAGTTTATATACTATAGTATTAATATTCACTAATTTATTTTTAGTTGTTGTCATTACTCTACCAGTTTCATTTGACAAATTCATCACTGTTTTCATTTTTTTTTCTCACTAAATCTTTTTTGTTTATTAATTCATTCACTGTATATACCATTGTTTTTTTCTTATTTTTGTATCTTGTTTATTCAGCCCTGAAGAAGACCTGCAAGGTGGGTCGAAACGTCGGATCCTTAATAAATAGTTTTTACTATTTGTGTTCCGTTTTTTGACTGCCTCCCGGATCATCTCATTCCTTCATTAACTACAATATATTTTTTTCACATCACAAGGTATTGTATTATTTATTTATAAATTGTCATCGCCTTATGGTTAGAAGTATCTTTGAGAGAAAACTAAAAACCATATATTAATTCAGTAAGGATCAGCTAATTTTTTTATGAAACAATTAGATAGCAGGAAGTACCAGCTAATCATATCAACCATACCAGCAGGAATACTAGCTAACTTATAATTATTGTTGAGGAAAATGAGATTCTTCTTTTGTTATTAACCATTTGCCACTTCTGGAGAGACAAATATTTCAAAAATGTTTTGTTCATAACATTTAATACAAGCAATGGAAAATATATAGGAATGCATATAAGGAAAAACAATATTTGTTTAATTTATTTTATTATATTATAAGCCACTAAATACAATATATCTTTCATACATCCTAACTATACAATGGTGCAAATCTCACCTCGACAATAATAATTCATATTTACAAAATTGAGTCAGTGTAGCAGAAAAGTTCTTTTTCCTGACTTTTTCCTGACAACCTTAAATTGTACACACTATAAGGCTCCTTGAATACCAGATATAAGGTGTTTTAATAAAATGTACATAAATTATATATTACAAAAATTAAATAAAAGGCTAAAAGTAGCCATTAAAAATCCTCAGATTTAAAATTGTACATTTCTTACACATATGTGATTTTACATTTCATATTTTTCAATATAACATATTTATACATAAAAAAATGAATACACCAAAATATGAATACTTTCACTTGTCATCCTACTTCTAAGCATTGTAGTAAATTTTGTTAAATGGTCCTACAATAGTCTTTCTTACTCAGGAATATCAGTGAAATAGCCTCCCCTCCCCTCTTCCCAACACCACAATGAATGACCTGCTCACTAACAATTCCTCTGTACTGTACCTTCTACAAAAAAATTCCTCCCCTAAAAATAATCATTAATAAATTTCCATAAACCATCTGGTCAATTATTTTAATATATGTCAGTAAATAATTTAAATAACAGTTAAATGGAATTTCAACATTCTATAAGTTGTGCTTATTATTTCATTATTATAGCTGCCCAGATAAGGATCAAATATGTAGCAATCTTGGCCTGGAGGGATGGTATGGCAAGGCTACACCTTACCCGGATGCTCTTTCACTTGATAGACTATAGATCTGATAATAATAACTTTACGTTCATATAAAAATATTTCAAATGATAGGAGCGGTTTTGTGCTGTGATTTGAAAAAGGCACCCTGTGTTAAAATTAATAATAAATATTGTTTAAAATAAACTGCGATTAAAAATTTAATTTTTGGCAGAGAATGAATGCCTGTCTAGATTCAAAGTCATGCGATATGACTAAACAACAAATAGTAAATTTAAATAAGGAATATATATATATATATATGGGCATGTGTATTATCTCACAAAATCAAGTAATTCAAGAATATCCATTACTCTAAATAGTTTAGAAGCTTAAATAAGAAGGGACATTCACACAGCTATCTTATTCTAGTTAAGATTCTATTAACATACTTAAACATAATTATAAACTATAACATGTGGTATATATTGAATATTCACAACAATTTTTATACAAAACAAATACTTTGGTTTTAAATGTTGTTCCGATTAATTATTAACAATTCATGTATATATATTTAATGATTCAAATATCTGATTTTTAAGGAAAGAAAAAAGAAATAGAAAATTAGTTACACAATTAAACAAATTTTCATCCTTTAGGTAAAAAAATCTTAATAATACATATAATTTTTTACATTATAGCCCATAACCTAATGCAATTAAGGATTTGTGATAACGGAACGTATTTCTCAATAAATAAATTTGAATTGATCACTAGGTAAAAGTTGTTATATTCAACACTAGGAAGACTATACATATACTAATTACAATAATTTAAATGTCATATTTAACACAAATTCATTTTTTATAAAAGCTCTTTCAATTAAATGAAGAAGAAAGAGACAAAAACGAGAATGCAATTACTAATTATTGATTTGACAAGTATAATAATTTATATAAAGCAACAAGTAAAATTTTATTTGATTATTGATCCATGGACAAAATAAGCATATTAGAGAAGCTTGGTAGTAAAGGTTGTAAGGCATTCTCAATCTTCCGGTAGTCTATCTTCTGGTTCCTTTCATTTATTAGACCAGCTCACTGATGTACGCTTAAAAAATAAATCATTGATTAATTTACTTCTTTTTTTTTTTAAAGACCAATCAAAAGTAGCTGTGCATAAGTGGAAGTTTTTTACTTTCTGCCCAATGGATTAATTACTTTCTGAATCAATTTCATTAAATATAATTTGTCATCATTAAAGGTAAGTAAGTGTATCTGGTATGAGATAGCTTGAAAAAAATTGTTTACACAATACTATCCAACAAATAAAAATCAACATTGGCATATTCTTGACAAGGCTACATCAGGTAGTCACAAGATTGTGATTAAAAATCAAAGTTATTATTTTATATTTGAAATAAAGATACTTATTAATAATTAATAAGTTTAAAAAGTTTATGGATTGTGTAAAATATTTATCATTATAAAGTTGCTAGCAAATAAATTACGGTATTGCAAAAAAATGTTACACAGTAGGTCACTTTAAGGATTATTGTTATTTATTTTTTTGTTGTTGTAGTGCTAAAACATTTATCAAGTGCTAATTATTGTAAGTATTCCAAAATAAAGTTAAAAATAATTTGCAAATTGGAATAAGAACAGTTCATACATTCATTTTCAGCTGACTGAAAATCTACAAGTAATATTTTTATACTTCTTTTTAATGCACTTTTAATTATTGTATATTTTCACTCTTGTCAAGTGTTTATATTTAGATCTCTATTCATCATCAAGATAAAATGAACTTTATTTATCTTTCATTTCTTAACACTGAGTCTTCTAACGTTGAAGAATAGACACCAGAAAATCAAAAAATATTTTACCAACTGAAATATTTTATTCAGTTGTTTCTAAATATATTTCAGTTGTTTACAGAATGTTTTTATTTTTGCATGCAGGGTGTCCAGCGATGTATCATGAAAAAATTAAAGCATAATTCAAGGATGGAAACTGTAAAATTCAGGGCGCTTTTCATCAATTTATTTGATTAAATTTAAAAGAAAATTGGAGCCATAAAATGCTTGTCAGCTTAGGATAAAGGGTACAATACGGACTTCAGAATTAATTTGAATAATTATAAAGGTTATATTCCTGTTTGACACCACAATGCCAAAAATAAAATTCACTTAATGGAACCAATTTGACTACAATTTTATTCAAAACTTATTTTACATAACAAATCAATAATATATATATATATATATATATATATATATATATATATATATATATATATATATATATATATATATAAAATTAATCATGATTAAAGGAATATGAATCCTAGCAACCCCTCAGCCTCAAGGGTGAAGGGCGAACCAGCGAACTTATTATAAGAAGACAAGTACAAATCGGTGAAAGTTGAAAATTAGGACTGTTTGGAGCTAATACATTATTTTAATGTTCCATAATATCCCTAGTTCACTTAGCAACAAGTAGAGCTACTTGGTAAGGTGAGACAACACATAACAAGTACAAGTTTGAGAGAGAGGGACTGATAAACAAAGTAAGTGGAAAGAGGCTTTTTCAATCTTTCATTGTAATAGAGATGGTAAAGAGAACAATTAAATCAACCTTCTTCTCATTATTTTATAGATTTGTTATTTAGTACTGATAGAAAAATGGAATTATTAGACTAAAAATTCCCAATAACTGATGGTTTTCAAGAATAATTTCCAATTTTTCCTGATTTGAAAAATTCAAGCAGAATTCTCAGTCTTCAAGAAATTCAAGGCTGCTGGATACCTTGTACATATCATCATTGTCACGAGAAAATATCTATGTGATTTTTATATTTTGTCTTTTATATTTTTTAGGTACAGTGAAACCTTGTTTATCCAGACTAAGTGGAATCAATGGCATTCTGGATAATCGAAAATCCAGATAATATGCATAATAAACAAAACAAATCCTTAAATAAGCAGACTTACTGTTTATTATGATAAAAATTATTTATAGCTGGTGAGTCAATCAACGTCAATGTTCTGTGACACTAGTAAATCTTTCTTAAATTGAACAAAAGCATTTTATTACCATAAGATATAGTACAATCTCTGCAGGAACTGTATATTGAATCAAAATAAAAAGCGAATATCGAGCATATTTATGTATAGTTACATTTTTGCTATCATAGTTAAAAATTATTATCTAATGTGAACATTAAATAAAAAAAAGTATTAAAATTTGATCCGGGGCTCCAGATAAACGAGGTTTAACTCATTTTTCATGTTGCTGTAATTTAGTTTTAATTGTACATTGACTTATTAAACTAGAAAATATTTGTTTGACAATAAACATAACTCAATTTCAATGAAATTTGATGTATACCATCTTGCATCTTAAGCGATAATATAGGACCAGAAATTTTCAGCAATATTCCATATTGAATAATAAAGATTTTTTTTTTTTTTTTTTTTTTTTTTTTTTCCGGCTTAAGACTTCCATTGAAGTCCTATACTGAATAAAGATATTATTAATAGTAAACACATTATAAAATTTATTCACCTTTATTGCTTAGGAGAACAGATATCCAACAAAAAGTGACATCATAAAAACTAGAGATAACCTGATCTCTTGGTTGCATGCAGCTGAATCCACTGATTCTTCTAAAAAATAAAATGATTAAAATTTATATCCATCATCTATATAATCATATATTTTAATTGAATCATTTAAGATAACTTACAGGATTTCAATGAAAAATGGTAATAAAATATGCAAGAAAAAAACCCAGATTAATTTTATAATTTTGTTATAATTATTTACTGTAATTTTTCAACTCCTATAGGAACATATTCATCAAACTAGTACTTTTTTCTACCAATTTAATATTTTTGCATGCAGAGTGCAGTGACATTTAATAATGCCAGAAAATATAATGAGAAAATAACAATTTCATTGAATACAATGAAAATTTATGAGCAATCAGTAATGTTGATTATGTTGTCTCTTGAATGGAATACATTACACAATCAGCATGAAATACATTGCTCACTCATTGTTAGTGAAAATGAATAATTATTAATTTTGCTCTCTTCCAAATGATTGTGGAAAACTCCATACAGTATGAAGTATACAGTTATATCTTAGTGCACCAGAAATGTTCATATGTACCATGATCTGATTCCACACAGAATAACAGAAAATTTAAGTTTTGTGCTTTTTAAATAAATCACTTTTCTGTTGAATAGGAAGCAATCTCTCAAAAACTATCCAAAGTAGTTAAAGTCCAATTACACCATTGTAAAGTAGACAAATTCCCCTTTAAGAAAATCCTTATTAAAATAAATTTTCAGTAAGAGCAGGGAGGACTCTATACGCACTTACTCTCTTTAAAACAGCATTTGTCGCTGCTTTATTCTCTTGTTCATGATATTTTTATTTTAAGTATGTCTTGTACTTTTTTTGTTGGTGCAGTAGTAACATTATTTTCTTCTTTTAAATATTTAAGTAGTATTCATTCTAATTTGTCAATGTTATTCTATTTTTATTTTCAGGAACAGTTTCATTTCTTATTTAATTTCAGCATTGCTTTGGTTAATTTACAGATATTTTTTTGGTAAAGTTTTCTTTTACAGAGGAGCTTTTTAATCTGTACACTCGCGTTTTTTTATGGAGTAGGAACAAAGTGAATTAAGTAAATTTCATTCTGATGTCTTCTACATCAATATTATTTCAATGGAATATTCATTCATTTTTTCAATCAAATATTTTATTGGTAATAAAAAGTACTAATTTGACTGGAAGAAGATTTAAGTAAGGTAACCTGAACAAACATATAGTTGTATATCTGTATATATTGATATAAATACAGCAGAAGTGGTTGAGAAGCAGAACAGACGGGTAAAATGCATATTTGTTATTGTTTATAATGAACATTTAAATATATATAAAAACAGCATATCATTAAATCAACGCATATTAAATGTATTAATAAATTTGTAAAAGAGGTCAAATACTTTTAACACTTCATAAAACAAGAAAAATTAAGACTTGAAAATTGTTTATATTCAAGTTTTAGAAGCAAAACAGTAATAAAACCATGAATCATCAACAAAGAACTATTTATAATAAACATTCATCAACAATTGTATTTATTTAGAAGCGGTATGTTACCATATTGATTAAATGTAAAAAACAAGTATATGGACATGGAATTAATCTATTTTTATATCATATGAAATGTCACTTCCAATTTTGAGGGGTAATTAATCAAATAATGATTCAATGTAATAAAAATTCTTTAATCAACCGAAATGAATAAATTCTTGAAAGACACTTTTGATAGTATCACTATCGTAAAATATTAATTTTTTGAAGAAAGATAATTGATCAGAGAAAAGCTTCTTTTATGTCTTACAATATGGCCAATAATCTTACATTTACATGTAAGTATTACATGTCTCAATAATAATCATGATAAAATTCTGAGTTATTCTGTAACCCCATCTTTTCTATATCCAGTAATAGATCAGGTAAATAATGTGACTGTACATGAAATTGGAGTTTTCATATGGTCGATCTTGAGATAGGAAAAGTATTAACATGCAGGAATGCTGGACTGATTGGAGGAAGTCCTTAATATGTCCCGTTCATAAAAAGGGTGACCGACTTGAATGTAGCAATTACAGAGGAATTACGACAAAATACTCTCGAATATCTATTCCAATGCCTCTTGTCGTATGCAGAACAAATACTTGGATCTTAACAATGTCACGAAGAAGCTTCTGATACTACTACTGTATGGCACAAAAAAGAGAGGAAGGCCTAGATTGAGATGGCTTGATGGTGTGGCTGAGGATGCTAGGAGTATTCTGGAAATAAGGAACTGGATGGGATCTGCACTAGACAGGGACAAATAGCGCAAGTTGCTGGAAGAGGCCAGGGACTCGAAACCGATCCGTGAGCCATGAGCCATTATGATGATGATGATGATGATGATAAAGATGTGGAGTACTAGCCACATCCATGATTTGAAAATTATAGTCGTGCCATACTCATTGGATTCACCAGAACCATTATCAATAACCATTTTTTTGGGCCTTGAATAATTTTTTTGAAATTTGTGTTTAATAAAACCATTATTTCACTTTGACCATGCAATCCAGGAATTTATTTCAACTCTAACTCCAAGCTTTTGTAAAGAGAAAATTAAAAAAAAAAAGGTATAATGGTCTAGTATGTTACTGCTTATGAAGCTGAATATATGAGTCCGATTACTGGGACATCTGAAAAGTTTTTTGTAAGGGGTCAAGTTAAAGTGTGGAACACAGTCCACTTAGTCTTAAGGCTAGTTAAAAAAAATATGAAATGGCCCATCCAAAACTTGGCGACAACTAATACAGTAATCCTTGCCTCCTTCAATAGATGTTGAGCTAAGGGTTTGTTTGTTGATAACAATTTGTAAAAAAAAAATGTTAGACTGCCAATTAATGATTGCCAAATGCCAATAGAAAATATTAATTAATGAATAGTTACTATGCTCACTCTTATTTTTCAATGATACTCTGCAAAATGAAATTCTATAAGATATAACTGAATGGAAGAAGAATATTTTTTTCTAGTGACTGTTCAACATCTAAAGGTTGAAGTCAACATACATGTAGGAAAGTAATAACTATCCACATCTAGGAATACTTGTATTAACATTCATATAGGTATATACATTTATAATTGACAGTGATAATTTTTTATTTATCTCAAATTTTCAAAAACAGTTAATAGAAGAAATATGACAGGTCCAGAAACATTTATTAAAAGATGAACATTGGTTAGTAGAATGCATAATTAAAAAAAATGCAGTTATTTGTCATCCATCAGTGACACAAGTAAAGCAATTTTTTATTTACAGTAAATTAATCAAACATAACAAAAATGTGTCATTAACAATAAACTTACCTAATAATTTAGACTGCATTGCACCTCCTTCTCCAATTACATCTGTAAGTATAGGTGAAAAGGAAACCAAATAAATGATAAGAAGCGTGATGTTATAATAAGCAAAATAAAATTGTGCACTTAGATATAAATAAATAATAAATTTATAAAAAAAGTAGGGTTAGAATAGACATATTAATAATAGCCCAATTCTTTCCATTATTATAAAAATAAGTAAATAAATGTTTAGTAAGATTTAAAAATAATTAGTACTATATTTTGGATCGCAAGATGTATTCCATTAGTTTATGATTTAATGTAGGTCATGAAATGTAGTAGATGTTCATATCATATAGCACTGACAAGCAGCTTTCTTATCACCAAGAATTAGGATTTAAATGAATCCTGGATGTCGTTATGATGTTTATTGGTCTCTGGTATAAGCAATCTTAATGACCATTAAATTTTGATGATCAGTGACAAATTTCAAACATTTGATGTGTTTACATGCGCACTACAGAATATAACGTTAAGGTGTGAACAAATCAATACAGAATTAACCCTGTCAGTTCATTGATCTGGTAGACCACTATTAATATAAGAATATTAGACTGTTAATGATTAAGTGGTCTACCAGAATGAGCCAACTTAAGGATTAAAAATTATTTCTTTTCAACATGGATGAAAAACATATGGTTTTGTTTAACATAATATGCTGTCTTAACATCACTAATGCAATAAAATTTTATAGGATATAAAAACAAGGAATTACTTTTCTTCCTCCAGTATTAAAAAATAAAACCAAACTATCTATATAAGGATAAATAGTATGGTTTTAAATGAGGAAGCGCTATTTCTAAATTATGGTATCCTCATAATGCTAATCAAGAAACTGAAAGTTGTTTTAAACTGTTGGAGGATGTAATCTGTAAAAACTTTAATTAATATCTTTACTTTATTTGTTTCTCTAATTCTAATAACAGTAAGTGAATTAAACAAGAATGGTATGGCATGATCAGACATCAGAAAGACAGCATTCAGTGGTAAATCATTCTGTAATTGGCAAGGGATATGCAGTTAGGCCAAGGAATTTCTCAATTTCAAACTTATTAATTGACAAATAACATCAGTAACATAGCAATCTGTGAGTCCATAGTCATGGTCATAAATAGTGAATGTCAGATAAAAGTGATGAATTTAAAGAATTATTTTATTAACATAATACAATGATGTTTAAAATGTCATTCTTACCCCTTTATACATTATTAACTTATGCAAAATAAAAATAAACATAATGCTTACATGACTATATGATTATATGTTTATCAATTACTAAACTAAATTTAAATAGCGCAAATGAAAAAAAAACTAAGGTAAATCTTAGCAATCACTAATTTAAGAAGCCGTTTATATCAAGTAAAGTTTCTAATACGAACCTCCTGAGAAAGATTTAGCTTCAGAAAGTGAAGACCATCCATAACTGTTCCGGGCTCTAATTTTTGCTAAGTAAGTACCTTGTTCTAAATTTTTCAAAGTATGCCTTGCAATATACACACTTTCACCTTCACTGGTAACAGATGGATTTGCAGTTTTCCACTGGTCATCCTGAAATATAATTCAAGATAATTGTGGTTGATTGCTTGATTATATTTTCTTATTTGGCACAGAAACTGTCATTTTTTAAATTTTATATAATGTTTTGTTTCTATGTATTTATATATTTTTATTATTAAAATACAAAGACAGGAAATTCAAAAAATAGAACTGTAACATTTTAGAAAAAAATAAGTCTAAATCATAACTATCAACTAATTAATATTTTATGAGTTATTTTGTAATTTATAATAAATAATATATGTAAATAAATTATCTCACAAAAGGTCAATAATGGTCTATGGTGAGAAAGGATTGCCCATCCCTCATATAATAATAATAATAAGTAAACTAATCAATTATTAGTCCAGGCTCTGACCAGAATAGGCCTAGGGTATCTCCTGCCATTCATAAAAGGCGACAAAAAGGGGGCGCAGTGTGGGGCCAGCATCCCCACCTGTGTTTACCATAAGCTCAAAAAGCTCAAAAAAGCTTCAGATTCGGAATGATAAATGGCAAACAAAACGGAATGGAAAGGACTAAGCTATTAAAATTAGGAACTTGGAATGTGCGTAGTCTCCTACAAATAGGAAAGAGCCAGATTTTAGAAGACTGCCTGAGTAGATATAAGACTGGCATTGTTGCTCTCCAGGAAGTAAGGTAGAAAAGAGAATCGACTATAATGGAGCTGAAAGAATTTATTCTTATCAATAATGGACACAAAAAAAATCTGTTTGGAACTAGCTTCATGGTAAGAAAGAATATGAAACACACTATATTGGAATATAAGGTAATAAATGAAAGAATATACTCCTTAAGATTGAAAGAAAAGTCCTTCAATATCTCACTGGGAAGTATACATGCACCCACAGAAGAGAAGACAGATGAGGAAAAAGAAGCTTTTTATGACCAGTTAGGAATAACCTTTGATGATATTCCTAAGTAAGAAGTCAAAATTATTCTTGAGGATTTCAATGGTAAGATTGGGAAGGAAAAAAGCTTGGGAAGAGGAATAGGAAATTATGGCCTTCATAAATATAGCAATGACAATGAGTACAGAATAGCAGATTTCGCCGCAAGTTAGAGTCAAATAATCTCAATCCAGAATTTCAACATAAATATGTTTGACAAAATAAATCCACTTGGAAACATGGGTCTCAGCAGATGGAACAAACCAAGAACCAGATTGATCATGCAAGGATTGATAGATAGCAGGAACCAAAGTAATATAGAAGATGTGAGAAGTTATAGAGGTGCAGATTGTTCAACAGATCATTATCTGGTCTGGGTAAGATACAAGCAAAGACTGGCTATCAAACCAAGAGGGAAAACAAAGAAAGCCAGGAGGAGTAGGTATACAAAGGAGTAGGTATAAGGTAGAGGACCCAAAAAATCCTAAAAAACAATGCTCGAGAAACAGAAGAGGAAGATGTCCAAAACAAATGGATTAAAATAAGTGAAGCCATATGGAATGCAGCAGATGAGATAATAGGCGAGGAAAGGAGAGAGAAAAAGAAAAGTCGGTTTGATCATGAATGCGAAATAGTGGTACAAGAGAAGATGAAAGCTTATAAAAGGATGCAGCAAAGCTGTACAAGACAGACCAGTGAAGACTACAAACAGAAAAGGGGAGCAGTGAAGTGGATCTGCGGAATCAAAAAAAGGAAAAGAAATAACTGGAAACAATGCTGCAAGATTTTGAAAGTAAAAATAGTAGATATTTCTATAGAAGAGTGAAAAAAATAAAAAAAGGATTTCAACCCTGGATATATTTTTGTAAAGACAGGGAAGTTCGACTCTTGGGCAACAAGAATGATGTGATAGACAGGTGGGAAGGACTACTTCAAAGATGTGCTAAACTTAACAACTAAATGAAAACCCAGAAGAAACGAGTTGGAAGAAATAGAGCTGGAGCCACCAGGTCCTTAAGAAGTAGAAGACGTTATAATGAAATTAAAAAATAATATATCACCAGGAATTGATGGAATCCCAGCAGAAGCTCTCAAATTAAGAGGGGAAGCACTTCCTATTTTCAGACGACAGATCATATTTTCAGTATGAGAATGATGCTTGAAAAGTGGTGAGAATGGAATGTGGAACAGAATCACCTGTGTATAGACTATAAGCAAGCCTACAATGGTGTGGACAGAAATGTGCTGTATGAAAAATTAAAATTCCTAGGATGTCCTATGAAGTTTTCAGGCTTATCATGATAACCCTGCAAGACAGCAAAAGAGTGGTGAAAACTCAAGAACTTTGAAAGCAATTCAATATTCAGAAAGGTGATAAGCAGGGAGACCCTCTTTTCTCAGTATTATTTAACATGGAGCTAGAAGTAGTCATGAGGTCGATCCGCACAAGGCCAGGAGGATGTTTATACAATAGATTGACATAGCGTCTAGCGTTTGTGGATTATGTAGTGATCACAGGAAGAACAATCAAGTGCTACTTGGAGTGTTCGAGGAGTGAGAAGAAGCTGCTAGGAAAGCAGGACTGGTAATCAATTAGGAAAAAACTAAATATATGATAACTAGCAAGGAAGAAAGAAGGAACAGGTATATCGAAGGGGCTGGATACCGCTTCGAGAGAGTACGACAATTTAAGTATCTGGGCACTGCTATCATGAAGGATAATAATATTAGGAAAGAAATTAAGGCAAGAATAACAGCTAGTAATAGATGTTATTGGTCCTTAATGAAAATTTTTCAAAATCGGGATACATCCGGAGCCCTCAAAATAAGGTACGGTCCTACAACCAGTAGTTGTGTATGGAAGTGAGTCCTGGACTTTGATACTTAATGATGAAAGGCTATCAAACAGGTGGGAGAGAAAAATCCTCAGAAGAATCTGTGGCCCTAAAAAAGAAGGGAATCACTGGCGGATGAAGACCAATGATGAACTAAGGAACCTGTATGACACACACGATATTGTTTCCACTACTAAGAGTGCCAGGATAAGATGGCTGGGGCACGTACAAAGAATGGAATGTGGTAGGCTCTCTGAAATGATGATGGAGGGATACCCAGGCAGAAGAAGAAGCAGAGAGAGACCTAGACATTGTTGGCTGCAGGATTTGGAAGAAGACCTTCAATTGTTGGTTGTTGAAGGATGGAGAAGAGCAGCCGAAGACAAGTTTGAGTGGAAGAGGATCACTGAGGAGGCCAAGATCCTGCAAGGACCATAGTACCGTCACATAAAAAAAAAAATTGATTAATTAAAATTTTACCTCCTGCTTTCTGTACATTAGCTCAAACTGCTCGATCGGAGAACGGCTGACAACTTTCCAAGTAAGGCGAGGGCTTTTTTCATCTTCAGCAATAGTAGTGCTTTCAAAAACAGGAGTTGGAGGCAGACCTATATAATATACATAATTTTGTTACATCATATAATCTAAAAAGACCAGCTAGTGATGTTTGAACAAATAATGAACTTTCATATAAATAATGAACACAGAATTAACTTTTTAAAAGCACTATTGTTTAATACTTAACAAAAATTACTATTGCCTGCTGTTATATAATGGAAAAAAAATTGAAATTATGACTTCAAATTGAGAAAAAGCATATCAAAATCCCAAATCTATAACACATTTTTAATGTTTTATGAACAATTGTTTAGTATACTGAAACTCCCATGGGGTAATTCTAAGATTACAGTCCATTATTGTGTCCTAAAAGAACATGACCCTTTATAAAGGCTTTATTTAGTAGTTTTGGTCATTATTGTATGTAAAAAACCATCCTTTATTTGTATTAGAAAAGGAGAATGCCAATATTTGTTAATATGTAGGTCATTTAAAAGTTTGAACCTTGAAAATATCATTACCACTATTATCCCAAATATCAAATCATTAATTTCATTTATATCACATTCTTTTTCAAATTGATAGAGAGCCCAGCTTTTGACTTTCCGCAACAAGTGAACTTTTAATATTTTTATTTATTATTTAATATTTTTATAGTATACTTTAAAGCCTCTGGTTTTTATTTACTGAGTGCTGAGCAAAAAACACACATCCCTTGATATACAAACATTACTTATTACAAACAGAAAACTGGAAGTTATAAAGGGAAGAAAATCAGTAGTTGGTGAAAATTGGTTATCCACCGGATGAAACCTCAAAAATCCCTCTTAATAGTTGAGTCTCTTGTTGGCATCGAAAGTGAAAGGTGATAACATAAGTTTTTACATTTGTGTTTGTCATTATTGTTAAATTTTACTGTTATTAGACATTTAAAATGATTTACTAGTTAGTACTGTATTTTGAAAGCTGTAATCAAAACCTTCATCATTCTATATATAATGTATTGGTATGGTAATAATAATTCTACTTAAAAATTTGTAACAACACTAAACATAATTAACATTAAGTAGGAATGATTTTTTTTCAAATACAAAGTATTGCGGTAAAACTTTGTTTATAGGGATTTTTTTAACTAAAAAAATGTATATAAATTTTTTTATATATTACAACATTGAATATATTATATTAATTTCCTCCACTTTCCTTAATTTTGAGTTTGAGAGCAAAATTCATCAAAAGTCATTGTTATTATGGTAAAAGTTCAAAATTTAAATTTTTAAATTCAAAACAGGAAAATTATTTTAATTCTACCTAATGATTTTAACGACAGCTGGAGAATGTTCTTAGTACAAACAATTTTTACAATGCAGGTGATATTGACTAATTTTTTTTTAAGTTTGATTGCTCAAAACAGTATACAATCTTTGAATTACCAAACAAATACTAGTACCAAAGTTAATTTTAGACGTAAGTTTTACAGAGACAGAGTTAGGCTTTTAGAATGAGTTTTGCTAGCTATTTACAAAACCCTAAACTAAATTTTTAAAATTTCGTACAATTCTTACTTCCATCAAATATTATAAGCATTAATTTTGTTAATAACTAAAAATTAGTGCTCCATAGCTATACTTGGGTTACTGATCACATAAATAAGCATTAAGCCAAACAAAGCATTAATAATAGAAATTTATCCTGTCAAAAGATTTTAGAACACACATTGCTTGTCATGATTGAAAACGCTTTGACATTAGCATGATATTATGATGAGCAAAAAGTTAGATGTTAGAACATTGGTGAATTTATAAGTTCACATGGAGTGAATATGTTTTTTCTCAGATCAATGAAAATATGAATTTAAAAAAAAAGAATTATACGGAAAAAGATTTATTGTATAAATAACCAAAAGCTGATTTTTTTTTTTTTAAATTTTATAATTATTTTTAATGTATTTAATAAGTGAAATGCCAAACTCTTCTTACAGGAGAGCATCCTCTCAACAAAGTGCACACTGCGACCTAAAGTATGGATAAAAATTAAAAATACAAATAAGCTCTAAATGATTGAAATCAGCTGCATTATCTATTTTTTTGTTAAAACAAAGAAGATAAGAACTATGAATCAGGTCACAACAATTTGACTGAAATTCATCTATGAAAAGAAATCTAGAAGTAGCTCAGGAAATATGACAATATAACACAAATGAAGTCTATTAATTTCATAGCCTCTGAAACTGTCTCAAGAACTTTTTTTTATTTTTTATATGAATTCCTAGTATTCAGATTATGTTCGTTTTTAAAATTTTCATAAAATTTTCATTTTTATAATTTTCATCATATACAATTAAAGTTAGGCCATAAATATAAAAATTAGCACCATGTATTGAATAATATTACTTCTTAAGCACTGATACAATGATTTGTACAATCTTTCATCAATGGAAGTTTCTTTTTTAAATGATTTAAAACAGTAAAAAATTCATCAAAGTGCTAACATCAAAACTGTGTTATAATGCATCCATTTCAGGCTATAAATTACCTATGTTTACTTGATTTTGAGCATTTCCAGGCTCTAAACCTGTAAAGATATTTTAATATAAAATTGGAAATAAGTTAAAGCAATACATAATTAGCTAATTAAAAAATGTACTAATTTTCATAATTATATTTTTTTAAATGAAAACAATACAATATAGATTCAAAAGTTTTTGTTAAGAATACAGTTCAATTCTTTTAATTAGATTAAAGTGGTTATAAGTTTAATACTTTTTTATTATTTTTTTCAAATAATGACAGCCATTGAAGTTTTATGTTTTATTTTTCATGTCATCTTTAGTTACACTTGGAGAAAATCAAATAAATAATTAGATATAATTAATATAGATATGTAAAACATTGATCTATAATTAGTAATATTGATTCATCACACCAATTTATCTTTAAGGTAAAAAGTTTATTTTTGTTGAATAATGCTTATCACTTATAATTTCCATTATCTTCTTTTAGCAAATTCATAAAAATAATAACAAATATTACAATTATTTAATTTTAAACAATAAGAGGTACTTATCTCAGTAATTTTTTTATTTTAAAATATTAGGGTGTATTACGTATAAATAGGTCCTTTATAGACTAGTAGCTATTATAACTAAATAATGGTTAAACTTATAACCAGATACAAAAGTGAGCTGTTTAAACTGCAAAATCATTCATCCAATTAGCAAGAGAAAGAATAGAGCCCTTGTGGACATTGATGGAAGCAAAAGGAAGAAAATAGATAATTGGTGAAAGAGAATTGAGAGTTCTTTGAGGAATGCTGCAGAAGTCCTGGGAATAAGACGGAGAGTGGCAAGAAATGGGTGGTTTGATGAGGAGTGTGAGAGAGTCTTAGGAGAAAAAAATGAATCAAGAATCAAAATTACTAAGTGGAGATGATGATGTGGAACCACCCCGATTTTGAAGACTAGTGAAGTGATAGTGGTAGTCACTAGAAGTGGTAGTCTTAAAAACAATAAAACCTAGACTGTGATGGCATTGAGACGGAAATGCTGAAGTATGGCAGAGAGGATCTGCAAAGAAGGTGTAAGACTTGTTGTTAGAGGTATGGATGGAGAAAAACAAGCCAGTAGTGGGGCAGTAGCTATTCTGTACCTGATTTTTAAGAAAGCAGAAAAAAATAATTGTGAAAATTACAGATGTATTTACATCTATCTTGGGGATGGTGTATATGGTATTTTCCATACTCTTAAATAAAAGGTTAAAAGTGCGGTCCAGTAATAGTATTGAAGAGCAGTACTAGGCCAAACAGATCTACCATCAACCATATTTTTTCGTCAAGCAGATGCTTGAAAAATGTTAAGAATACAATGCTGATCTAGCATATAATATCTAGCATGTAATATATAAGGCAGATGACGTGGTAATATCCACTAGATCAATAGCAGTAGTAGTGCTATTGGGAGCCTTTGTGGAATTTGGAAAGCTTGTAAGAAAATTGGTGTCCCGCGTGAACAATGAAAATCGGTGTAAACAAAATCTTCAGGAAATCCACCAGAAAGAATGGAAAAGACTGTCAATTTTGGAAGCCACACATTAGAGGTTACTTTTCTATCTCATTATTAACACTAACATTACTATTTCTTATTAAATGAAAGCCCTACATACTCAACAAATTATTCATGATGTTATTCAACAAGAATAAACATTGTTACAAAACATTAATTGGTGAGATAAGTTAAGATTACTTAATTAAGACAAATTCCATAAATATTAAAAATTATAATTAATTAGATTATATAACTAAATTGTTCCTGAAGATGTGAAAATCATCAAAGAGTGTGCTGTTCATTATTTAATAAATAAATACTAAGAGGAGGAAATACTGAGAAAGAGTTTAAGAGTAATAGTGTCCAGATAGTTAAAGGTCCTAACTCCAAATTATTTTTTTAAATACATTTTTGTAGTGTACCTCAATCGGGTTAAAAAATACAACTTTTTATGATAAATAAACTGATTGGGTACAAATTATTCCTTTTATGGCTTTCTAATGCCACAAAAAGGCATATTTTCTAGACCTATCCGGATACACTACAAAAATTTATTTATAAAAGTAATTTGGAGTCAGAGCCTTTTAACTTATCAGGACAGAATATAGACTATTAATAATAAAATTATTATAAATATATCATTTTGTTTCTATATAAATACAACCATACAAGGTCAATTAGTACCTTTTTTTATTCATAATAACAAGAAAATGTTGTGGAAATAATCTGACAGTATCCATTCTATATTTTATGTAATTTATGTTTCAAAAGAACCTATTCAATATTGGAATTTCGTATCACTAACAATAGCTTGCCCTCAGTTAGATGGCATACCGACGCCATCACTCCCATGGCAAGGTTCCCCACCAAACCTTAAAAAAATAGTTCCTTTAAAAAAGCAGTATCTTTACCTACCATAAATGGTATGTTCACCAACATATTGTTAGGTTGCTTATGAGCTTGTGCTGTATTTTTTTTAATTTTCCCTGTATTATAATTATTTGGCATGTATATTGACTTTTTCTTTCAGAATATTGACCTTATATTGTTTTAATACTGATTGTTTTTTTTTTTGTTTTTTTTTATGAAAACCTGACTTTGAACTTGACATTGGCTTTCTCATTCGAAGAATAAAGAACAGCCTGAAAATGAACATCTAAAGGATATTGAAGACAAATACTGGCAATCTCACCATATTACTGATGAAGAAATCGATGCAATAATAATTAATGTAGGAGGAGCAAGCTCGGACTCAAGCTCTGAAGAGATCGACATCCTATTTTGAAACCGAAACTTATGCCATTTTTTTTCAAAATAAATTTATAATTCCAATTTTGAATTAATTCTTGTTTTCATTCAATTTTTATCTACCAATTTTTCACATTTATAGAAAAATATAATATTACATATAATATATATAATGATACCTACATTTTTTTGAAAATAAATTTAAGAATTCCCATTTCTTTATTAATTATTATTTTAAAAAAAAATGGATTTCAACAAATTTAACCTATTTAAGATGAAATGATAACAAACATATGATTTATAGTCATGACAATTCATATCATGCCAATTAAATGAGTGAAGAGGGAAGAGTTACCTCCTCTCTCCTGGACTTATCTCATTTCCCCACTGTCATTTAACTTTGGTCGAGCTAAAATAAATCATTTTTTTACAAATACGATTAGATTTTCTTACATTTTGATTGTGGAATACCTATTCTTAGCATTTTCAATGAAAGTGACTAGTTAATAAATTTGGCATGTTTTGGCTTAGGAATTTAACACAGGAAAAACAAAGGAATTGAGGAGTTTTCTGCCAAAAGTTAATGGATCCATTTTTGGAAAATTATTACAAAAAAATTATTAGAGGGGGCATCTGATGGAGATAAGGCAAATTTTTATTGAAAATGTTGATTTGTTACACCTATTTGACAAAGTAAATTTTAAGATTTGAAATAAACTGAATAATTTTTGAGTGTAGAATATTAATTTGTCAAAAAAATCTTTATTTTTGAGAAGTGGATATATTAAACTTTTGATAGAAAACTGCTCAATTATCATCATAAAATAATTTTTTTAACCCTGTACTGTCTTTATCAATACTATGACGCCCTTATTTAAAAGGATAATAAAAATTATATTTAATTATTTTAGAGATCTTCTAATGTTAAACTATTTTTGATTTTTAAACCCTTTTTCATCCAAGGGGAACCTAACTTTAGTTCAAGATTTTTCCTCTCCTGCATCTTTAGAAGCATCTTTACCATATCTAAATATTTAGGGATTACTGGGTGGTCGAAAAAGGGTTAAACTGAAATAAAATATTACAATAACACTCATAAAATAAATAAAGCCAAACCAATTCTTGATATAAAAATTATCCCACAAAGTATGTTTATTAAAGATAAAAAAAGGTGAAATGATCACATGCCTAAAAAAGATACTGCTCAGAACTGATAATGAATTAAACAAATTTTGACTAGAAGTTTACAAAGCTTAGCAGACAAAAATTTTAAAAAATAAATATTAAATTTTAACTTTCTAGCCTATTCAATCTAAGTAAATCCTAGATCCTTTTCTGTTATCCAAAGTCATTTCTTATATAATATTAAAATATTAAAAAATACATTAAATATGTCATTCTTTCATCCACACTCCATGCATAGCCACAATTAATAATGAATCTATTCACTCAGACTTCTCTTAAACAAATAAACTGTGGCAATTTTGCGAGAGTAAGAAATATTGTCAGATAAATGATGTTGTGAAGATCTATTTTGGTTTGAGTGCTAGTTTTGTAAATTCTTATCTTGAAAAAAGATTAATAAACTGGAAATTAGTTGCCTGTCATTCATCAACGCTTTTTGGCAGCCATTTATAGAGAGGAATAGTCCATAAATAAAAATTAAGTATTTGATTAAAACAACAGACAGAAATCTGCATGGGATACTTTAATCGTAGACAACAAATCCGGAGGCCAAGTACCAACCATTGAAATTGAAAAGACTGTATTCACTGCAAAGTGTACCCTCAACAGAGTGTAATTCATAAACTAAAAGTCAATTTATAAATATTTTTTGGTAATTATGAAGATCTTCAAAGGTCTTTTTCTTTGTGAATCCTATAAATTCTTGAGCTGAAAAATTCTTGATGGTACTTAAACCCTTTTGGATTTCAGCATTTCAATTATAATTTTTAAAACAAAATTTTGTTAATCTATAAAATTAATCTTAATTAAAAACCCTTTCATAAGGTAATTGCTTATAAAAAATATTTGAAAGGTTATTTTTACTATAACTGAATAGTTTATTGTAGAAATTATGGATTTGTGGCCTTTCTGAAATAAAAACTTCAATTATAAAGTTATAAAAAAAAGCATTATTAAAAAGATGAAATTAAAATAGAATTAAAAAGATCTAAGATGTTTACTTAAAATTATTTCTTCTGAGTAAAAAAGCTAAAATCTGAGTAAAAAAATAATTTACCATTTGTATAAATTATTAGAAAAAGCACATGTAACGCTAAAATATTTACATCTCCACGTTTTGCAAAACAAATACAGTTTCTGATAATCATAAAATAATACACTCATTAATATCTTTAAAGTCTTTTTAAAAGAAGGAGAAAACACATCCTGGATTAGAATTTATTTTTTATAAAACTGCTGTAAAGTTTCTTCATACATATGTACGTTGAAATTTAATAGTGCCTACTTCTGCTCTAAATGTATTAAAAATTGATTGTTATAAATCAATAATTAACATATGTGCAATAAACATCTGCTTAGTATTATCAATATGGCTTTCCTACCACAAGAATATTGTTTGTTTAATATATTGACTATTATAAATACAGAAATGGAAAAAAAAAATTACTAAATATAAATGAGGTTTCAATTCAGAGCTTATATATACTCTACATCAATTTGTTTAATATTGCAATGAAATGATATTATTAATTTTTGACACAACTTATATATTTAATTATATAATTAACCTACAAGAAAACAAACATAATAAACTCCTTACTAATATCGATATAGTTTTTTTAAAAAGGCTTAAGTGACAAAAATTCCAAATTAAGGTTTCAATTTATTATGGGATGTGAGTACCACCTCCATGAATTCCTGCTCATGATATATATATATATATATATATATATATATATATATATATATATATATATCCTGATATATATCAGGAAAAAAATTTCGAAACAGTCTAAAAATCTACTACAGATGACGTAAGCACCAAATACTGACAACTCTGTAATCACTCTGGCGTTGACCAGTGCTAGAAGCCTTAAAAATATATTATAATTATAAAATTTTTGCCACCTTAATAAACTTCTACTGTATACAATAAAGAATAAAATTTAAAGAAAATATATTGTTATTTGGGGAAAAAACTTTTCATGTGTTTTCTGTAAAGTTTTCTAAATGGTGCTTTTCAAAAAACGATGGCGATAGGTATAGCTTAGGTGGACAGACGCCCAACATTGGGTGGAACTGTCCCACATTTGGATTCTCCAAAATTTTATCTTACATCGAAACTTTCCCACATTGGGCAAAATTTAATGTTTATTAATTATTTACATTTTTACAAAGTCAACAAACAATAAATAGATAATAGATAATAAAAAATGATTTTTTTTTTTTTCTCGCCTGTCTCACATACTATTGTAAAACATCTGGTCATTTTATGTACTGTCAACTGGGACAACTTTGTCTCACATGGGGAAACTTTGCGACTTTTTGACAACTATATTCGGTCCAAAATTGGAAAGTTGTGAGAAGCTTATTGCTAATGAAACCTACTTGTGGATAGAACTATACTAGACCTAGCACCAATTATTATATTTTTCAAAAAGTGACAAAGTTGTCCTATGTGTGGCAAAGTAGTCCCAGTTGACGACAAACCTAAATTATATAAATAAAAGTAGACAAGATTTCATGTTTCAAGATCTATTGTCAACTTAATAAAACTTAAGAGTCGTAATAATAACAAAACATAGGGTCATAACAATAAGTGAAATAGTGTATAACCCATAAACTTTATTAAAGAAGGGAAAGAAATAAGAAATTTTTGTATTTTAAAAAAAATAATAAAAAATGGTTCTAAATATCTAAATCAATAATAGATAATAGTGACATCTGTTCCAACCCAAAATACTTGAATTTCTGAGAGCAGATAAAAAAAGGGTTATATAAATGATAAACATTTTATATCACTATTTAAAGCTATTGAACAACAATGAATAAACTTCAATTAAAATGGAAAATAAAATGACAAATAAAAATAAAATGAAGATTAATATACACACTTACCAGAGAGAGAAATTACTTTAGAAGTTGTCCCAATTGAATTGTTAGCAACACATTTGTAATTTCCAAAGTCTGTCTTTTTAGTAGCTGCAATTCGAAGGCTGTGGCTATTTCCGTTTTTGAGTTGAGAAATATGATGTGATTCTTTCAGAGGTTGCTCATTTTTAAACCAAGTAACCTAAAATCAATTTATAATATTTTATCAACCTTCTAAAATATATTATCAATTGATGAAATAATAAATTAAATGAATTAATTTTGTTTCAAAAGTTAGTAAGGTAATAAAAAAACAATACAGCAGATTCTCGCTAATCCAAATTAATTAAAACCGAAGGGGTTCAAATTACTGAAAAATTCAGATTTCCGAATGGAAAAAAAAGGTAATTTAATTAATAACAAGTCAATTTGAAAACAAAAATGATATATTAAAAATATTTTTACAATAGCTAGTTAATAATTGTTCAAAAATTTATTTATTTTTATTATTTTCTTGAGATATAAAAATCTAAAAATCTGAAATTTTTGTCTGTTAGGAAGTTAAAAGCATCTTTTTCAAGGCTCTGACCTAAAACTCATGATTCATAGTTAATAATATTGAACTTGAATATTGAAAATTATTAATAGTTAATAATAATATTTTTGAATAGCATAAACTACTCATTGTTTTAACAATGAAAGTTTGTGCTGAAGATCAATTTAATGAAAAGATTAATTAAAATCCACCATTTAAGAAATTGAAAAAATAAATACACTTCAAAATGTTTATAATTTAGTTTTTATAATAAATAAAAGGAGATGGTGTTTTTAATTAGATTGTTTAAGCCTAACAGTATCTAAAGTATTTATAACGCATATGATTTAATTTAATTTATGTATATTCTTCAAATCAACTCATCACAAATCTTTTATTTTTGATAGGGTTGGTTCGGATTGAGAATCCACTGTATCTTCATAAGAAAGATTTATTAAGAAAGAAAAAGGCACAGGCACAGGTGTGGGAGAATAGGTGGTGAAAATGCAATTATTTAAGTACCTTTTTCTATGGAACAATAAGAGATAAAGACATACTGTAGGTTCTGTCTCATTCACAATGATCTCACAAAAGTTCGATTTTACTTAAGTTTAAATCATTTTTGGACCCTTTCCATTTTCTTAATCCCCATAATATATCTATATATCAATCAATCTTTTCAGAAAAGAAAAAAATATTTTTATTTTTCTTGTTTGAGCCTAACGGTACCCTTAAGTATTAAATAAAATAAATGCATAATAACTTACCTTAGCACCAGGATGAGCATGTACAACACATGTCAATTCTGATTCGTAACCTTCCCCTGAATGAACAATTTCACTACTGATTTCAATTTCCGGTTCATCTGAAAAATAATGTTTTATTTTTAAATTAATAATAGCTGTTATTCATTTTTAAGTGTAGATGAAAATATATAGAGTGAGCCTGTTCGCAGTATCAAACATTTCAGAGGATGATTCAGCCATTATACTTATATCACTGACAGCAAAAAAATTGATATGGTATGATTCTCAATGTTTTGGAGGATACATCTAATCGTGCACTTTTTCATCCAACATATAATCTCTTCTTACTCCCAAATTACTCTCAGAAAGTAAAATAATTTTGTTGAAAATAGGATCAATGGTCCACACGAGAAAACATTCCAGATTAACATTATATTCCAAATATAATGCTTTGAATTTTAAAGTAATACTATTTCACGAACTACAAAACAATTTTATGTTTATTTTTTAATGAGAAGTATATTCAATTTAAAAAAACAAAACAATAGCAACAGATAAATACATGTTTCTTTATCTGTATTAAAATGAAAATTTTCTAAATATGTTATTAAATCCAGAAAAAAAAATAATATTATTATTATTAGTAGCAATTAGAAAGAATTCAATTAGAATTCGGTCACCAAGCTTTTTATTTTACATTAAATCGATGTTTCGGCCATCTTAAGTCATTCTCAAGTCTGAAAAAAATATTTTTGTTTCGTCAATTTTTTTTAACATTATAAATTATTCTTTCTTATATAATTATTAATGTTTTTTTCAGACTTGAGAATGGCCTAAGATGGCCGAAACGTTGATATAATGTAAAATAAAAAGCTTGGTGACCGAATGGCCTCTTTTCTTTCTAATTACTAATAAAATAAAATGGGACTGAAAACTAATAAAATGACTAGAAAATTAATATTAATCTAAATAAACAGTTTAATAGAAAAAAATTATTAAACAATGATAACAGTAGAGAATTTTGTATGTTGTTTATGAAAATCTAAAGTAAATCCAATCTCTGAAATTTTGATAAGAATAAAATTAACTAGCTAATTTACCAAAAGCTAAATAAGATTTTAAAAATAAAATTAACGTTATTAATAATATGAGGAGAACTTGAAATAAATTTCACAGAAAAATAAACTAAATCACTCACATTCAACTATAATTGTAATGGTTTGTTTGTCAGTTCCTTTTCCATTGTTAACTGTACATGTGTAATCACCGCTATGCTTCCTAGACACTTTGTCAATTGTAATAGACTCTTCAGAGAAAGATTCTTCTACATGGGAATGTTTTTTCTGAAAAAAACATTAACATTATGCATAAATATATAATATTAGTAATAATTTCTATATTACCTCAAACATAGGAGTCGGTTTGGCAGAAGAAACATAATTGAAAATAGAAAAACATACAGATCCCAGTTGAGACCAGAAAGGGATTTCGCAGGAAAAATTTGGAGAAGTTCTGAAAATTTGTTCATTTATGATTTGTAGGTACTGATTACGAATTTTCACTTTGTTATCTCACATTTTTCACGGAAGTAAAAAAAGTAATTTTTTTTTGCTCATACTTGGAAACTTTGTTCAGATAAATTCTAATATTTATTTTATACTAAATTGAAGAAAAGTAAATTACCTACAATTTTGATTCTAAAGGGATTTTTGTTTGAACGTGATTCGAAATTATGAAGTGGAATGTCTATAATTAATCATTGAGCAAGAGCTCTTAGCGGAAAGTTTTTGGAGAAGTTTTGAAAATTTGTTTATTTATGTTTTTTAGGGCACTGATTATGAATTTCAACTTTGTTACTTTGAATTTTTCATGAAAGTATAAAAAAAAAAAAAATTGTTTGCTTATGAGCCATATATTACTCGAATAAATTCAAACATATAAATATTTTATACTAAATTAAATAAGAATAAATTACCTACAGTTTTGATTTTTTAGTTAGGCTACTCTCATTTTAAATCAGCGCAATTCGAAATTATGAGCCGCAAAGTCTAAATTAATTTTTTATGTTTTTTTTTACATTTACGAGAAACAGAGGTAAAAAAGTTCAAATTCGTAATCAGTATCATAAAAAACATAAACTAGCAGATTTTCAGAACTTCTCAAACTTTCCACGTTCAAACAAAAAAATCTTTAGAATCGAAATTGTAGATAATTTACTCTTCTATAATTAGGTATAAAATAAATACCTCTTAGAATTTATTCGAATAATGCATGGTTTCCAGGTATGAATAAAAAAAAAAACACGTTTTTTTTATTTTGCCTTTTTTGATACTTCCGGAAAAATTCGACGTAAAAAAGTTTAAATTCGTGATCAGTACTCTACAAAACATAAATTAACAAATTTTCAGAACTTCTCCAAAATCTTCTTCCGATATACCTTTCTGGACTCAACTGAGATGCAGTTGTTTTTTGGTTTTCAATATCCATTCTTCTGTCAAACCGAATTCAATGTTTGATGTATTCATTTTTCGCATAATTTAGTGTTCTAAATTATGATAGAATAAAGTTTTCGCTAGAGTGCACCGTTTAAATGTTATAGGCCAAAAACTGAAAAAAATCCGAAAATTTAGGAGTCTACCCTCTCCCACTTAGAATGGGATAAGCTTAGGTTACTATAATCTGACGTCTAATGAACAGATTAAAACCATTTCCAGTTTTTCAACACTTACTTCCTGTTAAAAGAACAATACATGTTAACTGTTTCAAGAATATTTTATTAACCTATTCAACAATATAAACAAACCATAATCACTGATCACTGAAAGGCTGAAATAATTTATTACGGAGCATTGCTACTAGCGACGTAAATCATTTCAATATACTTGGAACCAACAACTAGATACCTGCATTGGGAAAAACTTAAGAAATCAGCTACAATTTTTTGCCATGGCATTGTGGGAACCTCATGAGGTTCCAAGGGTTCCTTGGAGTTTTGCCGTTTATGCGAAAGATATGTACCACATGATTCAATTAAATTTTTTACATCCACAGACATGTGTATGCTCTAAACCCATGTGGGACAAATGAACTGTCGATAAAATTTCTTTTCTCTAAAATTTTTGGAATAATTATACCATCATTTTGACATACTAGGTCGTCGATTATATGTATTTCCTCTGCGAAACTCCAATAGGGCTTTACAAGAGGAGGAATTGAGTTTTAGAGTTTGACCATCCATTCTGACAATAATTAAGAATAGTTTTCAATTCCTCATCATGTTTGATTGCTTCCTTGATTCTCTCCACAGTGTCTCACCTAATTGAAAATGAATGTCTGACTAAATTTATATGCAATGCTATTTCTTCATCTATCTAGTCACTAAAATCTGGCAATGGAGCCCTAAAAAGTGTATCAGCAATAAAAAAGTATTTTCCTGCCTTATGCACTAATTCTATGTCATAAGATAGCAACTGGAGCAGCATACGCTATAATCTAACCGAAACTTTAGCTAATGGTCTCTCACAAATTGAAACCGACGGGGAATTTTCTGTTTCTAAGGTGATTTTTGTGTCCCCAAATGAATTGTCTGAATTTCGTACATCCATGTACCACTGCGTATATCTCCTCAATTTGGGCGTAGTTGTGCTTGGCAGACGACAACGTCTTAGAAGAATATTAGTTTGACATTCTGAAGAATTGCTGCCCCCACGGCATGACGAGATGAATCTACTGTCAACACTATCGGAACTTTGACATAAAAATGCGCCAAACCGTTTGAATTTAAACCTACCGAACGGCGTGTTAAAGGTAAGTAGCTACGAGCTTTCCTGATCGATTGGGATCATCCAGAAGCCAGAGTTGCATCTATTGTAGAATAGACTGTAGAGCCTTATCTTATTTTGGAAAATGTTGGCAATTGATAATGAGATTGCATCAAATGTTTGTTGAGGTTTTTTGGATCCAAACAAATTCTTAACGCACCAGAACGTCGTTCAGTAACTACCATTGAGCTGACCCATTCTGTTGTCTCAGTGATTATTTCCACTACTCCATCCTTCTTCATACGATCTAATTCAGCTTTAAATAGGCTGTATGAACGACAATTTTCTGGGGGTCTATCATTGGCTCAGCATCATGTTTCAACTTTAACGTGCATACCTGCAATAAACAACCTAGGGATTATTTCTAGATTTGAAAATATGTCGATACCTGTCTAATATATTATTGTAGTTTAAATCGTTTTCCTTGCTGTTGACTGTTAAAACTCTCTGAATCAAGACAAATTCTTGACGTGATTTTAGCCCCAGAACTGTTGGACAAGCCTTGTTTATGATGCTAAAACGAACGTGTTCCAACTTACCTCTAATTTTGCATTCCAAATCAGCAAAGCCACGGTTTGGAACCTCTGAGCCCCAGTTGCTCATGGGTGGTTTTATTAAACCTGGTCCAATTGCAAAAAGGTGAACTCATCAAAGTACAAACAATTGGTTTGGACCCCAGTATCCAACTGACAAACGATTTTTTGGACATTAATGATTATTTCTACCGACCAGATATCATCAGAACTAGAATTATTACAATCTAATTTGGAAACAAAGTACTACTCACAGTCTTCGCCACTATCTGTCTGATCTTCGTAATCCTGTCGATTATCGACATACAGTACCTTTACTGATTGTTATTTGGAATCCAAATTCCTTTTGCATATGCGGGTGTAGTGGTTGTATTCATGGCAACGATTGCTTTTCCTTCCTTTTTGCTGGACACCTGTGTCGCTGGCCGCAACTGACTCACCTCGGTCCTCCTAGAGATTGCTGGGAATAATGTCCACGAGGAGGCGACTGGACCCCGCTTAGATTCACTTGCGAGTTTAGGTCAACTACTTCGTCCTCTATCTGCTTGCAGATAATCGGTGTGATTAGATTGGGCATGACTCCAGTCTGAGTTATACCTAGGTGTCTTGGAATTTTCCCATTAGATCTACGGACCATGTTTATTTGTTGGTGTGATACTGATTCATCAACGTTTTATATGTTCTTCAAGTAAGTATGTTTTACAAATTTCCAGAGCTATGTCCAACTTCAAGTCGGCCTTCAGTAGAAGGCGTTCCTTCAATTTGCAGTTAATCTATCCGTCTATCAACACCTCCCTCACCAGACCTTCCCTCAGCGTATCTACTTACCAGAACTAAAATTTTTAAGGACCTTTGCAAAATCGTCAATAGGCTCCCCAGATTTCTGGTGACGACTGATAAATCTGCGTCTCTCCACAGTTATTTTCTTTTTTGGGGTGAAATGCTTGCTGAATTTTTCGACTAAAATAGTTTATGTAACCGAATTCTCACTTACATTGAACGAATTAAATATAATCATACCTTGTTTACCACTTAAAGAGAGCAACAAGACGACTTTCTCTTATCTTTTGCTTCGTCTAGATCTGTCGCCACCAAGTACAACTTGAACGCTTTGTGCCACTCTGCCCATGCCTTTGCAAGATTGGATGAGTTTCCTTCCACATCGACTGGTTCAATATTATGTTGAAAACTTCTTATCGCCATCCTAAACTCAAATTCACATGAAATGCCAGACTAATCGTTCAGAAAAGAGCCCTACAGAAACGATGACAAACAGAAGCGAGATGTTATCAAACGTATCGACTCTTATAGTTTCCGATCATTATGGATACCATAAACTTGCACAGATCACTTTTTAGTAGACGATCCCACTTCTGATACCATGCTAAAGGAAAATTTAATAAAATACATGTTACCTGTATCAAGAATATTTTATTGACCTAATCAACAATATAAACAAACCCTAATCAATGGAAGATTACCACCGCCTGTGTAGCCAGTTTAAAGTTATTAAAATTTATTAATTTAATAAACCACATTACAATACTTCCAACCGCGACGCCCGAAAGGTCTAGATTACAGGCCTATTTGTGATTTTTAAGATAAACAATAAAAAAAATAAATAAATATACTAAATTAAGCTTATCAATAGTTTTTACTAAATGATGATTTAATTTAGCTCCAAAACGTAATTATTAAATAGATTAATCAGTCCCACAACAGTCAAAAGGTACCTTTAGGGCAGGCACTGGTTCATGATTCTTGACCCTTAAAAGACAGTGTGTTGAGCATTGTCCTTCAATCTGGTATACATTTTTTTCGGAGTTGAATGGATCGAGGAAGCATCTTTCAAACCATGGTCCTCATCCTGACAAAGCCCACTAAACTTTATTCAAGAGAAAACTTAATCTACCAAGCCAGGATTTAAACCCGGTTTGGCAATTGAAGAGTTCTATCCACTAGAATGTAAATTAGAAGTTGGAACACAGTATGATTTTAACCCCTAAACAAAATAAAATAATGTTTCTAGAATTTATTTTCCTTAAACCCATTTACAGTTTGTTGCTTATCTGGTTAACAAGAGTATTATCATTCGTCATGTGAAAGAAACACAATACAATCACTTATTCATAATACATTTTTATGATAAGTTTAAAGCAGAACATTAAAAATATTTATTACCTTATGAGTCCATGAAATCTTTGGTTTGGGTTCACCTATAGCTTCACACATAAGAGTAAGTGGGCTTCCTTTCTTTAAAGTTTTGGATGTTCCTTCAGGGTATAAACGCAGAATTTTAGGTTTTGCTGTAAATGTCAAGAGGAAAAAATGAATAAAATATTATAGTACATAAAAGCCTTCAACAGAAAGATATTACTTTTAAGTGACTGATTATAAGCCTGTTGATTAATTCTTTTAAACTATATGATTCATATCATCAAGAGAGGGTATCTTTATTTGTAATAATAAACAATACAAATTATAATCATAATAACGAGAGTAGAACTGAAGGATTTAATTTTTTTCCCCTTATTCTTTACACAAAAATGAATACTAAAAAGATCAATGTCCACATAGATCGTAATGCATAATCTTATGTCCACACTATTTCTTCTCCCTATCATTAAATAAATAAAAATTAGTTTTTGAAATTATATACACTGTAAAATTAGCACATAAGTTTTATGATAGCAAAAAATGGTGAAAATTTTAAGTTAAAACATAATAGTGTGAATTTCAAAGATAAATTAATTATTGGGATGGTAGTAAATTGTTTATTGTCGACTCCACTTGTCTATTCCATTTTAAAATAAATATAACTAAGAACAAAAACAACAGATTGTGTATAAATGCAAACCTCTGATAAAAAGAGAAAATACTTACTGATCTAAAAAATTCAATAATTTCATATCATTTTAATTGCCACTTAGCTAGAACATAGTTTCAGTAATGTTTGAAAAATTGTAAATAAATAAAGTGAGAAAGATTTATTTAAGACAAAGAAGTTTATTTAAGAATAAATCTTGTTCAGCACCACCACAATGTTTTTCTAAAACGGGAAAAATATTCATCAAATGGTTCAAAAAGAGCACCATTCGCACTACGCCATGTGTGACAAAAAACTAAATCGTTAATTAGGCAGAGGCGTAATTAGCGCCAATTCAACGGAGACTGTGGAGGCGCAGCGCATAAACGGAAGTGTTGAAAAATATATTAACTGAATGAAAAAAAAAAATCATTTATTTATAGTGATCGTAATTATGCTTTGTTTATTATGTTTAGAACGGAGTTTGAAAAAAATTGTAAGGTAGAGTAGTACCTAAGAGGTAAGGATAAAGTTGATTATTTTTTTGTGGAGGGGAGGAAAAGCGCACAGGAAAAACTTCCATTGGGACACAGTCATCCTTAATTACCCCACTGAAGTGTGCACACATGACGTGACTTGTTGACACCTAATTTTACTCAACACGCCAGCTGACGCGTTAGCTACAAATCAAATCTCCTAGATCCCGTTAGTTAGCATCAGGCCATCAGCCATGACCGTGAAAGAAGAATTAATTAAACATGTTGAGGAGTATGATGTATTCTTTGAACCTAGTACGAAATAATATAGGAATAAAAATATCCGTAAAACATGGAGGCAATAGGACAAATCCTAGAATTACAATTTATTTCTTGGCAATTTATAGGTTTTCTAAATGAGGGATCAGAATCCAAGGGATCAAAGTCTAGCTTTATTCAAAATTGGGTCAAGTGCAGAAATTAACACCAGATATATAGATGTATTTAGATATATAAATTGGCAAATGAATCCAAGATTAAAATAAATTTTAACACTGCAAAAAAGTAATATACATAATATTTTATAAAATTATTACTACAGCCCTGTGCTATATCCACTAATAAAAATGGATAATCTTTGAAAAAATTTGTTTCACCTCATATTTTTTGTAAAACTTGTCCTTCTAGCTTATCAATCTTTTGTTTTACTGAAACATCATTATGATGAAAGTTGTAGAGTATTAAAATGTTTTCAAAAATATATGATTAGATTCAGGCTCCCCACATGGGGAAGGAGGGGAGAGAGGTTGCCGAGCCCATGGTACCGGTGTCCGGGAGTCCAAAGGGTCCAGGTAAATTTAATAGGCTGTTAAAGTGAAATATAAAATATTATTATGTATATCTACCATTATGATGTATTAAAACACACACATACAAATATATCTTAGGGAGCCGGTATTTTATTTAGTACCAGGGCGTGGCTAGGGATGTGGAAGGCCTGACTAGTTTGATTAAAATGGTCAGGTTATATTCGGTCATAATACTCACTTAAAACTTCAACGGTGTAAACAAGCACATCTTCATCGCCTATGATCTGGCAGTAGTATTCATCCGCGTCTTCCTTCTGAAGATCTTTGATGTGGAGACTGAACTTCTCATCCAGATGTAACCGAGGATTGTTGTTCTGAGCAACTCGATCGAAGAACAATGGCTTGGCATCCGTTTTAGGTCCTCGTCGCCACTGAATGACAGCATTAGCTATAAAAAAATAATAAGTTTAAAATATGCGATTATTTACATGAGTTAGCATCTTCACACCAGAGACGTCGTCATGGAATAATTTGAAAATAAAGTTGGGAAATTTGAGATTTGAGAACATACTTTAAACTGCTAAAATTGAGGTAAAACATTTTAATCAAAGAGTTATTGAAATTTAAAACCAATACTAGCACTTTAAAAGTCAAGATTTGGGGTTTTATCGATACAATTTTGTGCTTGAATAGATAAGAAAATTATTGTAGTCAGATGCCATCATTCGCAACAGTTAAGTAAAAAGTTCAAATCCAAAAGAGTTGAGAAAATTAAAATATATCATAACATAGTTGGGAAAATAAAATATTTAATGCGGACAATTTTGCAAATCCGGACAAAAATATTTTATTAACTAGAGTTAAAAATGCTCAACTTATTGGAAGTCGTAAGTCAGATGGGTTTTAAAATATGAAAAAAAAAAAAAAAAAAAAAAACTGTAATCTATAGAGTTAGTTAGCTAGCCACTTTACCATAAGACACAAAACTTTTGACTTCGTTGATCAATCACTAACCACTACCATAACAAATTAGCGATATAGAATTAATTTCTAAGAAAATATTAATATAAGTTCCTACATATTTCGTAATGAAATGTGGTTGAAATAAACATTAATGTATTAAATGTATTAGCTAGTTGATAAAACAAAATAGATGATAGTGATGATTGTGGTCAGAAATAAAACACACATTATTGAATTAACTGTTTATGTGTGCCGACAAGATATGAAAATATAAAATATGAGACGAATAAATAAATATAGTGAAAATTACATGGGGAAATATAGGTAAAAAGTATATACATAAGAGTATGTATTTTCACCACACTATAGTCAACCCGAGAAATATTCACAACACTATCATTAAAGAGCAATACATTGAGTCAAATATTTCAAGGATACAAACCACTATTTTGGACTTCACAGGGAAGTGAAATGGTATCGCCAATCGAAAACGTCTTCTTGCCTCCTTGACTCAATATCTTCGGCTGGGCGCCAGCATCGTCGTCTTCGTCATCTTCATCCTGGCCTCCATCGTCATCGGCATAGGTTGGATCCTTGTAGTCATCATCACAGCTCGCTGTAAGCAAAAAAGACAGTTTATTGTATATTAAATTTGCATTCCAATAAAGTGGGAAATAATAGAAATATACATTTTGCTTCTTTTTTTTTATAATCAATTTATCCTACAGTATCTATGAATAAAAGCTACCAGATTCTTTTAAACATTGCCAGAGATAAGCTCGATTGAAATTAGGATATAATGAAAACCTTAACAAGCTGGAAAAAAAACCTTGATTCTCTAGAGATGTGGGTATGTTTACAACCCTTAGAACAAAGGATCGTCGTTTTAGAAATGGTGTCAGATAAAGTTCAAAGACCGCTATTTACAATAGTTTAGTTTGTGAATGTTGTCTAACGACATAGGCAATACAGGTATATTTTTAATTTATACATACATTAAAAAAAAGTAATATAACATAATTGTAACGATATATTTTACGAAGGCAAGCGATAACGATATAAAGCGTAATGATTCAAGGTAACTCAAAATGGGTAATAATTAAAATTTGGTTGATGCTGAACCAATTAACTACTATATTACCAATTAAGAATATAAAAGTCATTATGGTGTTTAAATTTAAATCTGCTTGACTTAGGAGGTTTCTCCACTAGGGTTTGAACATCGAAAGGAAAATATCGATATTCGATATTTTGATATATCGCAAAACGAAATATCGATATCCACCGATAATCGCTAGAAAAATATCGATGTATCAAAAGGAAATGGATGAAAAAGAAAAAGTGCATCAAATGAGTATAATGCTAAACTGCGAAGAAGGCTATGAAATAATATAATGATTATTATTTATAAAACAATATTTTTATTAGCCATGAATCATTAAAAAAAAAGATAGAAAAGAATTATACTTCCAGGAAAAAAAAAGTTATTCATACCATATTCCATATAGTCTTCTAGAAGTTTTTCAATAATAAAACCTTCAAAATTCTAAAAATTGTATTTATCTTATAACGGTTCCGACTATATTGTGCATTCTCAAAACATTCATCTAAAAGCATGTAATTTATTTGATATATATCTCAGTACCATCATCATTTATATAAATCGTAAATTTTTCTTTACATAGGATTAATCAACATTATTTGTTTGTAAATATTAAAAATATGGGAAATAACAAAATTAATACAACATTTTATTAATATGAATGGAAATACAAACGATATAGTTAGATCAACAAAAAAAATCGGTTATTTTCTTTTGGTGAAATCCTTGAAGACGGGTCTCGTCGATGGCTTTGTTAAGCATGTTCAGAGCAGAAAATACGTTTGCACAAGCATCCGATTTTGCTAAGAAATGACACGCGTTACAGATGTATTATTTCGCCATTTCAGAACTAATCGTCGGCACATCAATGTCTACTTCATCTCCTTTTTTTACAGAGTCAAAATTTCCTCGTCAGTTAGGATCCTGGCTACGACTAAATCTACGTCAAAATAGGCAAAATCTCGAAAAGTTATGGGAGTTCTAAATTTTGAGGTAGGTGATTCCCGTCCTTGATGCTTTCTAAAAGTTGCATATCTACTTCCTTGCGTTAAATGTCTAAAATCGTTTAATTATAACCAAGTTTAGCGATTACACCTTAGAGGTTGTGTTGGTAGGCAAAAACAGAAGATAAACATCGCTAAGTGATATGGAACTATTGTGGGCCGTACAATTATCAATAAACAGTTAAAAATGTTCGCTATTTTTTATTCCATATCTGTACCCATTCGTTGAAAATTTCACTTTTGATACATGATTTTGTGTTTGCACGATAGGCGTTCGGTAAAGTTTTTGTTTATAAAACACCTTGCATTCGCGGATTTTCCAGTCATGAGCGAACTTAATTTTTCAGATCAATCCATGTTGGCGACTAACAGTATGGTCTAAGGTTTTTTTACAATTTTATTTAAAGAGAACAGAATAGGTAAATCGACCGAAATTCATAGAAACGATTCCTCTCTCACTCACTCACCTCTCCTCTTGAAAAGATTAAGAGTTAACTAGATTTTTTATTTGGAAATTCGAATTATAAGGCGTTTACATTACTTGGAAGATGAAAATAAATACGAATTATCGGAATATACGAATTACTGGGATATGAATTATCGAGATTCTATTGTAATTAAGTTTAACATATGGTGTGATCGATATATCGTTGTAAAATATCGATATCATCGATATATCGGATGATAAGATATCGATAGAAAATACCGATTTTTCAACTCCGATATATCGCGTGTCGATAATCCAACACTATTCTCAACTCAGTTTACGGACGTATGTAAAAAAAGTGTTTATTTATGATAAGATTATTTATAAAATCATTCATATGAAGGAAATAAAAGAAACTAATTTTGATTACTGAAGAAAATTTAGACTATTTATTGAATAAATTATAATTTATTGAATAAATTTAGTCTTTTTTTATCGAAGAAAATTTAGTCATCTTCTGAATCATCATCCATTTCATATGCTGGCCATTGGAAAATATCTGTATCAAACTTTTTCATGTGACAGTCATTTGGCAGAAACCGTTTAAACATTCGGAGATACTTGATTTTTTCCTATTGATAGGATTTTTACTCATTGAAAAGGCCTAGGTAGTTGGAAGGCTTGATTAGTTCGGAATGGAGGATAATATGAGAGATGTTGCATAAAATAATTGTAGAATCAAAAGTTGATTTAAAGTCAAGCCCGAAGCTGCAATGAATGCTCCCTAAAAGGGTTCGATTGGTCATAGGAAAAACCAGTCCCTTGAGATCAATCAAAACGAGAACGTTATATGAACTTCTTTTTTGGTCAACTGAGCCAGAAGGATTAAACACTATAGTTTACATATATTTAAAAACCTCCGTATTTAGAACAAGATATTATTAAATTTTTAAAGCATAAAAATATTTGATATATTATGCCGTCATTATCGAATGGATTTAAACATCGAAAAACGTATAAACATTAACGTAACGTACACGAATCTCAAAAGCTGAAAAAAAAAATATAAATATTTTTTCAAAGGAATTAATATAATATTTTTAACATAGTGATGCATTATGGAGGAATGAGTTAAACCTCTGGTCTAGAACAGCTGTGATACAAGCATCTTTACGATGGACGTCAGTATTCTTTATGCTTTCCTGTCCTCACGTAACTTGCAGTATACAAGCATCAGGCCACCCCAAAGCCCGGCTAGGCTGGGTCTTACCTTATCTATTGTTCAAGATTATAATAATAAATACATTTTGAAAATATAAAATTTATTTTCTACAGAACTGCCCCAATTATATACATAGAAAGTGGTCCATTTAGAAAATTACCACCGATTCCGAAATAACTCAACTTAAAGTAGTAAAAATAGGGATTTACAAGGATTTTACTATGATGGCTGTTGAATCGCTAAGATATTTTGAACCTATACAGCCAAATAATCACAGAAAGTTTAGAGAGTAAATTCAGAATTTCCTCTGTCTATATTTGAATGACTGATTAAGAAACAAGTGTAATCAATCTCACAAGATAAAGGCGTACTTGGAGAGATACTAAATTCTATTAATTTCAAGCTTTGACCATGCTGTGTTATCAGGCGCTGAGAGTTGAATTAGAATTTTAGAAAAAGGGATGGATCAGGGATCAAATACATCTCTTTGATGTATCTTTTTTTAAAAGATAACAGGCCTAGAGTGACATAGCACATAGCACGTGTAAGGTTAATGCACCGTTCCAAACAACATACAATATACCACGTCAAAAGAACAAAGTAGATTGTTCTTACCTATCTCACAGCAGGTGGGCCGTACGTTAAAGCTTAGAATTTGATTACAACCGTTACAGGTGTCCTAAAGAATCATCATGAAATAGATGAAAAGATTATATTAAAATGTAGGGTAGTGTGGGGTAAGTGCGTTTTAAGGATAAGTGCGTTTCCAGGCTAACTGCGGAATTGTCTCGTTAAATCGGAACCCTCACTTGGTAAGAGCTGACCTGAAGGCTAAATACTGATGTATCAAAAATCAGTCATGAAAATTCACTAAGGTAAAGTATAACGAGTTGTAAAAAAAATAGTTCCAACCTGTTGATAAAGTTATTTCTTTTAACTTTTGCAGTATAGCTGTACCGGTGTTTATCTACCAGCAGGCCTTTTTCTTTATATTTGTCGTAAGCGGAACCTACAGAAACTGTTCTTCAAAATACTTTATGATTTACATGTCTCCTTGACAGTTTTTCTATGTTTTAAGGGCTTGTCCGCAGTCACCCAAAACAAACATGATAGTTGGGACAAGTGCAGACCTCTGGTGTGTGACAGGTATGCGTGTTGTACACTTACCCGTACTATCATGTTTTGTCGAGGAAAGAACGGACTAGGGAATTAAAACCAATATTCAATACATTAATTAAATTATACTCCACATCCCACTTTCATAACTCAATGAAGCTTGTAAAATGTGAATCTCAGACAAGCTTTAACGTATTTCGATTATTACGCCAGTATACTAATCCTCCGGAAACCGAACTATTTTGCACTTGCTACTGCTTGAATAATGAGTTTTCCACATACCTTGCATGCACTTGTCCTCAAGGCTGGGGTAAATGCGTTCAAGGTGCGTATTACTAGATTAAATTATCGATCTCATCACAATGGACGTGGTTGAAACGTAGACTTGAATTGAATATTGGAACGTAATAGCCTTAGGAACATTCAAAGTAGGAATTTTCCTTTTTTTTTTTTTTTTTTTTTAATTTTACAGTCCAGTAAAGTCGAACTTTTTAAAATTTAGTGCGCACTTGGCCCACATTACCCTACTAAAAATACAAGTTCTGTGTTATAGAACTTTAACCAAATTACTGTTATAGAACTCTTATTATTCTGAGAATTGTGAAAATAATAAGGGGAATTGTAAAATATAAAAGTTATTGTCAATGATTCAGAACTGTACAGAAAAAATCCTAAGACGTGTTAGGATGTATGATTGGAAGCCGTCGGAACAGATTTTTTGGAAGAGACAAACGCCAAATAGGGCTATTGTTGAGTTCATTGGTTTGATACCATTCTTCATTAAAGGGAAGCACAAACAAGCATTATATGTGATGTCTGGAGTTTAAAGTCTAGAGAGTTTAACAAGTACGGAAGATGAGAGGTAAGCCTCTATTATCTATAATATAAGATTTTAGAATAGCTAAATATATTGGCAGGTAAAAAATGCATGACCTTAGGGTTAAATCTTGAATGAAGATATACTGGATTGGGAAGGTGTGATTGGTATCGAAAAAAGATAGAGGACTGGTTATCCGTGAAGCACGTCCTGTCGAGAAGTGGTCTTAAGAAAAAACAAGTCCATCACAAGGTGTGAAGGACTCTAAGTGTTCTATCCTTCAATCAAACTAGGTACGTCGTCGGTCATCCAGCCATATAGCTGTACGGTCTTAGAATTCTTTTATGTAAAAGTTATAAAGCATTCACAATACTCGATATTACTTCAGCATTAAAAAAAAAAAAGAGTCGCTAAATACAAAACTTATGTCGTAAATGGTGTGAAATATTTTTTTTTTTTTTTTTTTTACAAAAACAATCTTGATACGAAAACAGGCAGACGTGTCAGGAATACAATTCCACCTAACACAATCCGCCAAAGTGCTATTTAGTAGACTGTGGGGAAAGTAAAACTCAAAAATGTATTCTAGAACATTGATGAGGGCAATAATTGTAAATTTTTTTTTAAAAAAAATCCACAGTAGAAAAATATAAATTGCAATAAACAGACACATAGGCCACATCTTCATTTTTCCCCTTGTGGTGATTCCTTAGAAAGTACTTCTGCATTGAACTTTGATTGAACTTTTATATGGTGGTCCAAAGTTTTCTTAGAAGGAATTCGAAACAGAGGTCCGTGAATATTGTAAATGTTGATCTGCCTAAATATTTTCACAATCTTTTACAAAATCTAAATTTATATCGATACCTGGTGGATCTATAGCTTTAATTATTTCTCATTCTTATTTCACCAAACAATTAACTCATATTGCCATAATTTGATATTGGCCAATCCTCCATCTATGAACTCTAATCTTCAAAACAAGTATATCTTTTGATCCCTCCACTTGGCGGTGCATTTCTCGAAGAACCTCTTCAGGAATGGTAAATAAATACGTTCGGTACATTGTGAGTCCAAAAAATATATAAAGAAATAAGCGTTTACTTATGCGCATGTTTATGCTCTACTGGAACAATAATCGTTTTTCATATAAACGGTAAGGGTGGGCCAAGTTGACCCAGAGTTTGAATATGCCGTAATTTATTAAGTTACATAAAAATGCCGCTTACCTGAATAAGAACGCTTTGTCGATAGCTAGGCTGATACATGAGATAAGGATATCTGAAGTGTGGTGGCGGAAATCCTAGTGTACTTATATAATACAGTTGGGTCGGGTCAATTCTTACCGTTTGAGAGTTAAGTTAGATAGGACAGACTATAGCAGCGGATTTCATCTTATCATTTCTTAAATTACTAATATATACAACCATTCCGACGGCAGGGACGACTTCGAAGACTTCGAAGGTGTGAGGACTATTGGCCCAACAATTAGCCGCGGAAAGAGGAAGCGGACGAGGCAATAAATGTGATCGTGAAGAAAATAAAATTGAAAATGGGTTCGGTGAAAAGGCGTGAGGGGTAAATGCCGCGTGTTTCCGCAGCCACGCCCAGGACACGTGGTCGGCGGCTCTCATCTTTTATTCAGGCCTCTACCACTCCCGTTATCGTTGCCCTTCTCTTATCACTCAGAGTTACTCTTAACCTTTTTCTATCAAAACCTTTATCCTTTATTGAATTTATTCATTAGATTGTTACCAATTCAGAAAATAAGATGACAACTGAAAAACATAAATTAACAATTTTGAGAACTCGGAGCCATGAATTAATATTCAATATATAATTGTCATTTCCAACAGATACAATTTTGTTCTATAAATATTTTCTTTATTTTAATAGTAATACAAACAAAAATATAAAGGGTTACTTCTTAATTTTAATTGATACTTAGATATCCATTTATACAGTCCTTGTTGTTCAAATCTTTCAAGGGTCCAGTTTCACAAGGGTCGGGATACGACCACAACGAACCAACAATGTTGATCGGCCGTTTGCTGTTCAACGCGTGGTGGCGAATAAGATGCGGGCTAATGCGGTTAAGCCGGTCCCGACATCCATTGGTAATGAGAAACACTAATCGCAAAATTACAGAGACCTGATAAAATAAAAAAATTTTAAAAATGAATTTAAGTTTGTGTCGATTTTAATTTTATGTGTAATTATTACACTGTAGAAGAATTATAATATTTTCACAATATATTTTATATAAAGCACATCTATATTTACTCCACAATTGCTGTCATAATAAACCTATTCATAGAGAATATATGAATCATTAATTTATTACAGTTTACACCTACAATCTGTATGATGAACTTGCTATAGTTTGTTAACAATGTTCGGTATAAGTCTGATATAACATGCTATATAACGCATCTGTGAAGTCAAAGTATATTTTGAAATTTTTTATCGCGCTTTTAAATAGTTACGGAAATAAATATGTAAGTTTCAAGTTTTATTGAAAATTCGGCAAGACTTCGGCAGGCGCACTAGGTAACCATGCCGCATAGAAAACTATTCAAGACTCAGGTTACACAACCAAATTAATGGGCTTGATTGGATAGTCGCTAACAGATTTCTTCCCGAATTGGTAAAACTTAGTTTTAGGTGTGATAAAACCGTATAATATTTTTTCCAGAGTCAGTTAATTCGCAACATCCCTTGACCAAATTAGCTTTGGTTCAAGCAAATGAGGTATTTTACGATAGGAAAAAATAAAAACAAACAGCAATAGTTAAATTAGCGGAGTTTAATCTAATGAGTGTATAATAATAGAAACCATAAATAAAGCCTGTAATCACGGATATACGAATAATACTGGTTTACTATCCAGCTCGAACTGGATTATAAAATCGCAAAATCTGAAATCAAGTTTGTTTCTAATGTTAATTAATTTTTATTATTTCTAATATCGATACGAAATTTTCAGCTCATTGTCTGTATTGAAATATGTTTCTTAAAATTTAGATTTTAATTTAAGCAAAAAAAGTATTTCAGTATGATATTGTTGTATAAAAGAGAAAAAAAATCATATTCGATGTTAAAGAAACTGATGAACTGATAATGCTTGAGTGAGTAACGCAACAAACCTTAAAGCAAAGCACAAAGAAGTACAAACTGGTTGAGTTAGCATATATGTTAAACTGAGATAAAGAGATATTGTGGACATCGGGTTCCTATTTGAATTCAATAGGAACACACCGCTGACATCCTGAAGAAAGAGAAAAAGCACCTACTTACTTCGGTTTTAAACCTTAATAACTTTTGGAACGCATATGGTTACATCATATTAACTGTTACGATACAAACAATTTTCTTCTGTAATATTTTACACCTCGTGGCTCGAACAATATGAAAACATTTTCTGTTTAATTTGGGAAAGGAATCACGTAAATAGATGAGTTTCCTTTGATTAAAACATGTAAATTAGTTAGTTACACAATCTTTCAACTATAGAAAGGTCTTTTTTTTTTAAAAATCCAAATAAAAACATCAGGAGCCGAAACCCAACGAAATAAAAAAAAAACAACGAAATCGGTCCACCCGTTCAAAAGATTATCTTTGCACAGACAAACAGAACGATGACCGACAATGCATTTTTTGAATTCAGAAGGCTCTGAAACGCATAGATTCGTTGAAAACTGCACATTGAAATTTTGACCCGATTACAATACTTTCCTGACCAAGTAGCTGTAGTTAAGTAAAAAAGTGTATTCTCAGGGGAATTTTCAAAGTTAAACATGACTCATATTTAAACTCAAAATTAAAAAAAAAAATCATCACATTTTCGTGAAAGGCTGCAGTATTTCGTCGAGGAAGTTTATTTACGTAGAATAAAAAACGAACCAGGATTCCCAAAACCAGCCTTTTGCTATTGGTTTCCATTTATTCAACTTATTGTAATACAAGGGATTATAAATTGATCACCCACATCTCTCATCCAGAATACTATTTCTCGAACCTCAGCGTTCTTGACAACTCTGGAGTAATAGCAGCATTGACTTTAAAAGTTCATCTAAAACAAGTCAATAACTTCAGGGAATAATGGGGCGACCAAATGAGAACAATGATAGCATATATTTAATATAATTCCAAACACATATTTTGAAATAAAACATTCCCTCTCCTAATCATAATTTTATTGAATGTGTGAGTGATTTAACTTAAGTAATCGCCGATAATATAACATAGCCTATGATATTCGGTACCCATGGGTTTCTAAAAATAATGCGTCTCTCTTCGTGAGATATATAATAATCTTATTATTTCATTTAGAATAGGCTATTTGGATATTTTTGTCATGAAAATATTTTAAACTAACTAAATTATAATATAATAACAAAAGATAACTAAATAATAACAAAAAATATAACACCAATAAAAATTGCTGCCCCAAATGGCTTACGCCCAGGTCTATAGCTCATTTAGCCCTGTGATTAGGGTGGCTCTGCGCAGACCCTATCGTATCCCAGTTTCTAACCATAAGAGACCACATTTACTGAAATTTCGGTTTACTTGAAAATATTCTGAATCACAAATTAAGAATAAGATAGAGCGGAAATAGGAACATGGGGAAAATCCGTACTCTGAAATACTAAGGACGAATCTATTTATGTCTGTCGGAAAAAACTGCAGTCGATTCGTTGAAGCATTACGTCAATTGGCGGAGAGCAGATGTTTCTTCTTAGAAGATAAGATAACATTTTACCTAACTACCCGATTGGTTTCCCCACATCTCACCCAAGGTACCCGTGCTTCATCCCAGGTGCAGCAAGCACAGCATGGTAGAACGGTAACCGGACCGACATCTGCCTCCAGTCGGGACGAACCTCTATCATCATTATCTAGTTCCGCTGCCAGATCCGGCCCCTGATAGCCTGATGAGCTAATGCTATTATGGTAGCTAATTACTTTTTGTCTAATGGTCACAAAGGAAGCTGGGCCATCATTCTTCAGATCAGTATCGATTTTTCCGAACAACCATTGGTGGCAGCCGATTTAAAAGGAGATTCCAAGAATGACTAGGTCCAAATAGGCTTTGAATAGAGAAATAACCTCGCATTTATGCCGAATAAGGCAGCAGTCTGGTTTTGAAGATTCAAAGTAATCGTTATACCCCAAGTGGTCTTTTAGATTTGCAGGTAACACATAACAGATAATAGAACTGACAGATAGAAAACAGTCTATATTGACATATACCAATAGAGGTAGAAAAATATCTCTTTGGTAATTTTCGATTACCATTTATAGTTGATGAATAGAATATATTTAACTGAAGATCTAAAGGTCTTCAGGATTAACATTAATGATGTCTAAATACTGTCATAACTATTTAAATGACGTTTGGACCTAAATTAATGATATTTTCTATGTAATTTTTATAGAATATTATAAATTCCTGATCCATAAATCATTACATAACATTTTTTAACTACTCTATATGTAGTAGATATTGATAAATAAAAATTAGTTTTGCCCCCCCAAAAAAAATTGTACTACCGAAAACTATTAAAAAAAAAAAAAACAGGCAACGTTCATTAATTTATTTAATATTTGCCTCCAGCTCTTGCAATATTGGACCAGGAATTTATCATGTGCTAACATTTTTAAATTACCGTAATTTAGGTCGAAACCTCAATAAAATGTTAGTGACAATTTTCACACATATTTAATTTTTATCCTAGATATCTTTAGGCCTAAAGAAAAATATATTATATTATATTATATATTATATTATATATATATCATAAAACTGCCAATACAGGACGTTGACCAATTTAATGTATGTTTCAGAAAACAAAATTGTACATTTAATTAATTATAAATAATCATAGGTTAAAATTATATATATATATATATATATATATATATATATATATATATATATATATATACATACAAATTGTTTTCTTTTATACATTATGATATTATATAATAGAATCGAGTACAAGTTCTTTTATAATTAAGTGGGAATACCAACAGGAACATAAATGACGACATCATCCACGCAAACTGAGAACGTTGTCCTAAAATATTAAAAGTTACATCAGTGCGATAAAATTTCAGTTCATAACGGTCCAAATATTGTCTAAACTGTGTCTGGAATATTGTGACAGCGGCTAAAAATTATCAAATGCTCTTCTGAGTCCACTTGAGTTTCGTTGGACATCCTTCCTGGACCCACTTGAAGAAATTAGCTGACCCATCATATCGGAATTCCTTAGAGCAATATCGTGTGCGAATGGCTCATGCGAGACTGTTTGGAAATAAATTATCCATTGATGAAAAAATTAAAGAAAAACAAATTAAATGCGGTAAAAATTTCCGAAAATGGATTTATCCATAATACAAAAGTAAGCATAAAAACAATTAATTTTTATTTGGACAGATCACTTCAGTTTTATCATATAATGAAATATAATAATACTAAGAGTAATAAATATAACAGAGTTTATGCATTATATGAAATTCTAAACGGAATGCAACGTTGAACATTGTTCAGTACAGGAATGGGTATTAACATTAAGCACTCCATGAAAAAAAACAAGGAGCTCTCTTGTTTTATAAATTTAAAAAAAGTTAATGCAATTTTATTATAGTTCTTGGTTAAAAGTTATTTCAAACAAATAAAAAATATTTAGTCAAATCCCAATATCAACGCCTCGAGGTATTCGAAAATGTATTAATGGAAAAGTAATTGTTTTATCAATTAATTAAACGGCAGAAGAAGGAAAATAACATAATGGTAAGCGGGGGTTTCAAACAAGCGTTTAATTTTTTTTTTTAAATGATGAGGAATGAATCGTTAACATGGTTATGAATGTTTCGATAACGGACAAGGGTGCTGGCTTGAAACTGAAGAGGAATTGGAGTATAGGTCCAGATCAGAGAGGTACGCAGAATGTTTTTTTGGAGAGGATATAAATTTTTTTTGGAGAGAGATTCAATAAGAAGAAGACAAATAATAAGCTAAAATCTATAATCGCCAAAATTGGCGGCAGTTTTAAGGATACGCACGGAAATTGGATCAAAAACTATTGTTAACATTACCAAAAATATTATCCAGAATCCAAATCTTATGCTGATGGGTATGAAAATAATATTTTTTCGTAGATTTTGGGGGAGAGAGGGAAATATCCCTCTAATCCTCCCTATGCCTACGCCTCTGTTCCAGATAGATTTTTGTTAAACTATCAATTTTGTATTGGATGTTTGGTTTGAGATAACATGTTGTTTTTTACTTCGTAGAATATTCGACGAAAATCAGCAGACAACCTCTTCACAAGTTGTCTATGCGGACACAAGGATAAAGAAGAAAATCACTGTTTATGATCATCATTCGTGGAGAACGTTAGTCAGTATTGGAACGTTCTGTATTATTCTTATTTTGTTCCAATAATAATAAGGGGATCCTCAACCTTGTAAATTACTTCTTTATTGCTACAGAATAATGCTTTTACCATTATGCTTTGAAATGGAAATGAAATGTTTCTATCTCTCAGATGCATAATGAATTCGGCAGTAGGTACTTGGAAATGAGTAAATTTTCACGTCAAAGATAATTTTGAGTGCCTGTAATTGACTGGGATAATATACATCACTGTTCATTTGAAGGCCAAATAAAAAAAAAATAGGAAAATCTCTTTTTTTTTTTTTTAAATGAATCAGAATGAAAAGGTGCATTTTTCTAAGGCGGTGCGGAGAAAAACAAGCTAATAGTTTTACGGTATGGGTGAAACTTCAATGGCTAATATTTCTTGACTCACATTTTTTTTCCCGCATTCTACTGCCCGGGAAAAATGCACCTGTTAGTTCTGATACATAGGAAAAAAAAGTGACCTGATTTTTTTATCATACCCTTCATTTAATTCTTTTCGTTCCAGTGAAATAAGGATTTTCCATGGCAGTTACTTGCCGAGATAAGAAACCAAATATCAAATTCCATAAGATAAAGGAATAAGGAATGAGGACCTTTGCTAATCAAAACATAACCGGTATTTTCTACATATTATAGAGCTTACTTTAGAGTTAAGACTTCACCCTCTTAATCGTATTTATGTTTTAGCCGTTACCATAAATTTAGCTTTGCAGCATATTAGATTTTTAGTTTACAAAAATATACAGTTCTACAATAAAAAAAAAAAGAATTGACGATCATTGCTATTTCTTATAGGTTAAGTTGGTAGAAATTTATCAACTTCAAATCACTCTGAAGGATGAATTTCAGTAAATTAATTTAAACTGACGTCAAGGTGTAACTAATATATTTACAGCTATTAATTCCCTAAGTGAGCACAGGACAGGGAACATGATATGTCCTCCTTTTGATGTATTGGGGGTGTAACCCTAGTTTGTATAGATCGGATTCCAACCTGTTTCTGCGTAGTTTAAATTACTTGTCGACAGAATTAATATTAAAATTAAAAATAAAACTGATTACAATAACAATGGAACAAAAACTACTATTCAAGATAATAATTTCAATAATGCCAAAACATACATTCTTGAAGTAAACATTTACTGAATACTAGGAGAGGGGGAGCAGAAAAAAATACAATACGTAACTAACATTTTTTTATTTATTCCACTTCGTTTCAGTAAAAACCATGGGCAATAGGTTGTAGCAAACAATAGCTGTACAAACATAATTAAGTGCAATGACAAAACAGTAAGTAATAACCCGTATTTTTTAAGGCTATTTATCCCTCATAATAAAAAATAATCTAATAAAGTTAGTGAAATGAGAGGAAAGAGTGGATAAAAAAATTTCTTTGATTTAAAAAAAAAGAAGACAGAAACATGAATGGTACCGTAATTCAAATCGATTTGTTCATAATGAGAATTATACATTTATTATATATTTCTGAATCTGACCCTGGGAAATGATTTTTGAGCCGATAATTCAGAATTTACAGACAACTTACGCAACAAATAGTGACAATTTGTTTTTGTTGTTTTATATTATCTTGGCAAAGAGCCGACCAAAATACTATACATTTCATCTAAATGTCCAAATAAAACAATTTTTAAAAATCATCCTAGCTTGGTTTTGATGAATATGAAACAAGCATGAAAGAATAAAATTTGATTTATTTCCAGTTCAGTTTCTTTACTTAATTATTAACTTATTTTGTAATTCTTCAATTTATGATTTATCGTTATATTTTTATAATTTTTATTAATTGTTTTTGTCTGTAAATATGGCATGTATGGTACATATAAAACTATTGTCTATTGTCTTCATCGAAGCACAATGTTTTTTTGGATGATAAAAATTCAGGTTAAATAAAAAAATTATCCATAATTTATTTAAATTTGCATAATATATAGGACTTTAAATGCTTATGAATCCACCATAGAGAATTTTTCCTCGAAACTGAGCGTTTCTGACGGAATAAACCACGCCATATTCCTTAAATTTCATTGACAACTTTCCAGCAGTCCAAGAAAGAGTGGCCTTCAAGAAGACGAAAGAGACAAAATGACATTTTTAAAAACCACTTTTTTGGACACAATGAACTACTAACGGATTCAAGAGACCTGATTTCATGCTGAAGATTCCAAAACAAAAAAAATAATTTTTTTTTTGCATTGGTCAATTTTTGTTTCTATGAATGCGATCAAAGCCTAATAATTAAACAATTACATGTTCTCTTTTTAAATCATAACGCATAACAAAAATAGATTTGTTAATGTACGACTATAATTAAATTTTATTTCTCGTGTTGTAACATTCAAGTTAACTATTTGCGATAATTTCACATCCAATGTTTGTATTCGCTTTTCTTACAAGCCGACGCCTCACACGATAAAGGTAAACAAATTATATGGTAGTTACGGCTACATTGTTCAACTTATTCTTCACAGTACCTTGCTTAAAATTATGTCATTTTAACTAGAACAATGAATAAAAAAATACAATTGAGGGTGTGGCGTCTATCTGAATGATGAATGTTCAGCTCACATTCAGCTACTGAATGTGAGAATGTGTCTCAAGAATCAATATAAACATTTTCTCACTAAAACATCGTGTAATTACTGTTACGAAAAAAAAAACAACTTCAAAACTTTATTTCTAATGATTCAATTTCACTGATTCGAATGGTGTCAAAAAGTTTTGATCAGCGACCTTCAAAAACTTATCTGAAGAGCTTACCGGTTGCTATGAGTATCGTTATCTCCAGACACCCCGAGTTGCCCTCCTTCACCTCCCCCAAAAAATGAAATCTACGATCTGCAACTGCACTTGTCCGTAAAACGTTTAAATTAAGTATGATTAAAAAAAAAAAAACACCAAAAACCATACTTTCTCTACATCAAAATCTAGTTGAGGAAGTAGTAACACAAAAATAGGAACAAATGAAATACCGATTTACCTCATAAGCTTGATGCTAAATAAATATTGTAAACAAAAAGAAGCTATGTAAACAAGTTAGTAGAATAAATTTTTACACATTTTTATTTAATTAATAGGTAGTTATAGAAAAAAAATAGTTCATGAGCAATCCAATGTTAATGAAAAAAAAAATTATTTCTACTATCAGGATTATAATTTACGATAGATATAAATGTAACCAAACCCAGAAATAAAGAAATATTATTAGTAGCATCTGTTCGGAATATTTATCTACTTAAAGTTATTTTTAGGCATTCTAAGGTGGAATAATTCATTTTTTACGTATCATTCCTAAGGTGTAAATTTCTGAGATTTATACCATCTCATGACACGCGAATACGAGCTAGCTATATATATATATATATATATATATATATATATATATATATATATATATATATATATATATTATTTATAATAGACAGGACCCATAAAACAGAGAAGGAATTTCGAGGTATGGGAGCGGAATCCATCCCATCAACCTCAACGCTGCGAGGTCCTTTTGCCCTTAGCCGCTGCTAATTGCAAAATGAAAGAGACAAAAGATTGCTTCTGAAACAACTGCACAATCATGAGGTAAAAGAATCAATTGCCCCTAAGGCAAGGTAGAGGAAGGAGCTGGAATGGTCGGTACATGAAAAGAGAATTCATAGGACTCCAATGACATGGACCATTGTTAAGCAACTTCTTCTTTTTCTCCAGCTGTCTTCCAGTAATTACAGCGGCGATTGTTTCATCAGCCTTCGCTCCAAGGGGTGTTCCTACCAGTATCACCACCTTCAGGAACTTCTGGACATGTTTCAAACGAACCAGAAAACCGAACGTAATAGCAGTGATCATCCATTAATGTACCATTATTCAGATAAGAAGCGGTTTGTCCAGATATACACATTTTCATCCCTTTTAAAATATCGTAATAAATATATAATTATCAATGATATGTATTTTAATTATCTGAGTGGATGGTATGAGCAAAAACAGAACGGGACAAAGTCCCGTCCATCATAAAAAATTCGGATTGAATTTAACCACAGCTTATTTCGCTTCCTATCGCTGCTCAACATCGGCTCTTCTCAGGTAACAAGAAAATTGATTTAATTTGATTATTACAGGCACTCCACGACTAAACACTTTGTCTAAACACAACTAGACAAGAACTTTAAATATGCTAAATATTCTCGGGACCAACTGGCGGAGTGGAGCTAAACGGGCACCGATTTCAAAAACCACAGTCCACATAACGCACTAAAAAAGTAAAATTGTAACTAATAAAATAAATTCATTGATACACGGTGATATAGCTGAAAAAGATGACGTTGAATTAATATGAGTGAACCCCATCACCTAACCATAAGTTTGAGATTAATATAAAGAATGATAATCATGATACGTATGCTTTCTGCAATAAAAACAGAATTTTCAGATATATGAAATTTTCTTGAGACTGCGGAAAATAACAAAAAAAAAAACAATAAATAAACGGAATAGGTGGAATAAATGGGCAATTCCAGGACTATTTCATTGTAGCGCTATTGTTATCCTAAGGATTGATTTATTGAAAAAAAATGCTCCACTTGAAAACTGGTGTCACTATGATTAATTCCTTTAACAAAAACATAACAAAAAAAAAAGACCATCAACAAAAGTTTATTGCTTTTTATGTAATAACTAATTCGCTCTAAGAAAGAAACTTTCCGTTATTTTGGCCTTGGAATGAATATTGGGCCAATGAACTCTGAGCCGAACTGTCTACTTTTGATCAGACGAAATAAAGTAATGTTAAGATTACAAAAATATTTTTAAAATTACAAGAAACTTATTTTTTCATTGCCTGAACAGAAATTTCCGTTCGAATCAAAATATGAACAAATAATTAAAATTTTCATTATTATAACTTGTACAAAAAAAAAAAAGTTACAGATCTAATGAATAATGTTTCAGCAAGGGCCATACTGTTTTAATGAAATTTTGGAAGAAGAATTTTACTGGCTTTGTAAAATTGGCTGTCAAGCTATAACAAGCGACACCACACCGAATAATTACAATTGGATGCCTAGGTTTAAATATATTATATACCTTATAATATTGAAATTATTTTTAATTTTTAATTTATTTTTTTACCATAATTACATAATTAATTACCATTAGAACTTTGTGAACCGTTTTGGAAGAGTTTCTGACTATTCTTCATTAATCATCTTCCTTGAGATCTTCTGTCCATCCATCCTCGAGACGTTCATCCGTTACAGAGCTGTCTTTTCAACTTGATTGCTGATGTGATTTGAATGAACGGTATAGAGAACAGGTTACGGAAGGCTTCTGTGCACTTGTTCAATTATGCTTATATGTATGCTTCCAACAATATTTCTTTCGAACATTATGAAACATTTTTCTATTAGAAATAGGAAAAATCTAAGAAATTTAAATCACCACATCAATTTCTGAATTTATCTAGAAGTCCCTTCATACATATTGCCGATCACCTCAGATAGACAACAAAAACGGCCAATTTCTACTCCTCTCCATAAACCAATGGTCTTTTTATCTTAGCCCTAGATCTTCTTATTTCCTTTTCTGGCTTGGATATTTGTAGGAAAACACTGCCACGGCTTGGCTATCACACAAGCCTTACTTCTAACCTCATCTTGAAAACAAACTTGACCGTCATACTTCAAAAGAACTTAGTATTCCTTATACTTAGATTCTTTCATTTTTTTTTTAAATTCAAGATCTGTTTTATGCGAGCTTTACTCTGCATTCTACTTACGAAAATATTTAATCCCTGCAAATGCAATAACCATTGGAACAGCGCAGCTTCGGACTTATACAGCAGGCAACATAGTTTGGAAATTATTTATCTTTATTTATGAATAAGATCGGGTCCTATCCCTAAGCAAGTAATTTTCTGCGCATATGAATCACAATCTATCTATACAGCCAGATCATTCCATTTTCTCAAAGTTTATCACACCGCTCATCCAGAGCAAACCAGTGTTTGGAAATCAGTTACAGGAACCAACTCGAATAAGTTGATTCATAAATAATCTTATAAAAGTGAAATCTAGTTATAACTACCGCCTTATTCATTATTCCGCATGCATTTCTTTGCATATTGTTGCGTATCCTGAAACGGTATGTGACCATTGAAGATTATAAAGAATTCCTAAAATATTCCTACATAATGTTATATAACAAAAAAAAAATTAAAACCTTTTACACCCTTGCAAATGACACTGGAGAAACAGACAACAAATTCTAGTTACTGTGTCATTACGATATAAAATATATATAATTTTGTATTGTTTTCGGTAAGTGAGTTTTTTCTTTCAAGATTTCTGAATGCTGACTCTTCACTTAAAGATTGATATTTATTGCTCATTAAACCAAAGGAAACGCAACTTACGTAATTTGTTAGTAAGTATCCATTATTAAAAAAAATGTTTTATATAAAAGTGCAAAAACTCAAAAAGAGACATAAATTAATTACCAGGATATGATTGAAATATTCCAAGAACAAGCCGATTCAGGCATCATAAAAAAAAATCACATATATGAAGATCAATTACAGCACATCTCACATCAATAGTCTAAAAAGACGCATCAACTGGAAAAAGCACATCACTCCAGCGGTATTTTAGAGACTTGAGACTTTGTGTTCGAGATCTTCCAATTGTATCCAATCAATTTAATTTAACTTCGAAAATAAAGTCTTATAAAATGAAAAATTGAGAGTAAAGTCTCATTTCTCCAATTGGAAACAATCGCTAGATTGTTTAGGGTGATGGAAAAGTTTGGTGATCCAAGTGATATAAATTACTTATTAGTCCACTTTTCATTCCCCTAAGGATTTATAGCTAGCTTGACCTGAACCCGAAAGAAATTGGGATCAGATGCTGCATTGAAATTTTGCAAGTTATAATTCCAAATTATCAAGTTGCATCCAGCAAGTAATCCACCAGCGAATTAAGAAGTGCTGCAGACAACTACATTGGGATATTGAATTATTATAATAAAAGGATATGTATCACCCAGTGGCGGCTCGCATGTAGGAACTGCAGCACCTCCATTTCCACTTGATATTATCGGTAGCATTCAATATAATGATCCCTTTTTTCTTTATTTTTTTGTGTTTAGTTGTTCAATATATATACCTCAAGCTTATGCCAGTAGCCATACAAAAGTTTATTATGGAAAAGACACTAACACTATTGTATGGAACTGTGGACAGTTCCACAGCAGTCCTGTTTGACTATTGTGCGCATGCGCACATAGAAAGCTGCACGCGAGGCCACGGGGAGAAAGAGTACTGTCAATCTTTGCCTATTGGTGAAAGTTAAGGTGTTTTTTTCATTTATACCGCGTGTGTTGTGCTTAAAAACAGTGTACCATACTCTTGTATAGGTATGATAAAGTATGGCTAGATCGTTATCCTACTTCAAGCTATTCTACTTGATTAAATTTGTTTACATTTTTTTTTTTTAACAGAAAACATTGGCCTTGCATTCCCATCTTTTTGCACAAATTAAAACAAGAAGAATGGATTTCATTTTGAAATAAATTGACCGAGCTTGGACTATAACAATTATGTAATAATAAGTAAAAACAAATATGTTTTTGTTCTTTTAGAATTTTAACAAGCTTATGATTAAATTTTCTTTTTGTACACGTTTATTTACTTTTCTATTTAAAAGAAAGGCTAACAATTTTCTACTAATTTTATCGACAAGTCAGCCGCCTCTGGTATCACCTAAAATCTCTTGGCGTGTTACCTTTGTTTTGTCATCGGTCTACAATCAATAGAATAGTAGCTGTAAAAGCCCTGGCCCACGAAGAAGGCCAGGAAGATACCGACCCAGATTCAAAGCCGGACTGGGTCGACCAAACCATGAGGTAGGAACGAATGTGTTATTATGGTGCCCTAAAGGAAGGTAGAATAGCCACAAGCCCTGAGTGATGAGTTGATTATCCTAAGAGCACCCTGCGTGCTGGGCCCACACCACGCCCGGTCTGTTTACTTAGGCCAATTAAAAAACTTCTACCACGGCGGCAACCACCCAAGTAGTAGATATAACAGATATAACTTCAGCTTATATTCTATAAATGTAACAGATAGCCCGTTCTATAAAATATGATAAACTCCAATCGGGAATGGAATTGCTATAAAAAGACCAAACGAAACAGAAAAGTAACACAGCTGTTCGAGGAATAAAAATAGAACTCAGAGCGTGAACTATTTTCTTTCCCCATTTTTTTATATGTCAAGAGAAATATTTCAAAATTAATTTTCTAATTCTTTTAGAGAATTTTCAAAAGAGCGAACCCTATATTTACAATGTTTATATAAGTACTGCTAATACAACTAAAATGACTAGATCAACCTGAATCAAAATTCATTCTCTTTATTTATAATAAATAAATGTAATAATCTTACAACCAGATTAGCAATCTGTTAGTTTACAACTAGTTACTCCTTTCATGGAAAGTCCCATCAAGCTTCAATAATAAACATAATATGTAAATACCTAAGGTGCGAAACAAAAGCATTTAGTCAATTGTCAACAACTATTGTTTAAAATTAACATTAGTAAAAAACTGTTCTGCCCACCACTAATAATCAGTACAACTTTAAGGATACTGAAGGCATCATTAATGAGCTTTACTGTTATTTAGCAGTGAAATAGTATTTTAGATTAATTTGATTTAAAATTTCAATAATTGTAATCCTAAATATTACCAATTACAATTTAATTAAAATTGTAGTTACCCTTACCATATGAACCAACAGTCTTCTGTAAGAGGCATTGCTGGGCACAAATCGAATATTAACACGATTAAAATTAACACGAATAATATTTGCAAAATAAAATCTTGAAAACACAAATATAGAACTCAGATTTAAAAAGGGCCAGAAGAAATAAAAAAATTATTCGCCATGGGGAAGTTACAAGTATAACGCTAAGTTCTTTTTTGGGCCTACTGAGTATCTATATTCACATTCGTTACTTAAACCTAATAAACAAAACTTTTCGTTTAAAAATGTTCAATTTATATAAAATCTTAATTCCTATTATGAAGAACTCAAGGGATTGAAGAATCGGTACGATTTAATCGTTGTTAGCCTATTGTATCTATTAATAAATAAACAATGCAACTCAAACACAATAATTTTAATAAACAATCCTGATTCGACGCGTTCAAAACCCACATTCAGTTTAAATTAGTTAAATTACGATGAATCCCAGATCATCCTGCTTAAAATTCACACCATTGCTGCATCACACATACTGCTATATCTCTATTTCTTGAAGCATAAGTAGTTCCTAATTTAATAAATAAATAGAAACATCATTTATGTAGCTCGGAAAAATTATGGTATACTTTTAATAACGCATTCAAAATATTCGATTAAGTTCAGTGTAAATTACCTGAAGTATAACTTAAAAATTAATTTGTCATGGATACCATGGTTAAAGTATTATTTACGGAAACAAATTGACTATAATTTTAGAACATGTTAACCTTTAAAAGAAGAACAATTGACATAATAACATGCCACTTACTGCCATGAAGGAATTATTAAGCTATTAGAAGAGGAGCGGCGAACTTCAGAGTTCGAAAATAATTATGACGTTTTTGATGAAAACTGTCCTAACTTTAACATGGAAGAACAGGAAGGGTAAAATTTGATATTATGGTGCTAGTTGGTGATGAGTATTTTTATTATTATTTATTTAATTTCTTTTATTCAGTGAGGGATTTGATTGATTTAGTAAACTTCTAACAGTCTGGTCATATATATAACAGCCAAGCTCGTATAAAACAGAGTTTAATTAAGTGCAGTTTTAAATTATAATCCTATCTAGATAAACTATTTAGGAATATTTTTTTTCATGTTTTGACCGGTAAAATTTTTTAGAAGTGATGAATAAATGCAAAGGTTATATATACTCAGCAGAGCCCAGGTCACTTGAATAGGTACACCCGTAGGTGGTGCTGCAATACTATTGTCCATCGTGATCAACCACCCGTATTTCCTCCATTAATTTCAGGCACCACTTTATTGAAATTTGTTCTCATATTACTTCTAGGCTGAGTGAGCCCAGTAATAATACAAACCCCCTAATTATATTCAAATCTTAAAATTTGATTTAAGTTACCCTATTTATTTAAACGTAATGAAACCATCATCAAGGGGGTTTAGAGAAGTTTCCAGTACTTCAAAAATTAAGTAGCGTATTACCCCATAAAATTCAGTGCGAGAAAAAGAGTTTTATTGAGATAGTTACAGATTTTAAAAAAAATAGAAAAAGAAATTCATTTTTAATGAATTTTTATTTGAGACTGTCTAAATTTTTATTGCAATAATAAGTCAAACAATGACCTCAATATAGATTTATTATCTTTAATAATTTATCTGTCACTTTTCGGATAAGAGGTGAACGTTTCCAAGCGAATTTTGAAACAATGATAAATATTATTTATAAATTGAAAGTCGTTTTTATAAAATTTATACAAATTTAAAATCTAAAAATAGTAATTTTTAATTATTTTTTTTAAATAAAATTAATTTACAAACAAAAAATAAGAAAACCTTTTGGATTGTTATATTTTATTAAAATAAATGTTAAGGTTATATATTATATTTTTGATTGTTTTAGAATTTGCTTTAAAATTATTGCATATCTTATAGCCAAAACTTGGCAGATAAATAGTTATAAATAAATAATAAGTATATTTTGAGACATTTATTGATCTCGACAGTACCTAATTATAGTAGTTAAAAACAAAAATCCAATTTGTATACGCTGTATTGAATAACTTTTGATAAAATTTCAAAACTGCTTCTTAAAAATATATATTACCTCTCTTTGATATTATAAAAGAAACTTCGGAGCTCCAGAAATTATTGAATTACTGTTGCGTACATGACTAAAAGCTACATTTTTTTTTTGAAAATTGTTTGAGTAAGTATAAAGGTCCTAATTATTAATACAATAAAATCCTTGGCCACTCATTGTAGGATATATAAAACAATAAGGTAATTACGAAATGAGGAAGGTGATATGAAAGAGTTGTCAGTTGCAGATCTCTTGCGCTGGGCAGGCATACCATGTCCAAGCCTCTATCTTTAAAACGCCGCCTTATTTAGAAGCATTCATGACAAAAAAATCCACTTGAGCTGACAAAATAATTACATTTGATAAAAAATTTATTAATTTCTAGCAGTTAATTGCTAGCTTAATTAGTTTTATATAATTCTTTTCACTAATTATTGTTATCAATTCGTTAATTACTTATTATATGTAAATACACAAAACATTGCATACGATACATAATTTTATGAAAACGCATTTTATAGTTAAAACATTTAGATAAAACCTAAAGCTTTTAAGTTTGTATAACACTTATAATATAGTTCTACTGTATATCTCTTGAAAATTGAGCAATATTATTTAAAAAAAAAAATTATATGCATTAACTATCCATTACACATTAACCACTTAATTCTGTTTTTGAAAAAAAAATCACTTAAACGTTGGCTTCTCATCCCCTCATATGATCAATGTTGTCCATAAATGATCTTTTGGTTACGATTATTTTCAGCCATTTCCGCGTAGGTTGGTATAAAGGCCACGCTCATAAACGAATGATCACTATACATACATACATAGACTACATTCACAAAATGGAAAAAAAGTCCAAGAAAATCGTAATGAATTATAAAACAGTTCGCACTGCACATGACTCGAAAAACACACCAACACAACTATAATTAGGATAATTAGATAAATGGTATTGAGCAATGGAGTTCAAAAAAATCTTAATGTTCCTCTCGTATTGAACCCCTTGAATCCAAAATCCATCAAAGAAATCCGAAAAGTTCTTTATAATGCTAAAAATAGATTATAGAATCCGTATGATGTTGAAATAGTCAAAACAAGACGGATTCATATCCTTTCATCATAAGCTCCCTTTTTTTTTTTTTCAATTCTATCTTTTTTTTAAATTCAATTCTGTTTAAAAAGAAAACGGTCTTGTAAAAATGGTTTTATGAAACAGTTAAAAGAATGCTTAAAAAAATATCACTGTTTTATTGCTTTAATACCCACATGCCTACTTGAATATATGCAGAGAACTGCTGTTTTCAAAGGTCTGACAATAAAATAAAAAGAAAATGCCATAAAAAAAAGCCAGAATAGAAAGGATCAGACGTGCAGAATCGTGATTCGGCACAGTCCCTCCTGGTCGTGGAGCATTGCGGGTCTCTATGCCAGCGTTTTTACTCCCATAGCTTCATACCATACTGTTTTTGTTTTTATAACAATCTGGATTTTACACCTTCATCTATTACAGCTGGGGGGCCTCGTTATGATCTAACATTTCTCGATTCTATTTTCTACAAAAAGCTTTAGAATAAAACTAATTAAACAAGGTTGATTAAAGCCATTACTAATCCTAATTAAATGCACAAGTACTTAAAAAACACACGCCAGAAAGTCGGCGTACATGAAACAGTAATTTTATAGTTTTATTTTTAACGCACACCTATTATAATATCATAGATTCTAAAATATTCCAGAAACAAAATTAAAATAAATATTTGTATTAGGTATTAGATACAGTCATTTTTAAAATGTCAATCTTTTTTGGTTTCATTTATAAGAATCATTGGTTATAATCTGAAACCACGTCAGTACAGAACGTTTTGATTTGAAGTTATTTATTGTTACCTATATTTTACGCACAACAATTAATTGTTAATAATTTCTACTCGATATTATTTGCTGATACTATTAAAAAAATCTAAATATCATGAAAATTTGTTTACGTTTTTTAGTCTCTGCAGAAAAGTTAAGATTTGGCAGTTACGTTGTTTGACATTGTGATCGACAATATATATCAGCCCTTAAAATGATTCACATAGTTTGGACGAAACGTTTTATATTATATTCTAATATACTAATTATACTAATAAACTAATTATACTCTGATACTAATGACTACCCGATCAATGACTCCTGTGAGAAGAAGCCTCTGCCGGACATGGACCTGATGTGGGTACTGGAGGAATTGGTATAAAGAGATTCCACATGAGCTGCCAGCTGACCAGTGAAAGGCTCCTATTTAAGATAGGTTCTGTGGGTGGCCCGTCATCTCTTCCACTGACATCTCTATCTCCCATCTCCGAGCTCCATAATACCTTCCCTATATGTTACCCTCTGCAAAGATCGATATCAGTTTGCCCTATGCCTTCATGTCCGGTCATTTTATAACTATGCAGCACAAAATCAAAAACATTGCGATCCCAGTATTTATGTTATAGTATTTACCAAGTCCTATCACCCATCGATTTCAGTTTTTTCAAGAATAAATTTCTACTTGCCGGAAAAAAATTCAAATTTTTAACTTTAAATTAGAAGACTGAAACCATGTGGAACAGATCTTCACATAGAGAAATATTTATTGTAAAGTATATTTTAATTAAAATAATTTGCAAATGATGGAGTATAAGATGAGCAGGGAACTAATAAGATGTCATCTAGGTATTCGCTATATCTAGTAAATGAGAATTTCATGTGACAGCAACGAGCGTTGGAATCCTCAAAATATATAATAGTAGCTTACTTGATAGAACAAAAAACCAAAAAAAAAAAAAACGCTACAAATTATTACAAAATAGTTTGCTGTTTCCAAGTAGATACATGTTGCGAACTCTTTTCTTGGTTTATTATTTTATACAATAAAACTTTGTAATCGACCAAGAAAAATATTCTTTTAACCCTCCTCTCCCTCTTTTTTATGTTTTTATGTTTTAAGTTTTATGTTTTAAGATACGTATAATCCAAATATCGAATAAAAAAAATTCGTCCGTCCGTCTTCCGGACCTTATCCCCGAAATTACTGGACCGATTTTCTTGAGATTCGGCACCAGGGTCAGACCTCACCCCAGAATGATCATGGGAACTCGACATTACCATCCGTTAGTTTTTTTCAAAATGGCGGCCGATTAGAGATTTTATAAGCCCATAACTTGACCATTTATAAAGATAGAGAAGAAATGTAAGGTGTTTTGGAATCAGCATACCAAGGCATTAAAAAAACATGTAAAAAACAAAAAAAAATTATATAAATGCTTTTGGTTTATTATTTTCAATAATAGACCTTTGCAATCGACTAAGAAAAACATTTTTTTTAACCCCTCTCCCTCAAAATAAGAGGTTTTACGTCTCAAAATACGTAGAATCCAATATCGAATAAAAAAAAAATCCGTCCGTAAATCCGTTTTGTTATGATTAATCGAAAGGTGGTGAAATTCCCTACAAAAGCAAAAAAAAAAAAAATCTTTAATTCGGACCAGTATTAGCTGAGATATAGCGAAATGAACTTCGTAGACTAATTCTCCGGCGCTACTGGTCATCGTGGCCTTAGGCCTCCTGACTTATCAATTGGGCTTCTGACTTCCTCGCATCTCTCTACTTCATCCTTCCTTGGATTATTTCTGCACTTCCTTTAGCTTCTAGATCTTTCCTTTTTTCTTTTGAAGTGCACATCAAATATTTTCCTCTGTACCATTTTACCCTCTGATTACATCTCAGCCTATTTGCATTGACACAGTTTTTCTTAAAACTCCCAGTTTGGCACTCTCACTGCGATCATCTTGGGACTAGCTTCAAATGCCCGCTCCTTAGGTGCCTACTACTTTATTTCTTTGCTGAACTTTGCAGATTTCTTTTATAAAGTATTCTGCACATGTTCCTTTCCCTAAACACTCCAAATACTCATTTGAAAGATAATCGACTTATCTAAACTGTAAACCAAAGCAATACGTAAAGACCTGAGCATAGACAGACCAGATATTTTTGAATATATCTAGTAATATTACTATTACTGATCTTATGATATTAAAGATTCGTATTTATAAAACAATAAAAAAATATTTACTGAAGCTGATTTAAGATGTTCATTATAGAAACTAATAAACCAAAAGATCATAAGATTTTGATACAAGCCCAGAATTAATAACTAATATTAGCGCAATAATAATAATAATTTTATATATTATAAAATTCGGTTTTATAATAAACTCAGAGAAGAACAGTGATAATAAAATCGAAAAGAAGATGAATTTTCTAGAATAAATCGTATTAAAAACATTTCAGACATCTTTAACGCCTAGGAATTCAATAGTTTCTGAGGCATTCGTCCATTTCCACTACCAACTAATAATTATACAAAAATAATTTTTGTATATGAAAAAATATATTTACATAAATATGTGAATGCCTTTGAAATGCTTTCATTAGGTGTGGGATTTGTGTCACTCGAGAATGTGACAGCTAATTACATCATTAGTCAGCCATTATCAAAAAATATGTTTGAAATAATCGAGAAATAGAATGTTTCGGTTATTAAATATGAAATTGTCTCTTCCTTCAAATATCTCCTCTTTTAATGATTTTTTTTTCTTTTTTTAATGCAATTTATGTTTGAAGTTTCTGTAAGAAGCAATAATTATTTAAGAATACTTATAGACATAACTTGGTTCCTCAAAAAAACTCTTTCAACTTACCTTTATAGAACTGAAATCTTCCTTTTCCAATTTTAAATGATTCTGTTTTTTTTAAATTATGTAATATTTTTAAGGCTAACTCTATAGCTCCATCATCTGTTATTTAGATAAACAAATAATGTTACAATTTATTCAGATAGGTAATTAAACCAAGGATAGTTCAGCAAAAAAATGGGATCTTGATAATGATATTTTTTAAACAACACTTCTCAACCCAACATTTTACGTTAATATGCCAAAAAAATTTTATTGTATTCTTTTTAATAATAAGTACCTAATAATTATTTTCTAATTTTGTAATATCAACTTGACTAATAATGATTATAAAATTATGTAAATGGACCATTCTCTAATAAACTGTCACTTAGGCTATTCTGAAGTTTCAAGAAACTCGGCATTTTTCATTATTTCGGTTTTCATTTTTTCAGTTCGAATCAAAGTAGAGTATATTTTGAGATATAAGATGTAGAAAAATAAAATTTTTGTAACATTTGTAGTGGAGAGTTCGCGCGAGTTACATTCCGCCCGAAGTACATTTCGAGAATAAAAGTATATTTTGATTATTGAGGGTTCATTGCACAACGGCAACAAGTCCTATAAGGTAAGAACAATTTTGTACTGTGTAACTCTTGTGACTTAAAAGGATTTTTTTCACCTCAAATTTCAAAAGTGATAATTTATTTGAGAATGATGATTAGAATGATTAGATAACCTATTATCCAATGACAGTCTTTTATCATCCATCAAAATTGTAATAATGCTCAATGTTTATACTATATAACATACATCGACGTTTAAGATATCGTTGCTAAAGCATTTATATGTGTGTGTGTCTTTTCGCTTTTCGCATCCAAGTCCAAAGCTGCAAAATATATACCAATGATTAGTAGGATGCCTGTCTAAATTTAACTTTAAGCCAAATGCATGAAAAAGCTACTTTTTCAAGTGTATGTCACTGTGTAAAGCTTTGCAATTAACGTACCCTAGTTTTGGGAATAGAGATAATGTATTAGATTCAACACAACTATATAAGAAGCATCTATTTCTACTGTTACAAGAAAGGCATCTATAGCTTGTCAGTAAAATAAATTCTGACGATTACGAGAGAAAGAACGAAGGAATGAGCAACTATCCATACGTCAACTGACGGTTAACGAACGAATGAATAAAGAGGCCTGAAAAACATAATTTATGCGTTCATTGAAATAGTCCAGCCTTTGTCCACCTCAGACCTAGAGTTAAGAATACGAGGAATGGCCAGCTTTGATCTACCGTCTTTTGTCAAGTCGGATCTACGACACCAGAACCAAGAATAATCGTAAGACATAAAGAATTAGACTCCCATTTAAGTAAAATTTTCCAACAATAGAAAATTGTCACAATGTACTTCGGAAGAGAAACCTTAATTCAATGGTTAGAGTAGAAATACACATCTATACCAAAGTAATAATACTAAAAGCTCTTCGTACAAATAAATACAAGACCCGCTATGAACATTACGCACTTTAAACTCAATACAAAAAAACGGTAGACAGCATAAAATCACAAAAGCTGACACAAAATTACCAATTAAATTCTCAGAACCATTAAAGTGCATACAATTAATGATACGGGACTGGAACATATCAGAGTTTTATTTAATTTAAGCTTAAAGAAATTTTAAAAATTTCGAACATCGGGGTCTTGATAGCAAGCGGTACTACCCCTATTTCTCTCTAACTTAAAATAGAAAAATAATAAATAAAAAGGTGCAAATTTTTTTTTTTTTTTATAACTTTTAAATAAAGATGCAGAAAAACTATGCCATTGTTTGTTACGAGTATGCATAACACAACAGTCAATCAAGAAACAATAAAACTTGAAATTTTTTTTTTTAAAACAACAAACGATGTAATTTAGCATAAGCAAAAGTATTTTTAATAACTGACAATGTTAGGATATCCAAGTTTTTATAGAGTATGTTACGTAATTTGTGACAGAATGGCGCGTTCATTAACTTTCTCGGTATAGACAGAAAGATTTAAATTATGTGGATACTTGAGGTTTGGACATAGCTCCATTGATACCCCGTATGTCCTTAAAGGTACTATGTGGTACGTTGATTAATTAAGAATAATTTAGAGCCTATGCCATGTAACTTGGATGATGGTCCAAATCATTTGTTCATTTTTCTTTTCAGTCTGATGTCGGTTCCAGTGTCAGTTCCTGGAATCTGGCAACGGCGGTTCACATAGACAATCTTCATAATAATCTACTCAAAAACACGACGTAAAATACAGGTCGCAAGTAGAAACACCCTCAGTTTTGTGATTTTATTACTCCGGTTGTCAGTGTAAAGCAGGAAGTTTCCAAACAACCAGAAGGCGTTATAAGGGCTGTATGCAGTCCCATTTTTATTTAGGAAATAAAGAGTAATTTATTTATTTTTAAGAAGTTTATTAATATAGTGAATATAAATAAATAATACATAAATTAACTTTTGTACGCTAAATTAGCTGTTGTGAAAAATCTCTGCTCTCGAGCGCCGTAGTGATTGGTTAACACATTTTGTACGCACATCTTACCCTCTTCTACGCGAAATCTTGCTCCCTCTACAGTTCCCAATTTCCCAATTTTATTATATTTTCAAGTTTTTATTATCATTATTTCGCTGTCTTAAATTCACAATGTTTTTAATAATCACCGAAATATTTAATAATTTTAAGAATTAGTTTTTAAGATACTTTATTAGTTTAGGTTTGTTTATTTGTTATTCATTTATTTAAAAAATAAAAATAAAAGATGTATTCATTGCTATTTTGATAAATTAATTTAAATGAAATAATACTGATCGTGAGATAAAAAATGAAAGCACCTCAATTGGTTCAGAATATGGAGTTTTGCTAGTAAACGATTAAATACCTTTTCGTAAATTTATTAAAAGATAGTTAATGAGAGAAAGAACTCAAGAAAAGGAACAACTATATTTCGCAAAGACAAAAACTGTAAAATTCCAAACAGAGCTTTAAGTATCTCAAATAACAGTCAACCTGCCATTTCCGCCATTTCCACCATCATCTAGACTGACAACCCAAAAAATCACAAAAGATAGCATATCTCACTTTAACTGTCAAACAGACTAAGCAGATAGAGATAGTATACCATCTGTAAACAGTTCGATTTAAAGGTTTAAAAAAATTATATTAAAAGAACTATTTTGGTAATCCATCATAATATAGATCATAATATGAATATCAATATAAATGCTTTTTATTACTCCAGCATTTATGTTGATATTCCAGCGGATTCAAAAACAAGCATGCTCCAGTAGACCCCTACTAATCATGGACTGAAGGTGTCAGCAACCACGTCCGACCGTCTGCGGCCCATAGTTGTGAGGCAAACTGTTATTACTCAGGGTTCTTTTGATCCCGGCCGCCAGCTAAGTGTACACTCCAGTCGAGTAACATAAACTATGGCCCTTCCAAACCCTCGAGACCACTCCCATAAATCTCGCAAAAGGACTTTGTTAAATAAACTCTGAGGTCCTTTTCCTTCAGGCGTTTGACTCATAAATAGTGTAGTATCAAAACGAAAGGTGGAGTTATTCGGTCCCACCAATCCCCAGAAAACCGATTAAATTAAATTAAAATTCATTAAAGATAGATATCCAAATTATAATAAAAAACGTTATTAAACTTTTAATTCTCGCTGACATGTTACGGAAGTAGATCGTCAGTGTAGAATCTCATGACTGCAGGAAGAACTCTCTGTGATCTATACTAAACTGTAACAAGAAATATACAGAAATGAAACATCCTATGCAGGGCAAACCCATATCAATTCCATCTACATAGAAGATGACAGACGTAGGTACCCACTCAAAAGGCCCAACAGATAACAATAATAGTTTTTCAATAGGTAATGTAATGTATAAGTCTACATACATAATTTATCAGACAAGTTAGTAGTTTTTGAACACATACATTTATGTATAACGAAGAGTGGCGGATCGGAAAAAATTATTTAAGTTCCGAAAAATTTATTCAATTAAAAATTATTCGGATGCCGATAAGATTAAAATTTCGACCATGCGAAACTAATTCGCGTGAAATCTTTAAGGAAGATATGAAGTTTGGCATTCATAGCTGGAGAAACCAACCACTGGAAAAGATAAGTATTAATTGAGGTGTTCCCCAGGGTTGAGCTATCGGGGCAGTTATCTCGAAGGAAGCTGTTCCTGTCATTGGTATTTACCTTTTGCTTCCTGGGAGGGTTCAGGTACTGGAGTTTCTTATCGCTCCTGATATTTTTCAATCTATTACTTCCCTCTCAGCTTGCCGTTTTCGTTTATACATTATACTGTTGGTAGGATTACAAAAAAAAAAAAAAATCCAATTTACTTGCACTAAAAATATCTTTGAGCTCATATTCAACCCCCTAACTTTCTCCAATACCTCTCTAGCACACATAACTCTAGAATTTCCAATGGTATGGGGTATATTCTATACGGATTAGTATAGGAAATCAAAATCAAAAGACCAGGTTCGGTACGATCAAGCGTTTTGAAGTCCTAAACTTTACCATTTTCGAGATAAAGCAAGATTAAGCCCCATCCGCGGCACGGATCCTATGCAAACTTGTGTTATCATGACAACTTCATACCCATAGAAGCAAGTTGACTACACAAACTTTTTAATAAGTGTGAAATTTATGTTTGAACCGTTGTTTTGTAAATAAAATTGAAAAAAAGTGTGAAAACGTGAAACTTGTTTAAGTGAGATTTTATTGCTGTTTATAAAAGTAGTCGTTTTGACCCTGCTCCTTAAAAATGCCTATAACAAATGAGACTGAGAAGCATATTTATATGCTATTATTTTAAATAAAGATGATAACGCCAAGTTGACCTGTGATTTTGGTGCCATACCTGAGATAAAATCGGCACACTAGTCTCGGAGAAAACCCGCGGGCAGCGGACGGACGATTTTTTAAATATGATTTTTGGATTCTACGTATCTTGAAACGTAAACATTTTGAAGGGGATGGGAGGAAGAGTTACTTCTTGGTCAACTATAAAGGTTCATTATTGAAAACAATAAACCAAAATTATCCTCTCTTGGTTTTTAACTATAAAGCAATTATTAATATTGGAGTCTGGAGGGGACGGCATTATTTGTTATGCTAGTGGACAATAGTACAATAAATCCACCACTGATTGGAGTGTTCAGAAAGTACCTAGCATTGGGAAATAATGATTAAAAGATCCTTCATTATATATTGTCTCCCGATGGATTATTAAATAAGAAATAAATTGTCAAACGTTCTAATAAAACTTTCCAATTTTGAAAGCTAATGCCGCCCCTGACATCCTTTACATTTAGTATGTATGACAGGATACATCCTCGGCAGTATAAAGGTGTTAGCCAGTGACTCAGAGAGAGAGAGAGATAGTGGAGGGTAGCGGTTTCCTCCAGCTCATCGCTATTAATATACTTGATGAGTTAGGCTTGGCAGGGAGCGAAACGACCGACCTACCCAGAACGGAGTTGGCTGCATCACAAGTAGCCTCTTCGTATTCCTCGTTGCATCATAGTCCTCAGGTGAGTAAGGTACCCATTGTACACCATCTATCGCACACCTCCTCTCAGACATTGTATATGGCTCAGTTTTATCTTCTATCATCATTGATCTGAAGACTACATATTTTTCTTCTCTTTTCTACTTTTTGAACCAATTCAAATTTCTCTAATCGTGGAAGAATATTGCTATTACGTGTTGTCGGAAGCATACAAATGAATTTGTAAGGTCGTGGCAGCCATGTTTTGAGACCTCCTTAAGCTTCTTAGTCAACATTTGAAGATGTGGCTGTGTCTTCAATTCACAAAACGATTGTAATTCCCTCAATCTCTCCATTAAATTGTAGAGGCGTGTAAAGTAGTTTGAATGGAATACAAAATAATCTCTGAAAGGGTAATCAGCACTGAACGCACAGGTAAACGCAGATGGCAGGATAGTGTCAGATCTGAACTTAATGTATTAGCCTTACAGATGGGGTTCAGTGGAAATAAGTATGCAGCCTGCAGATGTCACCGTCATTCTAACCTCCTGATTCGGTGAACCTTGTTATTATAATTATTAGGAATTAATAAACATTAAAACATTCTACTTAAGTACAAGTTATAGATACAGAAGTTTTTTAATGGTAAAGAATTCAGAATGAGATGCATGCATTTAAAACAGTTTGCAAACAAGTTCAATCAAAAATGTATTCTGCTTCAAGGAAGAAACATTTATGACGCATATTTTCCAAAACAAAATTTCAAATAAAAAATATATGCTATTGCAAGTTTAACAGCAATAATTTATGAAAAACTAATAGAGATTGTAGAAAACGCATTGAAAAGATCAGCAAATTACTTCTATAGCTTAGCCTGGACCAAGACAGTCAAACAAGCACGCAATAAATATACTTAACAAGCACAAATGGTGAAACATCATTAAATTCACTTTCCGCTTACAGTTACATTAATCGCGTTACAGGAACTGGGAACATTCGACTTCTAGACTGTCATCGCGATAAGCAAGCGGCGCCTAACTTTTTTTCATTCACTTTTTAATGGCAACCCCAATCAGGATGGACTAGGTCTTCCACTCAGGCTAAGCTTAAAAGAAGAAAGTTCGAAGTTATTGGTGCAATAAAATGGTACACAATGGTTTCAAGATAATCAGCTCTTGTATTAGTTATTTTAGTGAATTCCGAAGAAGATATAAAATTTCAAAGCTAAAAAGGATAATTATGTATTAATACTTAAATATGTATTAATTGAAGTTCATAGGGGGCTTCTTCATAGAGACTGACTTAATATTAGTCTAATTAAAATAATATATATCATTAAATCTTACTCCTTTATTAGTACTCTTTATGAGAACGAAATATTAGGAACAAAAAAAAGTATCTTCTGGAGAAAAATTCCAGAATAACAGATATCATGATCTTATTAGGTTCTATGGATGTAACCACAATGGGGAATGGGGACAAATTTTTATAAAAATCAAGAAGGGTTCTATAGACTTTCAAGCAAACATTTGGTTACCAAAGTAAAGAAAATGCGGATTTCCTTACCGCTTTGTAGGCCGAGTCCTATACAATTTTTTTCGCTGTATCTTCCCTAATATTGGTTCCATTATTTATTTAACCTGGCTCTGTAGGCAATTTATTTATCTTTTAAATAAGCATCTGGAATGTTCCAGAAGATGTATGATTTTCGAATTCGAAAAATTAAAAAAAAGTAGACGAGTTTCCATGAGAACAGGCGCAGAATACTTTTATAAACCATGGGTACAAAGTCTAATACTCCGTATCTTTGGAAAAACGATTATTATTATTACTTTTTTTTGTTGTGATTTGTATAGATTTTTCCCTAAAATGTTTTATACTCTTTAAATTGCACGTTAGATAAAATTACTTTCCACCATAACTTTTTCCCTGTTTTTCCCCGGGGACGTACTATATAAGAAACGTTGAAGAGATTTAAGGAGAAGACTTAAGGCAAATTTCATCAAAATCTTAGTGCCGTTTTGACGTTACATTCTCTAGAAAAAAAATGTTTTTCGGATAATGCGCGCAGCTTTGTTACACAGACTTGGTACAAACCCTAAAAAAAAAAAGAAGAAGAAAATCGGTCTACCCGTTCAAGAAATAAGCGTTGGGCACAGAACATTGGTCGAAAATGCGTTTTTAGGACCCAGAATTTCTAAAAATTTGTTGAATAGTTAAATAAATAGGATTATTTGTTTTCTTGAATGTATAAAACGTTCGGGCCATCAAAGCCTATGAGTTTACAAAATTTGCTCATTGAGAATTATATTTTGACACATACATATTAAAAAATAATCTATTATTATTGTTCGAAAAATATTAGGTTAATGAAATAAATTACAAAATTTAACATTTAAAAAAAATCAGAATTAAAAAAAATATTCTGAAACAGGTACTGCTATAATTTTGGGTAGAGACGATATGTCATTGAAAATATAAATAATAATATTATTGAATTTTCGTTGTTAATTAGAAATTAGGACGTATTCGGGTTCAGTCCTAATTTGTTTAAACTTGAGATATAGTTAGGAAATTCTTAAAAAATATGTCAAACTGAAAGAATATAATTATCACAGTGGCTGTTTTGTAGCTAACTAACTAAAAATACGTGAGACTTCTTTTGAGAATGAGAATGAGCCTAATTTAAGAGAATGGTTGTTGGCCTACAATAAACTCTATGCTTCACTGACATCGGAGCCATCGAGAGATAATGTGCAGGGTTAAGGTTTACACAGTACGAAGACGGGTCTAAATATAGAGATCTGTCAAGTGGCCAAGTTTGGCCGTACCAAGCCCACTGTAAACACTGTCCTCCCCTCGTCATCTCACTACCTTATGGGCTGTTCTCAAGGATTAAAGGAGCTTGCCGAAGAGAACGGGCAAAATGAGAAGCGTGTCGCACAAGAAACATGCTTTGTCCAGCGATTATTTCATGATAATTTGTATTCATAGCGAGAGTCATGACAAGACGTGGGAGTTGAAGCATGGATGTTATAAACTTAATCATGTTAGAAATATATAATACTGGAACCAAAAATATTCAATTTTCTCACATATGTGAGGAATGGTCATGTAGAATTGTTTGACTATCGCACTGTAGTTTCTTTTGAAATCCCATTGGTATTCATTAGGATCTCCTATGGGAATTCCTCGTTGCCTCTAATGCGTTTCTGATAATATGGAGTGATACAATACATCCGACCAAGGAGAAGAAAAGATAAAACTGCATTGGTTACATTGGGGTTCTTTACCGCCCTATTTTATCTTATACCATTCTTCTGGAAAATCCTTTTCCGAATCTTCTATCTGACTGCACAATTGACAAAATAATAGGAAACGCGATAAAATATATTATTTTCATCTTATGAACACAAGGAGCTATTTTAAATCTCTCTAGTGATATTTTACTAGCCATCAAATAAAATCAGTCGGATTTCTTTCCATGAATTTCCGCTGACAATAATATGATTATTATCAAAATTTTCCAACCGACAATATACTATAACTTACAACACAAAAACAGAATCCATTTCTAATGGTGTATGAAAAAAATTTAAATACATATAAGTAGATAATAATTTTTTAAAACAGAGATTAAAATGAATCATCAATGGAGTTACAAGTAGCTGAGGAAGTATGTAAGCAAGCACACGGTCATAAAAATTTAGTGAGATCAATTAAATAATCAAGTAATATTTCAATTTATAAAACGTAAAAGAACTCAAAAATTAAAGCCGGTTTAGTTGAAGGGGAAAAAAGAGCCCTCGACTTCTCCAAAAATAAATAAATACATCATAAATAACATAAAAAAACTCTTTTGTCTCTTATCTATATTATGAAGTAGTCTTCCATTTGCATTTTTTTTTCTCATGCAAAGAGGGGATGCAAAAAAATACCTGGGATTTAGAAAATAACCAGTTTCTTCTAACAATCTGGCTATTCAAGACGAAATAATAATAGCCTAAACAGGGTCCAAATCGTGTGTTCATCGAATGCCTCCGGCGAATTCTTTCTGGTTCTGAGTAAAACGCAGAAACGATAAGGCTTATTTCGAGAGTAGGAATAAGTAGGAAGTAGCCAGGAAAATAAGTATGAATACCATTGAAAGAATACGTATATATAAATTATATACTTTACTATATTCTGTATGAATATCATGGAAGACATACACAGATTTTATACCTGTTGGAGTAGAGTATGCCATCCATGTTAGGTCTACACTTGGTTATGCTTAAATTAGTATCCATAACAACCGCAATAATCCGCATTATCTATAAGAAGTTCATTTTTTTCGTTAAAAAATCATAGTAATAACAATAATACAACAAAATAACCTATTATTGTATTAACACAGCCTTCTTTCATTTTGGATATGTCTTAATCTACTGACCCGTTTTTAAATATCCATTGTAATTGTTTAAAACATGTTTAAAAAATAAAATGAATAATTTGTAATGAAAATTGTCAGGCACACCCGACGGTTGGATTATTTATTGGAGTATACAACTAGAAATAAATTGAGGTTAAAGAGGAAAATGGAAAACACGTTTTTTGACCGTTGTTACATTTTAAAAAATTGTCCCTCTAATGTAAAAGAGGTAAGTCAATATAGCCAAATCAGAAAAACAAAGAAGATTATTTAAAAATTTCCGTTTTGCTTCTCGCTATCTAAAAAATGCTGATGACTTATCCTCATAATCTTTTTCTCCTAAAAATTATGCATATCCGATAGCTTATGTATTAACCGAATATTGTTATCTAATATAGTTTGTTTTTCATTACTTGTTTCAACTGCTTTTATACTAAAGGACATGGAGATCAAGAAGTTATGGGGTTACTTCATTCGAACCTTAGGTTCCTAAATAATTCGAACTCGGTTCTTGTTGTAGTGTTAAATTTTGTTTGGAATTAATAAGGCCACTCATAATAGAGAATTCAGCTAAACCGTGTTACTTGTCGAGTTTCAACAATAGCATACTAATTATCACAATAGAAAACAAGTCAAACAATAAATCTGATTATGTGCTAAATGCAGTGGCATTGCTCCATCAACGCACAGGTGTCAACATCAAGTTTCAAATTGTCAAGTAGCTATTTTTTTACTTGCTTTAGTTTGTTTTAATTTGATTATTTTTCAATTTTGAATCAATAAAATATCCATCAACTGACGACAAAAGTAAAAGTTTCATAAAAACAATGTTAGTAAAATAAAATAAAGTTGCACCATCTTATCACAGACAGCACCACCATATCTGTTTAGCAAGCTCGTAATATCGAGTACTTACTAGGCCACTCGTAATCCTGAATTTAATGTTTACTAAATAGGATTGTGAGTACCTCTACTGTCTGTTTTTATTAAGATTGTAGCATAGAGGCTTAGAATAGAGGTTAAGAAGTTAATTTTATGGTATATCAATCTTAGTGTTTGTAAAATAAAAATGTCCATTCAAGTGTTGATAATTGCTAATATAAGATCTTGTTTGAGTAAATGTTTCGCCCACAGGACAAAAAATGTCGGACTGCTACACCTGTTGCCACAGCCAAATCTGAATTCCATTAAGCCCACCTAGTTTCTCTTTATAAAGCGCTAAGGTCATTCTAGTCCTCGCACCCAAATGAATAACTCGATAAATCATGACGGATAACAAAAAATATATCTTCAATGATATTCTATTAATATTCAATTAAAACCAACTGCATTTTATCTATTGAATAATTGTCAGTATTAATTAATCAAGGAGCAGTAATTAACTAATAAAATTAATGTATATAAATTTTTGGAATAAAAGAAAAAGTAACAACAATATAAAATAAATCAAGAACTATAAATAAATACGGAAAGCCTGAGGGTGGACGCAAATTTGAAAACGATATATTAAAACGTTTTTACTGCCATAGTTGGAATATATACAGTAGTTTTGTACCAAACAAAAATAAAATAGTTTTCTACAATCTCGTAACATAAAAGAATATATTATAAAAATTAATTTATCTTTATTTATTCTACTAGCTTTGGAATGAAAAGGTCTGAAAATGAAAAGTGATAAAATAATCCTAAGGCAGTATTTTTAAGAGATCTATTCCAGAAAGGAATCACAGGATTTAGAGCAGCTGTATCTTTGAAGGGACTACAACTGGAAGAGAAGTATGCAAATGAGAAGCCCTGAAGGGATTATAGCTAGTAAGTGTAAGGAGATGAAAGGAGGGTATAAACCCCCTGCATCGAAAACTAATAAGGCACACGTCCACTTATCGAAGTCACGGAATGAATTCCTTCTTAAAAATCTTCTTTTTTTTTAAGACGTTTTGGATTGGATGAAATCATGGCTACTCTCTTTATTTATTAAATATAATAAATAGTTTCAAAAGATTTTTAACACATCTGTGTACAAAAGTGAATTGATGTTATGCCACTAAACGTTGAAGTCGTACAATTGCATTTAAGTTGATCACATTTTTAAAAACCAGAATTTAGAAACTTGTTATTGAAACTGCATAAACACAAAAATTACAAAATATAAAAATAAATTTCGAATGAAGTCTACTCCAAAATGATGAACCCTGATAAATGTCCATTTCCAGAAATAGTGAAAGATTGGTTTCCAGTTAACGGCTTCCTCGTATTGTGTTTAGGCTTCCAGTGACGTCTGACTAGTGGCAGCTTTAAATTTAACTACAAAATTGATGAGTCAATAATGGCAGCTGGCGTTGAGCCCTATGAAAACCGGAAGGGATGATCTGTTTGCTGTCCCTTAAATGCTTGTAAGCAGCTTTCTAGATCGAATTTCATACCTCTTTGGCAAATTCGATTAGTTCCACCACGTATCTTTATATTTTGGTCGGCTTCGGTGCATAAGAATGGATAAGAGAAAAATATTATAATTTGAATGTAAAGCAATATATTTCATTATTATTTTAAGACAATGTGGAGGGCAATCTTACTTTTTCATGAATTTAAATTTTAAAATTACTAATCCATCATAAACCCAAGAAAAATATTTAATCGCCTTTAATTAATACGTACACCTAAATTTATATCAAAGGTTCAAGATCATCATTTTGAATTTTAATATCTCACTCATGCCATCGTGTGGGAGACGATTTGTTACAAAAACATTTTGGATCTAATAAGGGTTTGAACTTTCAGGTTACACCAAGCAACTGAATTTCTCCAGTAACCTTACAACTCGTTAAATCCTCGATACTCCAAAAATTATAAAACATTATGATACTTCGTCGGCAAAACTGTGAAACCCCGGTTATTCTATTTTATTATTTTTTCGTACATTGTATGCAATTATTGTTTACAGCAATTAATTGATAGTTTTTTCTACTCTTTAGGTATTTGACAGTTACGTGGTTTCACACTTTTACTGACGATATGATATATAAATGACTTTAATGTCCCACATAACATCTTTCCCCAATAATAAACTCCATACCCACACAGACCCACTGGTCCCTAATCTTGCTCCCCAATCAATTCTAAAAATCCTCTTAGGCGTCTAAAAAGAAAATGACCTCAGTCTCCTGACTTAGGACTGGCATGGAGTGCTTCCAAAGGAGAGGTTTCTATAAAAATCTCTGTCAAATCATATTAATCAAACAGCAGATTTACTTTTTTAATTCTGTTTTAAAGTTAATAAATAAATAAAATAGTCAGATTTAGAAATGTCAACTTCTAAATCTAATTTTCATAAATTAAACACACAAAATATACTTATATGGTACGATGAAATAGTCTATTTTAACGTCCACAGAGTTAATACATTTTTATTGTGATTGTATTAAGGGTATACTAAAAAAACAAAAAAAACTGTTGACACAATGCATGATTTTGGTTTAATAAATGTATATCGTGCCAGCTTATGCGGCATTGGTATTCTCAAAAATGTCATAAAAAATGAACGATAGCCCAATTATAAGAATGAGTTATCTGACCTTGGAAACTCTGATAATCGGTCATTCATTCTTTAGGAAGAGTCTATTCAAAAGGAATTACCAAAGATAGGTTCTAATTGAACCTCGACGAGTTCAAAAGATTAGGCTGGATTCAAAGCGAGCAAGGGTTCGGTACAAACTCTGTTTGTATTAGTTAATTTATGAATAATAATAAGAAATATCCTAAAATTCAGATTTTTTTTCATAAAATTGTATTTTAGATACTTGCATAACTAATAAAATGGAATATACGAGTAACTTTATTTATTCTAGGGCTCACTTGTAATACTATATACTCTTGGAAAATATTAAATGAAGATACAATGACTCAAATAAAAAGAAAAGGACTGTAAGGAATTAATGTAAGGCCATTAAGAGGGATTGTTAAATATTCTTTACAAGAAAAGAGTCCTATTTAACGCGATATGAACTCAATTTTATCTTGTATTTAAAAATTTTATAATTAACCATAATTAAAAAATTACCATGTCTCGAAACGTAAAATAGTTTTTTTTACTTATGGCTAACAAGGCTGGAACTAAGATTTTCGCTAGTTGAGTAAACTTAAATTTTCCGCCACTTCTCTCACTTCGCACGAATCGCTTTCGCCTTTCAATCCAAAGATTGCAAAGAGATTTAAACCGATTGGGTTTAAATAGCCCACAACGTTTCGAGCTTGATAGGCCCCTTAATATATTGTCACAGCTATGCCAATAATGTTTTCAAATAAACAAAACATTATCCACAACACTTCAAACGTGGAATGCTGGGATTGTTTATTTTATTTTGGATCTATTGAAAACAGTTATTCTTGTTTCGGAGAATTCTTATGAAATTCAGACTATCCAAAAGATTCAAGCAATAAAAGTCATTTATCAATGAAGTTGCCAGTGACAAACGAACTATTACAGATAAATATTTTATTGATTGATTGGCCTATTAGTTTTTTATCAACGGAAACGACAACTCTTCAAAAATGATGTCAATTATCGGTCCCCGGTTTCGGGAAATTTTAAAAATAAATCTTATCACCAAGCATGTTCGTGGATCGTTTGGAATATAAAAAGCACTAAACCGTAAGAATAGAAGCAATTAATTTAACAAATGTAGTTACTTTAAACAAACAGATAAAATTATTATTTTCGTTCTCCTTATTTCTATATTTTTTTTTTCCTATTGTTTTATCTGTTGAATACCGCAGGTCATAGGCACCCGGTAAGCAAAAGATGCGCCACAACAAACATCAAAATCCACGTTTCTTTTTTGAACATTAGTGTATCCTTTGAAGATGATTTGTTTCAACCACACATGAAACTACACATACCTCAGAAATTTGACGAAAGGTGCTGAGATTTGTATTTGTTCGCACTCGTTTATATACGACAAATAAAGATTTTTGAAACGTAAAAGGTAATAAGTATTATGTAAATACTTAAAAAAAAATATTCGAAAAGTGCAAATGGTAAACCAAAAAAACTAGAATTTCGACTTTTTTCAACGGTCATCCTCTGTTATAGGTAACGTTCCAGCTTGTATAATTAAATAATATAATCAATAATATAAATAATATAAATATAATATATAATAAATAATTATTTTCCTTTTATGTAACGTTATTGTATTTTAATATTTATCATTTAAATTACGTAAATAATTAAATTTGCGATAAAATAATATGGAGATTCATTTTCAACCATAATCCTACAAAACTATTGTATTAATATACATTTAGAACAAATTAAAAGATTTTTCTTTATATTAAAATAATTTTCACAGTAAAGTTTCAAGGATCCATGAGAAAGGATCAACCGCGAACTAACAGCAGTCATTTGCCAACCATCGGTGCACATCCAATTATCTTTATAACTGTTGCGACTATACTGATGGGTAGTTAGCTCAAGAATTGGAAATTGCAATGTAATATCTAGGCATTTTATTTTATTGTGAGCAATCCTATATTTTAGCTCTTAAGTAAAAAATTCTCACTTAAATTTTGCAAGTCGGTCATTTCGAACCCCTTCTTAATCATAAACTAGTAAGAGCCTTTAGAAAGAACGAATAGTATTAAACCTATTAGTAATGAATATTTTTGTAAATTGATGAGGTAAATAATAATAAAAAAAAAAATATATATATATATATATATATATATATATATATATATATATATATATATATATATATATATATATATATGTGTGTGTGTGGTTAAATACTTCATATTTGCTCTATCATCAATAAAAAATGAGAACATCTAAAACAGTCTTTTCTATTTACCACCGAACTTTTTAATACAATGTTTTTCATACTCCATTAAGTGGCCTAAGCGCTCCAAAAACTGAAGTGCTTAAAGCCAGTTATAATATATACATACACGATAGATACGATAATCATTCAAAAATTCGGGATCAACACTGGAATGTACAAATTAGCCAACAGGAAGGACAGTTTAGATTTGATTAGCTATCAACTTCCGTTAGAGATAACTTTTGGAAATTGACCTCTATTCGATTTATGAATGAAAGGGTTGGATACAGATACAGGAGAAGGCAAGATATCTCAGAGGAAGTCAAATTGAGAAGCTTTCTGAAAAAAATCCGACAGAGATATACCTCACACCCGCGGGGTTTTAAAACCGCAGAATTACTTCGAAGGGAAGCAAAGAGAATTGTAAAGAAGAATATATTATTACAAAATAGTAATATCATGAATGAATATCCAGAATACCAAATTATACTGCTTGAGGGATGACGTCTATAAATTGTACTTCCGCCAAAGTCCAAATCCAAAAGTTTTTTTACATTCTCTATTGGCACATTTTCTTTGTCAAGTGAAACAAATTCTGACTTTCTAGCATTCATAAAAGCGGAGCTATGAGCGTTTAAAAATGACACCAAAAACATCTTAAATTTTTACTCTCCAAACACCCCAGAAGAAGGAGCAGAATTCACTGTTAAAAAAGCCTAATGAATACATTTAAAAAATCTGGGTAAATTTTGTTTGTTTTAGAATCCAGATCGACCAATATGATAATGCCCATTATTTCCATATTGCTTAATTTAGAGAAGTAAATCCTATAATGGTTAGCACATTATTGGATGTATTACATCAATCCAAAACGATGAAATATTTAGACAAATGAAAAAGCAATTTGTAAATAAAGGAAAACCGAAAGTAATTTTGCCATGTTTGATAATCCTATGATTTGAATGTCGTGAGTTTTAGTCGGATTACATGTAATACCATATAAATACTGATGGTGGATATACAGTTTTGAAACGCATCGATTTCGTGGTGTTTGTTCTCGGGATGTGACGTCTTGTGAAGCAGCCCTGAAAACCCAGATTTATTTTAACTAAAGCGAAAGCGAACTATATTGAAATTGGAACGATGTAAGAGTAGTTCGTGGTTTTTCATTCCTAGAACCCTAGCATCGATTGTTTATTTTTTTTCTTACTTTTTGATTTCTTTCCAACGTTTTGTTTAATAATTGAAAATTTATAAGAACTGATAGATGTGTGTGTTATCAAATCTTTACTATATGATTCTAAACATAATTGCTGTAAACAAGAAAATGAGATATCTGGAAGAAGAAAAATACTAAGAGAAATATGTGCGCGTACAAATGTAAAGTGATATGTAAGCAAGATTCTATCCAGCATGTGCAAAAATAAATAAAAAGCAGCTAGAAATTTGTAAGTGAAAACATAAGTGGTTGAAAATTGTTTACTGTAAAAATAATTTTAGCGAACGTTATGGGTCGCAAGTATAGATGCCCCTTATGTCGTGAGTTTTAGTCGGATTACATGTAATACCATATAAATACTGATGGTGGGTATATAAGGAAATCAATTATTTTCTCTTACTTATAAATTCTACTATCACTGGCAATAATAAGGTAATCTGTAAATCGTACCCCTACTAATACCAGAATAAAACCTATTGAAGGCTTCGAATTAGTAGGGTTGGTATGATCAAGGGTCAATAACTTCTATGTTGCCCAAGGCCTTTTGATGCTCCCCTCGACTCTCCCATTGTAGCGTGAATATAGAAAAGTATAGCCGGCTATTTAACCCGCGACAGCCACCCGCTGGTACCACAGAACGCAGTCCTTCCATTGATCTCCGGGGAGCCAGTGGGGTCCATGGGTGGTGGAGGTTCTGGCTCAACCATGAGTCAGGAACAGAGGGACCTACCCTCGCTGATATCTGTAATGCCTGGCTTGATACATATCCATGTCTGCCAACTGTCTCCCATCCCATTAGTGTACAATCTTATATCTCCCTGGAATGGGGGAAATATCTGTCTCTATTTCCTGCTACGGCCATTCTGTAAACAGCCTACACCAAACCTGTCCTATCTTATCTCGCCGATCCATCTTCACCGTTTCTCCCCACACCACGCAACCCTTCGTTATTGTACCACCTGCCGTTATAAAAGATAACACTAATATTTTGTAAAATAAATCAGAAAAAGAAAATATCAAAAAGAAATTATATATTGTTTAAGGTCAAACTCGGAAATATTAAAGAAATCCATAAACAAGTTTAACGAGGAAATCGTTGTTAACGAATCATTGTGGGATGGAATCATTAGGAGGGTTACAAAACCATTCTATATTTTGCGGTTATTACCAAAATGTATTACTTATATTGTTTTATGTGTATGTGTATGTGTGTGTGTCATGTTTGTTGTGATTGCATATAATTTGTAGCAATGATATGGTTATTGGTCCAAGCTAAGGCTGGTCGAAGTTTTTGTTATTTATTTAATAATTTAGTCGAATATTTATATTTAATAATTATAACAATATCGCATAATTACACTGCGATAATTATACTGCGATATATTCTTGATAAAAAAAATAAGGATAATTCATAATTAAAAAAATACCTCAGCTTCAACAAAATCATAAACAACCAAGCAGCAATCATTACCTGAAAAGAAAAAAAACAAATTAATTTTGTGTAGAATTTTTTTCTTACATAATAAATACAAAATAGAAACAAATATTTTTGAAAAACACAATCAAATATTTAAACATTACACCTCTGAGGCAGTTACGAAATACCTTGTAATCACACCATGAGCCGGCAAAGGGCTCTATGAATAACATAATTTAGATCCAATCGAAAGATGTTGATATTTTACAACTCATTCCCAACGTTACGTCAGTGTGTTAGGCAATTTATGTTTATACAGTAGGGTCTAAGGAGCTGACATCAGATATGAGTCATCTAAGCGGACTGCCGCTGGTGTGGAAATGCAAGCAAAGTCGACAGAATGAATGGGTAAATTAATAATGACATTCACGGTCATATAAAGTTTTATGTCCATTTCAATACTTAAATATCAACATTTGCCTAAACAACTTCCTCACAGTGTCCCTAGATGTACTAACGTTCTCGAGGCATCAAACCACGATACACTTGGATTTACGACAAACGATAGTATGAGGAATGACAAGGAAGCACAGGTAAAAAAACAGAACAAGATATGACCCTAATTTAAGTCAGATAACACTTAAATATTCTGAGGAGTTGGATGAGGGGTGTTATTTCTTAAATTCGTAAAAGGGAATCTAACCACCGAAGATCTGTAACTAAGACCTGCTCAATTATATCATAGATTCGAGTTTATTCTAGTATTCACTCATTGTAGGTGGCTCAATAATAATAATAATAGGATGAATGAATTAATGAATTAATTCAGACAAAAAATCTATATTGGAATTTATAACTTTTAGCAAAAGTTATAGAATTGAAGCGCACCGAGATGCATTCCTGCACTTGTAATGTAGTTTGTTTTCGGCTGGTATGTGTATATCCGTTCCCAATGGTTGAAGCTGCCAAGAATTAGACCTTTTCCGAGTAATTTATTTTTAGTCCCAGAACGGTAGGCGTGATGATATTAATGAATATGGTCCAGCCAGTTTCAGGACAAATTAGTAAAACTGATAAAGCCTGGACAGTTTGTATTTGTTATCTTTTCTTTTTTTAGATGAGATTTTATTAAAATCAGATGCCTAACATTTGCTGGTTTTCGAATTAGATAAATATTTAAAAAACCAAAAGGAGCCTGAATTAAGAAAAGGTCTGATAGGTGCTAGAAGGGGGAAGATAAGTGGGCGTAGGAAGAAATAAAAAATAGTTATACTCATTACAGTTAAATAAGTGACCGAGTAAGTGAGGAAAACGGCAGTGGGTCCAGTCCATTTTAATCTCGGAAGAAGACTCGCTTCTGGAAGGCCATCGGACACAGGAGGAGCGCAATAAAAGCCGAGGCCACTTTAAGAGATGAGGAGCGAGAAGAAGAAGAACGAGAAGCCTTTGTACCTAAAAGAAGTTTGTTGACAAGAATGACATGTATGCATAACCAGCGTAATATGTTAATGTTACTGAAACCGAATTGCGTTATGGCAGGTAAGAGTGGATTTAAATTGTTATTAGGGATTGATCCTTCTATACCATCATGCGGATGTCAACTGATTAAATTTTATATCATGTCGACGTTGTTTTTTTGAAAAAGGCGAAAGCGCCATTTATCAAATTTTACAGGAAGCACATGGAATGTTTTTTTTCCAAATAACAATAAATATTTTTTTTAATTTTATCTTTTATTGTGTATGATAAGAGTTAAGATGGCAAAACATTTATAATTACATGTTTATTGGGTTTCTAGCACTGGTCAGTGTGACTGAGAGTCGTCAGTATTTGGTGCTTACCTCATCAATAGTCGATTGTTAGATAATTACCAAATTTTTTCTCGATATATCGTTAGCGGCTATCGATATAGGTGTTTACAACCCATAATAAATTGAAACCTAAATTTCGAATTTTTGGCGCTTAGGCCTTTTTCAAAAAACGACATTGATGGATATTGACAGATTGGGAAATAAATCTTCTTCCAAAGTTGGCGAACTAGGACTTTTTTTTTTCTTTCTTCGCCTTATCTTATTTTCTTTTTCTTTCAACATTTAATGATACATGTAAATAAAAGAATCACTGAGGGGAGAAAATTGGACAGCATTTAGTAAATATTGCCAAATCGCGTAGAATTATGACTGATTGTGAGTATTATAATGTAATAAATAGTAGGATCAAACATAATGTCAATTAAATATTAGGAACAAAATTTATTTATTTCTTCATTCCGTTTGAGCCATTAAGGGCCATTGGCGTATTGATGTTTAAAGGAACAATTGTGAATATTTAAAGTAAGTTATTATGCTGATAAAAATATGATGTTATTCTATATTCTACCTATCCATCTTTCCACAAACTAATTAATCTTGTATAATTGATCCCAACTTTTTTATAGTTTAACCTTCAGGCATTTATTATCTTTTGGTGAGCAACTTTCTCATTCTTTTTTAGTTGAGTGTGCATGAAAATACATTTATAGTGATAAGTAACAAGGACGAAATATCTAACTTATTAGGACCGAAGTTTAAAAGTTTCATTAATGTGAACCAATCAAGTTTATAATTAAAAACAGTGATATCTTCCAACAAATTAATGTCTGACCACACAAAATGTAAATTTTTGGAACTCAGAGACAAAATTTACTCATTCTTGTCATATGTCCATTTAATTACTCATTCAGGGGTTATTCTATATATAGTACATTTAAATATCTCTCTCCTGTTCCACCCCAATAATTTACAAATACCATTAATTTATATTTATATATCATTGTAAATAGCTTATGCTCATACAAACACTGTAATGTTTGTAATCCTGATGACCACAAAATGGATCGAGGCGTAGGCGAAAAAAATAAATAAACCAACATGTTATATTCATCACGACCGATATACAGCAATCGCATCCTTAAACCATTATGTTTTTAAAATTAAATTTTTAAGTCAGCGATAGGTAAGTTTCATCAAATAAGAGATTCTCTGAAAACCGAAGTTCATACTTTATGTATTACCATCATACACAAAATGGCTAGTAGGTAGTCCATGAGAAGATCATGGGTCCGGACTTACCAAGGAACAGGTTTTCGAAAAGTAGGCTGCCCAAAAAGGGGTTGTCTGAGCGCTTTAAAAGTTTTCATCACAATTATAAATCGTAGTTTTCTTAATTTCAGAAGGAAATTCATTATAAATTTAACATTTAAATCTAAAAGGCGGATCACTTATTTTTCGGTATTAGTCAGCATATTATAATGAATTCCAGAAATGGCAGTTTTCAATTCTGCGGTGTTTGGGTAAAGGGGTAAAGTCTTCTTCTTTTTTTTACACTGCGTTTAAATCATATTTTGTTTGTCATATCGTCGATCTCATGGTAAACTTATGAATATGAAAAAATCTATTTTTATTTTAGTTATTATTCGATAGTATTTCGGTTGTTGTAATTAGAAATCTGTTACAGCATTAGAAAGTGCTGAAATCGCAGTTGCATTTTTACGAAAAACGTCTCTAAGTCTGAAAATTCCATCGCATAAGTAACGAATATGCGTGTTATTATAAAGATAAAACAATAATTATACATGAAACTATGAGATAAAAAAAATATAATACACAGGCCCCTATACACAGAAGAATGTAACACTTTTTTTATTCTTCTGAAAAGTAAAGTAAAAAAAAAGTAGTCAATATAATTTTTTTGAAAATTAAATTATCATATTCGCTTAAAATATTCATTGGAATAGTTTAATCCTTTAACATTGATATACTTTCTGTAGGGATAAGTACTAAGTACTTGATATTAATGTGTGGAAAATTACTAAACTATCAACTTAAGTAGTACTACAATCATTTATTTTCTTCAAGCATCATAATAACCAAAGCAGTTACATATAAGCAGCCTTCTTAATCTTAAGAGTAACTTGTAGAAGTATTTGTAGAACAAAGGGTGCAAAACCCAATAAACAGACTGTTTCAAATAGTAAATACCAGATATTTGTAAACTTAGCCCGTACAGAATAAAACTGAAACGTATCAAAATGAAGATTTAATAAATTACAGGTTTCCTCCAATAAAGTTTTAAAGGCTTCTTCTGCTAATTTTCTTTATTAATCTCGTAGTTACATCATAAGTTATAATATACGAATAATATGCGCCTCATAAAAGATTAAATAAATAAAAAATGTATGAGTAAGTTGTTTTCGAAGGAAGTGAAGTGAAACTGGGGAAGTGGTAGAAGCCAATGGGCTGGCAGACACATTCCTTAACATTGCTGTCAGCAGATTTAGTGGAATATTTTTCTGGCTGACTTTGAAGAAAGGAAAGATAACTAACGCCTCGAAAGCGGTCACGTATTGGTGGGCACTTTTGACGGTCATTGTTTACAAATCCTAAGCAGGAGCTCACATGGCCACCTACATTTCTTGCAATGGGAATTTATTTTTTTGCAAACTACTGACTAAAGGATTTTAGAAATCGTCCACTGCATGAATATATTTATATGTTTAGATATATGTACAGTAATATAAATAAATAATGAAGACTGTAGCATAACGTACCCCACACGACGGCTGAGGCTATTGTTGAAAGCAACGTATATTAGGTCAATTAAAAGAGATTTCGATATAAAGCTTAAAGTATTTCAAACTCAGGCTTATTAAAAATTTGCGAACTACAATTTTTAATTAACAATACGAAATTAATATCACAGTTGTTTCACTCCATATAATTGGTTACAATAAATAATATATCTTAATTAGAGTTAATTTATAATATTTTAAAATTTATTGATACATTTCTTTTAATATTTTGCTGAGAAGAAATTTATTGCACTGAAGTTGCTTTTATTGTAAAATGTTTTGAATAAACATTAAAGCGAGAAACTTTAAGTTTTTAATTGTTATCTCCCAAAAATACCTTAATAATAATCATAATTTATAATTTCTACCTGAAGTTTCACTCATACCTTTCATCCGTCCAAAGTGAAAAAATAAAACCAGTTGGTTGTTATTATTTAAAATGATATGAATAAATAAATAAAAATTATAACACAAAATAGACTTTATAGATCATTACTAGTTAATGCTTTCCGGATGTCAAAATATAACAGGACTCTTGATTTATGATAAATTAATTATTAATATAATTTAATGAAATATATTTCTCAAAAAATCTATTACCTCGTCTAAATCTATTCAAAACATCCGAGAGCATCGCATACATAGAGCAATTACTCCAGTAGTAACTAAACGAGAGGAAAGAGGTAGGTAGCCCCCACTGAGTTGACAGGTTTAAACGTATAGGTACCATTTGCGAAGACTTCCTTTCGTATGCAAAACATACCTTTGAATCCGTATTCCCTCTTCATTAGACAGACTGGCTACTTGCAACTGGAAACTATTGCGGTGTGGTCTGCACTACTGTCCAACAGCTTTATTTAATTTATTTTGCAGTTAACCGGAAAGCTTCATTTTATATCTGATTCCACATTATATATAAAGAAAAATGTCTGCTTAAATACATTTGGTAATGACATATTTTGCTCAAAATATTATAATCGCATTGTTAAATATAAAACCCAAGGAGCCACAAAAGAAATATATTAGTGAGTATATAATATATATATATATATATATATATATATATATATAGGTTACTGTATGAGGGAAAGAGAAAAAAAATATAACCAAACAAGTAAATTTCTTTTCGTGAATATCATACCATAATTTTTATTAAAAAAATTATAAACTATTATCAACGATTTAATTATAGTAATATCGAAATTCACGATTCTAACGGTCAACGTTAACAATCTTAAATAAAAGTCAATAAGAAATAATGAATGTTCAAGTAAAACTTTAATGATAATCCTTGATTAATTAATTAAATTAAAGATTAATTAATTAATAATATCTATTACAGTCACAGAATAAAAATTTGACTAAGATACATGGATAATATTCAATTTGTTTCGAAAAAAGAAAAAATGTTGAAACAGGCAATGTTCTCTTAAGAAACCATTAGTAATGCTAATTTAATTTTTTTTCCATTTACAAATTAATTATACTTCCTTTTTTTTCATTTAATCTGAATTTAATCGGCCTTGGTCTAAATTGGAAACTAAATAAGTTTAGATAGAGTAACACTATTTGGGCGTTGCCGATAGAATACGATATTTTAAAATAAATTAAAAAAATATTCAAGGATAAAATCTATCACAGTGAGGGACATTTTTTTTTTTAAATGATTGTGTCACTTTTATTTTTTATATTTTACAGGCAAGGCTTTCATAATAATGCATTTAAAATATTAATTTTTCATTCTTTCTTATTAACATAATTCTAACAATTGGAAAAGATTTGAGTCGATTGGCACAGAAAAATGGAAAAAAAGCAAAATGCTTATTCTTTCTGAAAATAATAATTATTATTTTTTTTCTTCAATCACCTATAAAGAAATCCTTTCTATCATATCCTATGACGGCATAAAAAATAAACAGTTATCATAAAAACATAACCAAATCACATAAATAGTTATCAATTGTTAAAATTAATAAAATAATATATTGAAGATGAATGAGATAGCTTATTTCGTAATGGTTCTTCTCTTGTAGACAGTATTGCTAATCCATACTTAATTATTTATTAGATATTGTTAAAATTATGTTTGTTAAAATTTTAGCTTAATTTATATTGTTTACCTTAAACTACATGAGTTTAAATGTTTAATATTGAAAATACCATGAGACTAACATAATATTTCTACATAACGAATATCAAATCGATTGAAAATGCTTCTGCCCAAAAGTCAAAGTATATGACAATAATATTTTAAAAATTCACTTATACATTTTTTTTTCATGTTTTTAAATTCGGCATTGGTTTTATCGAAAGATGAGAGGGAGGGCCGGTCCCACGGACGATTTTAATCATTGAAAAAAAATGCAAAACATAATATTTATTTAATTATTCCACTTTGGCTCGGTAAAATACGTGGGAAACAGATAGCAACAAACATTTAAATACAATGACCATCCATATTAATAAAAACCGGTATAATTTTATGGTTGATAGACTTTTAAAATGCAAAATAACCTAATAAATGAAGTTGTAAACTTTTTTTTCCTCTTCACCCTTCAAAATGAGTAATGGATAGCAAGAATAAATAGGCGCCTACATAATAAAGTTGAACTTGCTTCCACGGGCATGGAACTGTCGTAACATTATCATTATCCGTTTATTTTTAAAATAATTGTTTAGAAACAACGATTCTTTTTTGTAAAGCTCAACAATGCAAGACACCATTGTGAAATAGTAAGATAAAATAATCCGGCGTATCTGGGCCCGGAGGGTAATTGTGCAAGAATTATTTATATATATATTTGTGGGAATTTTGTAATTTGTTTGGCACACCGTTATTTCCTTTGTTTCTCTCCTGGTGTGACAAATAACATTATAATTCTCACAAAAATGAATATTAAAAACCCCTTGCCCATTTACCCACTGGACCCAGATACCCTGTAGTACCTTATGTGATTCATCTGATATAAGGGAATCTTAATTGCCAATCTCTCTTAAAACGAATCGTTCATTGCAAACTAAGAAAACGGAACAATAATGAAAGAATTATTAATTTTAATATCTAATAATAATAAATGGCTGGTCCAAGAAAAAACTCGGGAACTGCGATTTGAAAAAGAGGATAGGTTAAAACAATAATTTTAAATAAGTGAGAAAAAATATCTTATTTTATATGATTTGAACAGGAGTGAAGACACAAATTCTTCCTTATATTTCAAGTCTAATAGACATTTTTTGATGCAATACTTTCATAAAAATCCTTTCTTTACTATTTTATCCTCTAACGGAAAGATTTACTAGGTTACAACACATATCTTACTGTCGTTATGAAAATCGTAAAGTTCGATTTAGCGTTTAATAGAACAATCTATGGACTAATGGTCTGATACTTGATCTTTATTCGTTCATAAAACCTCGATACGTCAACATGCCGATTACTCAGCCAACGATATAGCCTTCGAGGACCGTGAGTAAGACGTTGGTTGAGAGTACACCAGCTGGTTATTAGGCAAACAGACAGACACATTATGCTAATGCGGCTAGCAGTAGCGAACGACCTGTGAGAAAGCAGTTTTGATTTACATGTGAACAGCGGGGAGGGCCCTGACCTAGCCCGGTCGAGGAGGATTTTCTAGGCCTACAAAAAAGACACCCCTATCTCGATGAGCGGGGGAACCTGAGGCCAACGGATATAGTCTGTTAGCCGAAGGATTAGAAGCGTTCCTTCCGACTCAGCGGTGGTCGTTTGTGGCCTATCGGTGGTATATTATAGCAGGAGAACTATTAAAATAGTAGAGCATTTCAATTAAAGAAACCCAAACTCAAAAATAACGGTAAATATTTACATATCTAAATGGAATAGAATTCTGAAAAAGAGAAGAAAGCCATCAAAAAGAATGCAATTACCCATTCCATTGAAACTGTTATATCATCCCATATTATTTAGTCCTTATCCGACGAAATTTCAAGAGCCAAACAAACCTCCAAAAGATCCATTTGAGTTGAGGTCGGACCCTTAACGTAATTTCAATTATCACTGCTTTAGATACACTTCCCATGACCACCAGAAGTCGACAGAACTATTAATTTTAAATAATATCTAGTAAAAGCAGTAATGATTTAAATAATTCTAAAGAATACGAACGTTAGAATTGGTTAAGAAACAGTTAGTTATCACAAATTGCCCTTGAGATTGCTAGCACAGCGACCTTTAGGTAACTTTAGGGAGCGGGTAGTGATAATGCGTCCCGATTGTAAAGTTGTACCTAATTTTATTTCAATTAACAAAATAAAACTTATCTAGTGGTAAAAAAGGAACATGCAATGCAAAAAAGACAAATGCAATGCACACTAAAATCCATTGGTTGAAGAACTATCGACACGAGACCAATGGCAAACGACGACTTTACGAAAGAGCTGTAATAGGAATCCCCTTAATTAATTGAAAATTTTAATTTGTAACGGAGAGTTATTATTGGATGTTCTCTATCTTCATGATATAGCTGATCCTCCAGCACATTGACTGGTTCTTAATAAACGTTTAATAGTTGTGAGTTTAATTACTGAAGAAAAAAAATGGAAATGGTGTCGACAGAAAGATTAAGACAAGCTGGGCATGGAATATCACTGAAAATAATTTATCAAGAGTCAAAAAGGCAAAAGACCTCGCGTGTATTCCACTTCTTATTTTTTTAAATTAAAATTTATTTATATAATACCGAAATACATAATGAAATTAAAAATTTCGGTCACATTCAACAGAAGCTAGGAACTGTTGACCTAACACGACAAATACCAAAAGTTATTCTGATAAGAATTCAGAAGGAAAGTTTATTTTAATAACAAATGTACAAACAAACAAATGAAATCATGAAGTTGGTGTACTCTTCAACAGGAAACGAGCGAGTTATCTGGAAGTGGAGGACAGATTTATTTCAGTTCAGTGTAGCATCTTTATGACCGTGACTGATAATATTTATATGGAGTAGTATAGATATTTGAATTGAGATTTCTTTACGATAAGGGAATACACGATTCTTTGTGAAATAGAATTTTATACAATTCTAACAACCTTCAGTTACGATAAGTGATGATTTAAAAATTGTTACAAAAATAAGTAAAAAGAATTCCAGATTGCAAGATAATTTATACTTGTTATTATATTTCGATAATATACAGTATGATAGAAAGAACTATTACACTGTTTCGAATAGGCTGTTACCGACTATCGTTTCTCGGTATTAGAATAGCATTGAAGAAAATCTTGTCAGAATAAAATAACATCTTCCTGGGACACGCCTCTCACTTCAAAAATCATTTTATAAATTGTATCCTGATAAATAAGGTAAAACTTCTTCATGCCACAGCAAAACGTAAAAAGATGGATATATATCCATCCAAAGAAATATATTTCTTGAAAAAGTAGATATAAAAAAAGCAGAAATGAAAAAAACAACGCATTACGATTGAATGTCCATAATACAGAATTTGAAGAATGTGCACTTATTAAAATAGTCGCAACTATGATGTAGAGGGTGGAGAAGTCCATCTGGCAAATAGTTTTAATATTAAGTGCTCGATTGACAAGCAACGTAGGAGGGTTGTCCCAACTTATATGTGTAACAAATTGTTATTTTTATTTTTAATTTAAGTGTATCAACCACTAAGGCCATTTACACTGAAGTCCCTTGGATGCTTCCTCTCATGCTCTTCATGTCTTTTGAATTTTCTTTAATACAAGATAATTTATTTGTTTCAAGTAATGTAATTGGGTATTTAATATTTAATGTATATTTTATAGTTTTTTTTTGTTTCTTAAATCGTTGATGATTATAATAATTATTGTTATTTTATCTTGACAAACCGGTCGCAAAGGAAATAAATGCTTCACAGGAAGACAACGCATTTTTATTTTTATTATGGGTAATCCTCTAATATCGAACCATAATTTAAGAATAATTATCAGTTTCAAATGAAATTTACAATTTAGTTCTGTGTACCTACAAACTCCAGCTATGTGTTTGATATATTGATTTATGTATAAAACGTGTGTATGCAGTTATGGAAAAACATGAGACAATCGTTAAATAAAAACAACAACTTGCAAAATTAGACCGAACTCATATGCTGAGGTATTTTTAATCATCTTATAGCTCGTATATCGTAAACGATTCTTCTTAGTTAAAACCGCTAAAAGATGTTTTCAGTGCAGAAATTTGAGAGAAATATATTTTATAATACGTTTTCTTAGTAAAATGACACATTTTGCATAAAAATTGAGAAAAAAAAATCTCTCGATCTTATTACATACTACTTACTCTAACCATTATTATAAACTAAGGCATAATTAAAAAGGTTTTGAGAGGACATTATGAAGCTCTGATTTACTTTATATTATGATAATAAAGTTTATGGCATACCACTAGACGCTAAATAATTAAAATGCTGTTCAGTATTCAAAAAATATAAATCCGTTACGATTCATGAAAATAACAAAAGGCTTTTACTGAATCAGGAATTCCAGGGCGTTGAGGGTCAAATATGTAATTCCCCCGCACTAGGTTCGATATATTGAGTTATATTTTTATATTGATAGCACGAATTACTTCTAGATGCTGAATGCACTTGGGCAATTATTAAGCATGATTCAATTGAATGATTGTGCAGGATGAGAATAATAAACGGGATGGCTAAGTGGGAATATAATATTCGTACTAGGAGCAACGGGGATATGAAATGAAGAGTATAATGAGAGAGGGTTTATTATTCAGCGTGAAGTGGGCGGCAGTAAGTTAGCCATTCCTGATCCCTCGGCAACGTGATCTGCTTACCATATGGCCACCCTCCTCTTATCTCGCCGTTTAATGTCGACGGAAATTCACGCACATCCTCTCCATTGGCGGATCCACAATCCGGAGTCAGGTGAAATCTTGCTCAAGCTATCAATACAGCATCTGCTAAACCAATATCTCAACAAACATCTAGCGTATAAGCGTCAATTAAACATTATTTGACTTTTACATTTGATTGTATCAACGTCAGTAGGCTAATGGCTATGCTAATCGGAAAGGAAATCATATATTCAGGATCAACGAAATTCCAACGTGCTATCATAAAATTCGAAACAGAAATGTTACTGTGAACATTGCTACAACATTTCTGCACGCTGTTTATTTAAGGTGGGTAGTTATTTTGATATTAATTTCTAAGATGAATCAATGACGACCTTAAGATTTTTCATCCCAATATTTAATATTTTTACGCTGGTAATCATCATGTTTGCAATTAAATGTATAAATAAGACAAAACAATGATTGGAATTCGAGAGAATAATAAAAGCAAAGAAATAATAGGAATACATTTTTGGTTATCTAAAGCGAATTGGAAGACAGAGAGAATAAGACAACAATTAACACCCCATGACGGAGAAATTATTTATTTATTTTCTATTTAATGTAATGATACTTATTTATTTTCTTACATCATACATAAAAAAACACAAGCTCAATTACACTTGATAAAGGTGAGTCTATTTAATATTTTTAAATTAAATCGTTAAATCTAAATAAATAAATACCAAAGCTTAGTGAAGACTTATCTCAGATAAATGCTGGCTCATAGGAACGCCTTTGCGTAGGAAGACTTCAATAATGTAAAAGGATGAACTCAACAGAGACGCAAATACTTCAGTGGAATCACTTACTTGAGAATAGCAACTGATAGTGAGTAGAAAAACTGCCAGTGCCCTAATGAGGCCTCGACTCTTCACTCGGTTTCGTTTTAATGAGTCATTTAAGGATACTTAAAAACAAACTGATCGTAAGGCGAAAATTATTCACAAGGTTTCAATTGCCAACCTATCATTAAATCATGTGTAATAATAAAACGGAGTAATCTTGTTTAATTTTTTTTTTTGAATTCTATGAAGACTAAGTCAAAAAAGTCTATTACAAATGTTAGATACTGGGTTTAGAGCAAATATACTTTTTTGTAAAAATACTATTTGGAATCGAAAAAACATTTGTAGATATGAAAAGAAGAATTTCGGTAGCTATGAACTATTGCCAGATAGTGATAGTAATGAAAAACTGTCATTCTTTGCAGTCAGCAGGTTTAGTGCCAATTTATTTTAATGTCATTTTATTTATTTTCACAGTGATGTTTTCTAAGCTGGGATAAAATGGATAAGAATAACTACAGTTATTTTCATTTTTTGATATTATTATTAAGGAAACGAATGGCTTTGGAATTGTAAAAATGGTAAAACAAAAAGGAATGGGAAGTGGCACATGGTTGGCTTACTCTCAAGTTGTGCATTAATCATTGATACAAAATGCTGATGACACAAATTTTGTGCACAGCAACTTTAATTAAACCAAACTACTGTCCTCAGGTGGTATAATATCCATAAGGAAATTGGAAATAGAACGTATAATAATAATAATTACCGAGTCGAAGCAACAATATGCAAGATAATGATTTAAATAATGAGCTATTACAATTAGGATAAAGTACAGTAATAAGGCTTATTAAGGTTTCAATGGACACGCTGAGTTGTTGGCACGACACCAGAAGGTGCGATGCTCCGCTGGGGCGTTAGGACCAATTGGCATTCGATGGAGGCGGTTCAGAAGCCCTATTAGACTTTCATTACAACAAACACATTTCGGCAGTTTATGTTTAATGTATAGCCAATTGGCAAGGAATTCCACCCAGCGTGAGCTTGAATGGTAATGGGATCTTCAAGGGAGCATCAAACGCGGTTTTGGGTATAGCTGCGGTGTGAGGGAGATCTTCAAACTCGTTATTACCTGTATGATGAAATAACAAAGGGTACTAAATTTAATAATTAACAAGTTTTTAAGTAAAAGAAAAACCTGCCCTATACAACCTATCAGAATACAAAGAATCAAGCAACAAGAACATTATCAGCAACGCATTTTATAACTCAATAGCTGATTAAAAACCTTACTAAATTAAGTAAGCAAAAAAGGTTAACAAACAAAAGAAAAAAATTCAATTTCGAAGATTCGGGGCATATACTTTTGATTGACAATCGATTACAGCTTGTATGACAAAATGCAGATAGGATCAACATTATGTATACATAATAAATGTAAATAAATGTTGGCTAACCCAGATGGAAGTCGAATCCAAACATCTCAGACCAACTTGAAGGTATAATATAATAATATTACACAACATACAACAATTTATAATGGTTTCTGAAAAAAAAAAGAAATAAAATTAATAAATGATTATATTTCAGCTTTATTAATACCTAATAACAGCATTAAGTTATTAACAGCTTTCTCTAACTAATTGCCGATTGGAGGTATACCAAACCGTTATAGGTATTATTATGTTTTAAAACACCAAAAAACAGTATCTTAATAAATATATCAATGAATGTGTGTTATAATTTGTTTAGATTTGAAAAATTCTGCTTCATATCCAAAAATCAGAAATGTAATTCGCAGAAGTTTGAAAACAATTATTATTGACTTCTATTTGACGATTATAAATACGTTCTATTGAATCGAACCTCCCACGAACATTGAATTTCAAGATTGAGATATTTAAATGACCAGTATTTTGAATCTAGAAAAGTAATCGAACCTGGAAATAGAAACGGAAGCGTGGGGAGAGGACATGAATAAATTCGGATATCCTCGTGATTGAGGCAGAGCAGACTGTAAAGTAGTAGACATGAAGGATACGGGTGCCACCTGGCAGGCTCCTAAGGAGTAATGAGTCAATCGAGATGATCGGGACGGACATCAGAGGACTAGGAACGAGGCGATGGTGATGGAGCTCTGCCAAGGTATCACTCATAACCGCTCAGTTGGAATATAGAGGCGTTGTCAACATCTGAGGCTGATACTGGCCGTGCGAGATCTTCGAAATAGCACCTAGTCCTCACATAGAAAAGGTTACCTCTTCATCAGTAATAATATTTATGCATAAGTGATAACATGAAACACAATATTTAAAATAACCGTCCAGATATTTTTTTTTTTATTGGCTTCGACATCAATGATGCAGTCAAAAGTAAAAGCGCTAGGATCTCCTGCAGGACTTATTTGTCGTCCAATCTTGGAGGAGGGATCTATTACCGAGCTCTCTGGACCGAAGGTCCATAGTGTATGAATGCGTTTCATACTGTAAATATTAAATATAGTAGTGTACGAATAGAAGCATTAAACAGTTTTTAATTAATTTTAATTTGGGGCTCCTTAGTTTAGCTTTCCTTATTATTTTGTCGATGTATATTACAAACAACAATGAGATTAAGCTGCCCCCTTGCTTTACTCCCGTTTCTATTTCAAATCTGTCTAATTCATTAATGTGGAATTTATCCCGTATACTTTTGGGTATAAGCTAAGGATTGCCTGAGCTAAGTTAATATGAATTCCTTTGTCTTCTAGTGCCTGTTTGAATTCCACCCGGGGTACATTATCAAATGCCCCAGAGAGATCTAGGAAGTGAATCTTTTTGTCACTTTCAATAAACTTATCGATTATGCATCGAACTGTAAAAATATTGTCTTAGGTTTACCGTCCAGGTCTGAATTCTGCATGTTCTTACTGGAGCTCATATTCTACTACTCTTCTTAGCCTTTTTTTCTAGCATTCAGGAGTACTGCTTCACGATTATGGATGACAGGCATATGAGCCGATAAATTTCACACTCTTCCGTGGAATCTTTCTTGTGGATTGGAATGATTATTTAATTTTCTCTATAAGTAGAGATCTCCTTCTTTTTGCATGCCTTGTTGGAAATATTAAGTAACCCTCTTTGTATCTACTAGGTATCCGCAATATTTCAATCGTGATTCCATCATCGCCAGCTGCCGTGTTGTTTTTAGCTTTGGCTAAAAACCATTTACAGCTAAGATTAGATCATCCTCTTAAACAGAAACAAAATGCAAAATTCATTACTGTAATTATTTCACACTTGGACAATCTTGATAGCTTAGGTCAATATTAATTATACGTAAAACATTAATAAAAATGAAAAATAAATTAGACTTAATTATATCTGTAAATATGTAATATTTATATCACCAAAAGTTAATTAATAATGTAATGTGGTAATGTGAGGTTTAAAAGTAGCACATGAATCGGAAACTAATATTTTGTCTCGAACATCGAAATTCATCTTATGAATATAGTTATAGTATAGTTATATTATAGAATATAGTTATTATAGTTATTATATAATTATAGAATATAGTTATATAGTACAGATTATTCTGGTGGTAAAAAACTATTTTACGATAAATAAATCGCGATTTAATAGAACCTGTGAAACGAAAATTAATTGAATTATTTGATTTAAACGCACTTAATTATTAAATATTTAAAGAAGTTATTACCTACTTAGAATCATTTAAAAAAATCATTTTTTAAACGAAGTAAAATAAAAGAGGTTTATTTCAAGTAAGCCTATGAATTACTAACTAAAAAACACAATAAAATTACCTGTTCAAAGTTTTTTTATTGCACCACATCTCTCCCTATACTACGCGGTTTTTTGTGGCTAAGCAGTTTATCATAAATGCCTTTTAAGCGCCAAATTCGGTAAGGATCATTAAAATACTTTTAAACTGCCTAATATATACCTTAGTGGCTATAACTCACACTAAAAGTCCTCTGTTACGAGGAGATAATACTTTCCCTCTATATACAGTAAACCATTTCGTTATTAAATGCTAATATACTACTTGAGATATAGCCAGGTGTCTTGTAACTGCTGTGTGACTTCTTATGTTAATAAATAAATTTTCGGGCCGATTAATTATTCGTCAGACCATATCTGTATTCTAAGCGTGATCATCGAGTTGATGTCAGCACATCTTGCGCAACACTCACAATATCAGGCACGAAAGACGCCAAACTTTCCCTCATGAACATGGATAAATTGAGGTTAATTCGAGAACATTTCATTCATTTTTTCATAGTAAGAAGGATGTTGAGTTAGTTTTATAAGCTGGGAAGTAAAAGTAAACAAATGTTCTAGTACGACATGCCACAGATGTACCACACCATATGGGGCCACTCAGTTCAAATGCATCGTAGAAAGAAATCTTTAGATGTTCTATGTAAACTGCTGATACACCATTTTTGGTATTTGCTATAAATAAATTTCAGTAGATTAGCATCCGAATTTGGACAGAACTCGGTATAATAGTGAACAACTGGCTGCCATCTATAAAACGGACATGGAGGTAGAGAAAGAGATACAAGAATTTAAACATATGTTTTAAAATAAAACCTGTTTCGTTCCAAAAGATACCGCGCTGAAAAATAAGTTCTAATAATTTTCGATATTTAGCGCTTTCCTTTTCACTTCCCTCATCAGTTCTTGTTTTGATGAGTTAAATTCATTTTTTGTTCTACAGTATTGTACGTGTTTATACACTGAATACCTGTTTCTATCCAATTTTACCATTTAAGAGAATTCCGTGTTTAGTTTTATATCACAATTACTTCTATTCGCTGGCATCCGCATGATACTATAGAAGGATCAATCTAATTAGGGATTGATAAATTATTTGCCACTTCTATAATTTTGTTTTTATTGAAAACTAGTTTCGAATGTTCAAAAATTCAAAATAAGCAATTCAAAATACATATATTTAAATACATATTAAATTAAATGTAATATAAATTAGTATTATAAAACATTTATGAAATATGAATTTAATTAAGACAAGAAATCAAATTCAATGTATTTTGAATTGCTTATTTTTAAATTTTTGTGTTTTCAGAACTGAAGATGAATGTATAACATTCGAGACTAGTTTTCAATAAAAATCAAATTATAGAAGTGGCAAATAATTTATCAATTTCTACTTATAATCGTGATATTTTATATATATATATATTTTTAGTATTTTATTGGTATATTGTAATTTTTTTTTTCTCTTAATGTCTTGTATTTGTTTTCTTGATATCTGCATTTTCTTTTTTTGTGTATTCATTTCTTATTTACTATTCCGAATTTTATTTTTAACCCTGATGATGGCCTGCTGAGTGGGCCAAAACGTCGTTAAACATGAAAAATATAGAACTAAATATATTGTATTTTATTCTGAGCTCCACTCGGTATTATATATATAATATAATTCTGGTTGTACGTCTGTTGTCAATAATCTTATACACAATGATACTTACTTTATGGAGGGAAACAAACTTTATTTTTAATTAAAAATTCAAGTAAAATTTGAAATATGTAATCAAAATATAATAAATTATTTTGCAAACTCAGACTATTTCTTAATTTAAGTCTATAATTTTACACTTAATCTAATGGCAGAAAATATATTTTATAATTCTGTGTTACACAAATAAAGCACAACAAATATTTCTGAATGAAGGAGCTGTAAGGATATTTCCTGAAAAGCCCAAAATAAATATGTAGTTAAAAATATAAATGTTTCAGATATGTTCGGTATAATTCTAGTCAAACTGAAATAAACCTTACGCAACAACCAAAAGCGATGTAAATTTCTTTTGACAGTGATTTGAAATTATAGGAGTAGGCTGTGGGTCATTTTTAATTTTACTAATTTGGAAATTAAAATCGTTAATCTCTTATTCTCCAATTCAACAGATTGGAGAAAATAGTTTTCTTTTTATCTTAGAAAAATGCTAATATCAACAACTATGCAGCAAAGTAGTATGTAAGCAACATGCAAAGGTGCGTTCACACCTTCGCCTAACTACGGCAAATCCCAAACCAAACGGCAAACATGTAAAGGGCATAGGCCTTAGGGGAAGCGAGGTGGGCGATCGCTCCTCCAATAATAAAAGAGAAGGGCGAAAATATCATTTCGTCCCTCCCCAATAATTTGATATACTAAAATTTTAAAATGTAAAATAAAAATCAATAACAAATAATCTGCCAATCTAATAAAATGTATAAAATAAAATCAATTAAGAAAACAGAAAAGTCGAATAGTTGGCTAGGATAAGGCCAAGAAGTAGGGTTAAATTTGAAGTAGAATCGAATTCTATAAGTCATGATCAGCAGTTCGTTCGTTACTTCGTTTATGAAGTTAATAATTTAAAAAAGAAATAAGATCTGGATGTGCTAGCAGAGTGAGGAGTAACCTTAACTCAACGGCTTCAGTTTGCAGCTGATTCAGAAAAAAAGGAAGTTCCAACCGTCCATAACAATAAATTAAACAAAATAAAATCTTGAAATATATTATTTATACTTTATTTCCATGTTAGGAATAATTCAGGAAATTCAAATTAGGATTGCTGGATGGAATGGAAGAATGCTAATTGGAATTTTGTAGAGGTATGCATCAGCTCTTAAGTAACATTCACCACTTGTAGGTGAATAATCAGGGTGGTGGGTTCTGAGCTGCTAAAAATAATTAATTTGGAACTGGTTACCGACTGAATAACGAATAAATTATTTATTCCCATCATATCTGGAAACCCTACTTGTGCTTTTGTCTTGCTTTCATCACTGCCCAACTTTCCCAGATCGTGTTTTGGGAATATTTGTTCTTATAATTTGTACTAAAAGGATGCCACAAGGCAGGGCAATATTCAATGCTGGGAGCCAATCGCTAAACATTTATAACACCGTGATTGATTTTTATGTAGATTTAATTATGTATGCGAACTTCATATGATTGCATATAAAATTTATAAATAAAAATACGAAAACATAATTTAAGAAAATAAAATAAATAAGGATGAAACAATATCGATTCAGAATTCTATTGCATAGGTAACAGATAAAACTTACAATACTTCATTTGAAATAAACAAGCTCTGTTTCCGTCTTTTTATTACAAAAAGCACTTCAGAAAATGCAAAACATCTAAAAAAAATTATACAAGTTTTGTTCAAAGTGTTTTAAAAATTAGAGCATTCCCATCTACAGTTAAAAAACGCACTGTTGTTCAATAGGGTATTGTACCGGTAAATTTCTAGGAACGCACAAAGGCATTTTTAAGCTGACATTGAGCAAAGCAACAGGCCTGAAGGAGAAGAAAGGCATGAGGTGTTCCGAACACTAACTACCTCCAGGTAGGGTTTACCTCTGTGGCTGCCATTGTTGCACAGGTAGGAGGAGGTCCTCGTTACAGAATCTAGGCCAGCCTCTGGGGTCCAGGTATCTCTTATCTTAGCACAGTGCTTCCTGCCCACTCTGTGTCTGACAATGTTGGATGAATACGAAGGTGTGATGTTTGGGAATCTTAAAGGGACTATGGAAGAATGGTGAAGATTTTTGAGTAATGCTGTCGATAAACAGTGAATTTTAACACATGCGAAGGACTCATTTTTTAATCACGAAATCAGTGAATTTAAAAAAATAGAGATCAGCATTTCCAAATTAAAATATTCTATTAATGATTGATAAAATAAATTACATATATTATTCTGTACAAGACTAATCAAGAGATATACATTGGCTAATAATAATTCAACTAGGTGACTCCAAAATCAAATTACAAGAAAACAGAAAGCTTTATTTCATCAGGAAATTAATTTTTAAATCTGATCTCATTAATTCATTTAGATGAAGTAATTTAATTGAAAAATAGTAGCCAAGTTGTGTTGAAAGGTGAAAAATAAAATGAAACGTCTCACTAAGAATAAAAAACCAAAACCGTGATCAGCAGAGGTCGTATTTTCAGTAAACGAGATTTATAATATCAAACGTGGAGGAATGGGAGAAGAAAACTGAGACCACCAAAAGGCACTATTCTAACACCAACCCGATTCACATGCAAATTTCCAAACCTCTAACTCAATTTGGAGGGGATGTAGAGGTGCGAAAAAAACAGAAAAACATACAGAAATGTTGACTAAAATGTATCCCCAGCCTTATGGTATTATTCAGCTAATTTGATTCAAAGGGGACCGCCAGAAATGCCCAAATATAGCGGAATATATAGATATAAATATAATAATAAGAAGGCAAGTAATCACATAAATGTCTATGATCGTCTAATCGGGAGTAAGTTTTAAGCATAAGCATGAAATTCAGATCAAACATTACAAAAATTATTATTCAATATAAAAACTTTTTTATTTTGTACATTTCGGGAAAGTATATATTACCCAATCTCCTCCATATTCCCTTGCGTACGCCACTGCTAAGGAAGCATATCAAAATACAATGGTTTTCAGTAATCTTATACTATAATAAATAATGTAGAAAGGATTTCTCACTGGATTGTTTTAGTACGTGCGCAATCCCGAAATAACACTTTCATCGATTACATTACTTTATTTGTCGGGACTGTACGTTTTATGTCCGAACACCACTAGCAAGTACCTCTACTTGGCAAGTCCCCGAAATCCACTGTAAATTGACAAAGACCCAGCGGGGGTTTGTCCAACTACCCATTTAGCACATTTTAATTTATATCCTCTGTGTTCATCCCACAGAGTTAACCGAGCTTATTTTGGCTTATTATTTAAATCAACAGCAAATATCTGACAAGAAATAAACATTTTTTACATCTTGTTAGAAAAATGCTGCTTGATCTGCTTCCCTTCGATCTCTACATTTTTCTGTATCTAAACAATTAATATGCTCTTCTCTGAATATTTGGCCATTGGCATATATCCATTTGACGATTTTTTTTTTTTTAAGTCTTTATGGTATTTATCCATAGATGCCTTAACAGAAGAAAGGGAATATTATGAAGTTTTCTTCTTCAAGCAACGTAATATAATATCATTCAGGCGTAAAGTTGATAGTTAAAAGTAGAAATTTATATTTGATGATGTTGGAGACTATATAACAATTTAATTCGGAGCTTTCTCAATAAATGTATTTTTGTGACATTTTTATTTAATTCTATTAAACAAACAAACTCTATGATATTATTTGTTAGTCAAATCTATTGATTTAGATAAAATGAGAGGGATGATAAAAATAACAGAATATAAATAATTTATTGTGAAAACCAACGGAACAAGGAAGTCTACAACCATTTGTAACACCAATTGTAACTGACCCTAGTCTTAGATAGGAGGCAATAGCGAATCTGAATCACTTCCTCTACAGGGTGACTCAACCACACCACTCAGCCTGATGGGAGAGCTGGGAGAAAGAAAATGGAGAACAAGAAAAGGGTTTCAGAGCTGAGGAAACATTATTCGATCTGGGGGGAATGCTAATGTATTCAAACTATATTAACCTCTGCCCTTATCCACCATCAGCCGTTTGAGTGCATGTGATGGATGTTTTCCTCTTCAACAGGCGACATTATCCGTTATCGTATAGATTTCACAGCAGCAATAATATTATTCGTAAACTATTCTTGCTGTAAATAAATTGCGAATTAGTACAAACTAATTTCTGGAGCAATGATGAAATAAGTAGCATCCGTATTATACGAATATATCACGAAGTAAATATAGTAATATGCAATGGTACTGAAATATAAGGATGAGTTATGAAGAGTTCTTAATTGTATTTCTTGTTTGTTGGTTTTTTGGTTAGTTCAGAAGTGTTTGGAAATGATTTTTGAAATCGGGGTATCCAAAACATATAATGAAACAATAATGAATATCATTGAAAGCGTTTATAACAACCCTGAAGAGGGTAGTCGGTTTTCGTCTTATTAGTCGGTGCTCGTGGTATTAAATCCGGAAGACGGAAAATTTCAAAAACGAAGAAAACAAATTGTCAAAAGCAGGAATTTACTTTAACTTCATTGTGAGTATGAATTTGCATAATTCGTAAATAGATTTACATATCCATATAGCAAAAGAATGAAAGGAGCGCAACCAAAGTTGCTGGTAGATCACCAAGCCAGTGTCTAATGGCTTAGCTAGGTAGCTTATTTGAGGGTAGGCTGCTCTTTGAGATGACCAAAACAAAATTTCTCGATCATAATAAAAATCAGTTGTGCAGGACTGTTTCGAGCATTTGTGTATTGATAATATATTTTAGCCTCAACAGCATTAATACCCTTTTTGACGATGTCCCTCTGAAGGCCATTAAGTAAAAATTTTTGTCATGTACGAATTGAGTCCAAATCGTCCATTAAAAGACCCTGCTCATCATCTTCTGCCATGAAAATGTTTACAAGATTGAATTACATTTTGAGGTTATTCCCTCTACCCTTTTTCACTATCGCGCCGTTATAACCGATGCTTTCACCCGTTAGCTCAATGCTAAATGAGTCACTATAGCCGATATGACGTTATATCCAGTTAAAATTGTATATAATAGGTATAACAAGTTCAAGAGACCTGACGATTTAGTCGCTATAGCCAGTTCGTCGCTATAACTGATCTTGTTATCTATAATCCATCTATGGTATCCAGTGGATATGGATCAAACAAAAACACAATAACGTATCTTTATATGATGATTTCGGATTGTTGAAAGGATGCAGAGGTCATCTCTGAGGGTACATAACAGGAAGGAAGATTTAACGGTACTTAAAAGTTGGCACCCAAAAATCCTTGGTAATGTTCCAATTGGGTAATGCACAGAAATACACACACCGCGTGATTTTAATTTCATCACAGTCCATAATAGCTTGTTCCAAACTCGCGGAAATGTGAGCCGTTGCTTTTATCGTAACAATAATATTTGCAATGAAAGATTGTAATAACTAACAGCTACAGAACGGGAGGTGGGAGAGGGACGAATGGAGCTGGATGGTTGAATAAATACGAAAATAACACACGTCAGATAAATTTAGAAATGATGAACGATTGCCCGCTCTTCTCTTCTTGCATCATTTTTTTTTTCTCAACTCTCTTGAAAAATATACATCGTGACAATAAATTTCCGTCTTGTTCATCTCTATGAATAGATCAATTACACGACAGTGCGTTTTATTGGTTACGGAACTTAACTTAACTCGCGTATTTTTCCTGATAAGTGAGGTCTAGAACGGGATGGTATTCTTGTCAATATAAGAGAGAACTTGCATGAAAGTAAAACAGTATAGTCTAAAAAGCTGAAATGAAGATTAAGAAAAAACGTTTAGTTTGCGGTCACCTTGTAAGCCATGACAAGAGCAGAATGAATAGGCTTCGATAATTTCATAGAAGATTGATACTTCGAATTCATTTATACATTTTTAACAATAATCAATTTCATGTTTTATTTCATAACATTCTATTTTGTTCTCATTGCCATCTTTAACCCCCATTACACGAGTTAACCCTCATGTTAAGCTCATTACCTTTAACTATAACATTGTTTATTATTTCATGCTTACATTTTTTTTGTATAAGTCATATATATACGTATTTTTGTTTCTACATTTATGTAGATATACTACTTTAGTATTTCCCTCAAAATTTCCCAAGTAATTATAATACATTTGTTCTTCGCACTTGTATTATTCTCTTATCTCTTTTTTCTTAGTCCCGAAGAGAACGTGCAACTTAGAACGAAATGTAGGCACAAATAAAACATCAAAATTTATTACAGTACACTTCATTTGTGACCGCATTGCAACCATCACCTCCTTATTAATTAATTTCAATTTAGTATTTAAATTTTTAGCACTCTCAAAAAACCTTACTTTACAAGACCCAATTTATTGATCTTTTAAAATTATTGCAGACAATGTATAAGTTTCTATATACAGCCATATTATATTCGATGTCTCTATCTACTATAGCAATACTCGTATTCGTCATACAAATTATTTTCCTAAATTTTCGTACCATGATTAATTATTACGATTTTAGCTATCCCAATTACATTCTGAAAACTTCTGTTCCTGGTTTCTAGTCTCTGATCGTTACCGCAACCCGTTATGCGGTATGCGCATAGCTAATCGCAGAACCAACAAGCACCTGTATTTTCACAGTCATTCTCTTTTTTCTACCAATAAACTTCGAAACTAACGAAACTTGGTAAATTCGTAGAATGCATAATAGTGTAGACAGATTTGATGAGCAATATTCCACTGACAGAAATAGGCTTTACCAATCCAATCGTGTAGTAAATTGGTGTTAGTAGTGCCATAAATATATTCGTACAACCTACTTCATTGAGAATAGTTTCATTCAAGTAACTGATGTTTCTGGGATTATGAAATAAAGATTGGAAAACAAAATAAAGAATAATAAATATTGTCAGACGGTTCGTTATTTGCTCCAAAATCACACAATTATTAGTACATTACTCGTGTTAGTTTAGTTATTCTATGATAATAAATACGGTCCGAATCTATGTTTAAATAAATATTTTCGAATTTAAATAAATAATTTGCGATTTTTTAGGATAATATATATATATATATATATATATATATATATGGAAAAGGGGGAAGGGAAGGAGAAGAAATAAACAAATGATTTCACATTCAATCTCTTCCTAAATAAATATATACGAGAATATAAATGGTAATACAATTTTCTATATACATATTACAACTTCCAATGAGCCGATGTTTTAACTGAACTCAGTAGTCCAGTCAACTGGGGAAGAGTGGAGAGAGAGGTGGGGAGGGGGCCTGGAAGGAAAGTTTTGGACAAGTTCTGAAAATTTGCTCAGTAATGTTTTGGGATAGTTGATTACGAATTTCAACTTTGTTACCTAAAATTTTTCCCGGAAATATAATATTTTTTTGTAAAAAAAAAATATATTTTAAAAAAATATATTTTTGCAAAAAATTATATTTGTTTTCGTTTTTTCTTCAACAGCATGAAAACCATACATTTTTAAGAAATATAAGCTAAATTAAATACGAGTAAATTCTACACATTTTTGTACTATACGTTTTTTTCCGGGTCATCGCTTAATCCACTCTTAGTCTAATGAGGTTCAGTTAAATGAGAACCAGAAAGGGATCACGGTGAAAAATTTTAGAGAAGTTCTAAAAATTTTCTAGTTAACGTTTTTTAGGGCGGTGATTACGCATTTCAATTTTATTACCTCGAATTTTCCCGGATTCGAAATAATCTGAACAGTTTTACAATTGATCATTAAAAAAACACATTTATTTGCAGTGTGAACAAATGATTTTTAATATAAACTTGATTTATTATAAATTTTATCATTTATGGGGTTTTGTGAACTAAGAAACATTAGTAAATATATTGCGTTTTTAATAAATATTCAACATTTTAATTAAATAAAGATTCGGACTCTAATAATAGCAAATAAACCCTAAAGAAATTCTAGGGAATTGACGTATTGGAATATTTTATAAGCTTTTCTACTATTTCGTTGATTAGTTTTTGTTTACCAAGTTTTGCAGGCATACTGACGTTATATAAAATTAATAATTAGGGATTGATAAATTATTTGCCACTTCTATAAATTTGTTTTTATTGAAAACTAGTTTTGAATGTTATATATTCACCCTCAGTTCAAGATTTAAATAGATTATATCAAACAGAAAAGTTTGTACTGGTTTTTTCTCGCATTGAACTAACAACTAACTAGTTTTCAATAAAACAAATTTATAGAAGTGGCAAATAATTTATCAATCCCTAATTAGATTGATCCTTCTATACCATCATGCGGATGTCAAATGATAAAATTAATAGGCAATCAAACTGTATCTCAGCATATAATATAATAAATCTCAACATCTGATATATGCCAGTAGATGATGTGAAGCCCTAAGCCCCATGCAAGAACTAAGACCCTAATATTTTTTTTAGTTTAACCATCGTCAGATATGGATCATCAATTATTAAGTATTCCATATCAGAAAAATGATGCAAAAACACAGATTCATCTCATTTTATTGTAATTCTTAAATATATTTCATAACTTGTTCTATTATATGTGACCAGAAAAGGCTACGAAATTACTTGAACATAAAAAGAAATGCATGCGACAGAGCTGAATAATGGGATCCGTAAGCAACTGGGGACACCAAGTTTATCTCTGACCGATGTTTGAAGAAGATAGCTTAACTGTGTGCAGAGGCCGATGCTTGACAAGCTAACAGGACCTAGAACTACCATATAACTGGTGGAAATAATATCCATGAAATACAGACCAGCTAGAATTATAGAATTAGTTGTAGAAGTTGAGGGCAAATATGGCAAATTAGACACGCATTAAGGAAAACAACAAAAATTGTCTTATATTTTTGTTGATTATGTTTTAAAGAATAGGTTTAAATTAATAGTACTAGAAAGAGGTCCGAGTTAAAATAAAGGCGCAGAATGAATAAATGTGTGTAGTATGTTCTGAACAGAATTACACGATCCAAACATTGTACAAGAAAGAAAGAGGAAAACAGGAGTGTATATCAGTAAACATTTAAAAGAAACCAAAGAAAAATATACAAGCCATCGCTTTTCCATTAGTTTAGTTCAAGTAGTTGTTTACTTCAAAATATTTCAATAAATAAAGAATTGTAAGTAGATCAGTAAATTAACTAATATTCCATAAATCATCTCGTGACATTAACTTATTTCATAGGCTCGTTGAAACAAACAAAAAGCAGAAACAAATATTTTTTTTTGCTTAATCAAAAAATAAAATTTTGTTCCTCTTTGTTCTTCCGCCTGGGGCAGATGTCCTCTTGCCTTCCCCTCTATTTCCTGCCATGTTCTAAATTATCCTTTATTTACACTATCAGACAACGTTTCGGATAAACCTTGTCCATTTTCAACAACAATCACTCTATAAATTAAACATGACATTAAAATTTCCTGCATTATCAACTTATTAAATTATGATTATAATGGGAAAGAGGCATTGTTCGGTGTGTTAAAAAAAAGCCTACTTCGCTGGGTCGGACTGAGCAATCCTGGCATTCAAAGTTAATGATTGAAGAATTCTATCGAACCGAGAAAGTTAGAAGACCCAAAGTAAGTAGGCTGGACGAAGTGGTTACCGATGCAAGAACCCTGCTAGATACAAGCAATTGACAGCTATAGCTCCAGGACACAGTCATCTAGACGCGTCTGGTGGAGGCTCTTGAGGGAGACCCAGATAAGTGGTGGTTGGTGAGCCCTCAATGTATGTATGTACATTATCAACATTATACAATAAAATTAAACAAGCCTTATCAATGGAATTTCAATTTAAAATTATGCTAAAATTACAAGATATTATAATTATTATTTTTGTTTCTGTAACCCATGAAGGGTCTAGAGTTCATTTTCTAGACCGACGGTTGTGCAAGGAGATGATTCGGCCGAGATCACGCTGAACCGTCAGGTTTTTGCTCCAATTAAGGGTACCCACTTTAGAGGGGCTGGGTCTCCTGACCCCACAGGGTCGATCCTCGGCTGATATTAGAATAAATAATTATTTGTCACAGCCGGTCTCGTATCCGGGTCAGGAGAATTGGAAGCACAGTCCCTTAGCACTGAACTACCCCGCTCCCTTAAAAGATATTATAACAAACATAAAAAATATGAGAACAATATTTATTTTTGTAAAAATTTATCTTTAGTTGGCCGTCATACTATCAATTTTAATATTTGGAATATAAGATTATCGTCATTCAAATAAAGCCTTTTGATCTGTTTCCATTAATGAATAAAATCCTTTTATTTGTCACATTATAATTTCTACTTACTAAAATTTCTATAAATATACATCAATAGAGGAATTTTCTATTAAAAGTTAATGTATCCACTTTTGGAAAATGATTAAAAAATATTATTAGGGGGAATCTCATGGAGATAAGACGAATTTTCATGGAAAATGTTCGTGTGTAATATCTATTGGACAGGGGAAAATTTAAACTTTGAAATAAGATGAATAATTTTTGTTCATGATGTAGAATTATTAATAAACAGAATTACCAATAAAACAGAAGAATGTACAGTTGGTGAACAATCTCTTAACTTTTGTCGTTTTGATGTACCAGGTTGGTCTGTTTCAAAATGATTTAATTATTAACAGTTGATTACCAATTCAGACAGTGAAGTTTTATTCCTTGTCGTTCACTGTCCACAGGGACAACATTAGTTAAAAATAATTTTTTTAGATTTAAGGGACCCTAAAATGTGTAAATAAATAAGTATTCTCAAAGAATAATATCTTAAAAAATGAATGAAAGTAAGAATAAAAAATGAACAAATTTAAATAATAGTAAATTTGGGGGATTAATTCTCCAAAATAAATCCAATTTTTATTTTTTCCAAAAATTCTGTTCACTGTTTTTGTAGTTTAAATGTTAAATTTGATCAAAATAAGTAGATACATAATAAGATTAATTATCTTATCAGTTTACATGAATCAGTTTTTCAGGGTTTTTTTTCTCATGTTAACACATGATATAAGTCCGCATAAAAAAAATTCAAACATTTCCTTTTATGTATTTTTATATTCTAAAAAGTGGGTCTGTTATCAAAATGTAGGTTTTCGAATTAAATAATAAAATATTATCAATACTAAAGCAATACATTAATAAAACAAAGCATTGTAAGATAAGGATGAATACTTAAATATTCAACTAATGGTATTTTTCATTGCATCTATAATTGTTATTAAAATTATTACAAAACTTGCAGATTACAAATTATTTATCAATTTAGAATGGATAATTAGAATGAATGAAAATGGGAAAATCATTTCAAATGCACTATGATTCATACAGCGTAAGCAAGTCATAATACACATCTAAGGTCAAACAGATACGATGTGGGTACAATAGATGTAGTAACCTACAATTATAGCAGATAACGATCTATAACAACGGACTACAAAGGATAGCGACTGCTAGAAATGCAATTAACTCGACAAAAAGCAGCCGACAAAAAATGAGAAAAGAAATCTCGCCGGGCCTGCCAGCTTGCCACGGGAGCCCGGGGTGAATGCTCTTCAGTCTTGACATTCAGCGCCCCCGCCTTTATCAATATTTCGGAACATTACGTATGTTATAGGGCGATAAAAGCTGATAATAAATCGAGAGTCCAAAATGTCCAAATATATCCTCGGGGCTATCTTACCTAGACTGACAGATATGATAATGATATTTAACTAGGATTTTAAATTAATATAATGCTAAAGGATATTAATGGAAGAATATTAGTATGGGCATCATCAGGGAAGAAAAACATGAGATCACATTATTGCAGACCAGGTCATTGTGGGCGATTTTCAAGAAAAAGGCAATTGAACTATATGTCCTGAAATCCTAGGGATATTTTTAAATAATCTATACATATTCAGCTGTTCAGATCAGCTGGATGTATCCGCTACGGCTTTTAGATTTCAAAATAAATTCTTAGTTTCAAAATACACAAACAGTTAGAAAATGTTTCTGTTCCATTTAATAGGCTACTGGTGTAATATTAATGAAGGTTAGTCCATTTATTATAACAAGATTATGTTCATACATGAAGTTTACAGAGGTAAACATTGTAAAAGCTCCCTCCTCATACTTCCGGGGCGCGAACGCGGAATTTTGTTGTGACAGCTCTGTAGTCTTGCAATAACCTTTCTACCATGACCCGAGGCCTCAGTTTCCAGCCAGCGTTGCACGGAAGAACGTCACGCAAGAACATTTTATTAATGTCCATCCCACGCTTCCATGTTTCACTTATTCAAATGTTAATATAATTTTTTCTCCTATTACCATTTTGTTCTATTCTCTGAACAAGGGTGTAGTAATTCTTTAATTCATTAGGCATTTTAAATTCTAATTATTCGACTTCTAAGTCTGAATTGTCCGTGCCACGTGTCTATTGATGTCTGTTCCATAGAAGTATTATAATTTTACGTGGAAGACAATACGCCCATGAAACTGACAATTAATATGGTAACTGATTTCAAATTTCACCAAATAACATTAAAACATTTCAAATCCTTTTTTTTTAATTAAGTTTTTCAAATATTTGTTAAATATTTTCTTTAATTTAATTTTATTTATCATTTTTATAACAAGTGATTTTGATCTCAAAAATTTCCTTCACCGTTGGTCAAAGAACAGACCCATATTTTTAAGAGATTTTTTGGAGGTCTCCACTTTTTTGAAAATTTGTCACTGACAATTTTTCCTGAGAATCATCCTTGTATGTTTTAATAATAACGATTAAAAAAACAAGAGGGAATGGTGAGAACGTTAGGATTAGATTTATATAGGACAGTGGAAGCAGCAGCATTATGATGCCTTTCAAATTGTTAATCTCTAACACTTCAATAAGCACTAGCTTATTTTATTTTTATTATGGACTAGAAAATAATAATTACAGGACCTGGCATATTTTTAAATGAAATATAGTACTCATTAAGAGCTTCTTTACAAATATTACATTTGAATAGCAGCGCTGAAAGCATTTCAACTAGCCAGCTGCTACAATAAGTTCATAAAAACTCACAGAAATTCAATTTAAAGGGTTTGTTGAAAGGCCCACAAAGGGCTCGGAGCCATTAGAGGCAAGCGCGCCCGGCTGTCGCATATAAACGAGGAAGATAAATGATAGGATAAGTTTATCGTAGACAATTATTCAATAGGCGATTGAATTATGTTATTGAGCGAGTTTGCGGGCGAGGAGGAGCCTGACGATGGGACCGGATCTCTTGTTCTTTTTCAACTCCTCCCGACCACAATCGTTTTTTTGCAAGGCTGCCCTCGGAACTGTCGCCTTGTTCGAAGCTAATCGACCAGAAAACACACAGGGTTGTTGCAGCTTTGCAGGTCAGGCACTAAGTGGAGAGGGGAACCATTAGAAGCCCATTTAGGAAAAATAACGAGCCGGATTCACATTTTGTAAGAGTAGGATGAATAGGTTACTGCCGGCCATACTTCTAGGATATAAAGCTCGAAAATACCATGTTTTATTGACTATTAGAGTTTCAATATCAATCAAAATTGCTTGTTATAAATTTTTTATTGTATTTCTTGTTAATATAATGGTGATTATTTAGGTTGAAGGTTAATAGTGACTATTTAGATGTAATTTTGACTTCTCTTGTAATTTTCCGTAACATACCTTATATTTTACACATTTTCAATTTTTATAACTGAACATTTCGATGCCGAAATTCAGACAACTAAAGTTAAAACCTGCACCGAAAAAAAATTAGTTCTAAATTAAAATACCATTTGATGAGTTGGAAACGATTAATAAGTAAAGACAAACGTTCTAGAGTAAATAATGTACAAAATTCTTGGTGTTTCTCCGCATACAGAATTCAATCTTCCATTGTTATTATCATTTACTTATTAATTTGTACTTTGCATTATTAGAACTTGGAATTTAAGAGGATTTCAGAACTATACCTGCTGTTGCATCTTTGATAATCTCAAGGATTGAGGTTAATTGAAAAGTCGAGTAATAAGAATAATATTGTTTACTGAACATAATAACATTGAACGTAAAATATTACATAATGATATAATTTTAAAAATTAAAACATGGGGAGCATAGAGTAATGTGACTGCAGTGCACCCAGCGGATTATAACATCTACCTAAGAAAAAAGGAGAAAAAAAAAGAAGCAAACCATAGGTCGATAAAGAATGTCTAAACCAGTAGGCTAAAAGAAACCTCCTTAATTAGATAAAACAGAGACGTGTGTAACAGGGCTGGAACTAGAATTTATGCAAAGGGGGCAAGCTTAATTTTGCCGTTTCTTGTTCCACCCACTCCTCCAATAAAAGTCAACTGTTTTATAATAATATTTTTCGAAATAAATACCATTGACTGAATTAAGGACAAGAATAAAATAAAAAAGGAGAAACAAATATTTATTACTTAACCTAAAAATACAATTTCGCTCGAATAAGCCGCCATCTAATTCTGTCGCTTGGGACAAGTGCCCCTTACTTACCCCCTTTCGGAGTAGATCGAGTTATAATTGGGGACAATGTGCTAAGTGTGCTCTCCGTAGATTTAGGTTTTGATGAAGTTAAACCCGAAGACCAAGTTTTATTTACCAATGAGCTGTAATTCATTGACTTTCCACGATTAGTAAAAAAATATTAATTTAAACCAAGATTGCCGAAATTAAAAAAACATTTTATGTCCCTACTTTAACGCTGTTTAAAATCTGTGTATATCAATGAAAAGCTCAATAAATTAATATGTGAAATTTGAAAAATTGCAGGCATTTAAAAAAAAAAAATCAACAAATGTAGAAAGTATTTCCAGCTCTCAATTATGAAATTTTCAAATATTTGAACTAAGATTGATATACTTTTTAAGTAACTAAAAATTAGAAGGAAGGTTGTCTAATAGATTCTATTTCGAATAGTTTAATAAAATCTGGTTTAGCTTCATTATAACTGAAATTATTTATATTTTTAGGAAGTTAGACTAGTGAAAATTTGGAAAAAGATAGAATGTAAGATATTTATATTTTGTGGATATCGTTTTATTTTGATATTTTTTAATGCATTTGTGCCGAACAATTGATTCAAAAGCATTAGTAATATAAATCGAGAAACTCTGTTTAATAGATTTATGCTAAAACAGAAAGGATTTACATAAATGAGAAAAAATATTGCGTTTATTTCATTTATTTTTACCATACCGCATTTTATTTTCGGGTAAACGGAAACAATTATAAGTTATTTTTGTATTTAAATGTCAGTGCAGTAATGATAATACATTTGCATATTATATTTGCCTTCTCAACACACACTTCTTTCTAAAAGATTATTGCCGTACATCTAACAAATTATTATTTTATAAAATTTGACTAAGTTCCCAGCTAATCTACTTATGATGTATTTTTTTTTTTAATCTTTAGTTGACAGAACGTACTCTTCTTGTAAAGTTCGATGAATCTGACTGCCATCCAAGGACAGCCGGATTAAATTCTCTCTTTACGAAGGGTCAGGAACAATGTCCACTAGATCTCGTAACAATATTTAATACACCAAGAAGATGCAGATGATCATTTCATTTATTATCCAAGAATATTGAAATAAATTAAGTTATGTTTTTTTTTTTCTAAACCATTCCAGAATGCACATAGACCGCTTTGGAAGATTACAAGATTGAGCTAAGCCATTCCATAAGTGCTCTTCGGCGTGGGGTCATCTCTATTCCGGCACACAGCTCTATCATATCTATTCTCGGACTTTAAGAACCACTCCCCGGTCCAAAGGAATTCTATAAATACAGCTGACTCTCCAGTCACCGGTATGACCGACAAGAAGGTATGAGATGTCCAAGCAAAACTGGGTTTCTAGGCTATCACACGTCCCTAAAAATATTCGTAAGAGGTGTAATCTGGCAGAGGAGAGTTCGAAGAATGTGCAACCGTTTCGAAGAGCTATTTATATCATATGATGCAGGAGGGATTCTAGAGCATTCATGCGCTTTCTTAGAAGCAGACAAAAGGCGATATAAATAAAACAAAATCTTTCCGAAAATCTGCTTTATTACATCCCTATAAAACTCTAAAAATTAAGATAAAAAATATATTAAAATAAAAGTAAATATTATATCGGCATCATGTAAGAAACCTTATGCTTAACTTTAAGCCAATAATTTTTTCTTGATTGCCAATTATTAAGTAACTTTAATTCATAATGTTAGATCACAATACATGCGACATCAGTAAAACTATAGAAAATTTATCTATATCCCATTCATGACAAGACTGGAAGAATTTTATATATTACCTGAAAAAAGTTACTGAAACGATACGATACATTCTTTCAATAGAATTAATGGCATTTTGCACTTTTTAATTCTAATAATTTCAATTTCTACACTTTATGATTTAATTATGCATTAATCCTTCCCTGCCTTCATATGTTAATTATTACTGCACAATGATTATCTACACAATTAATATTACTTTCAAAGTACCTACTTATTGTATTTTTGTAGGTATTTTTACACCTATAGGTATGTTTTTATTGTATACGGAGCATACCGTGAATGATGTCTAAAACTTTAAGGAAGTGATGATAGACCGTAAATGCAACAGAAAAGTCCAGTTGAACTATGGTCAAATTTCCAACAGGGAAGGAGTAAATTCAAATTTAAGTTTTTCACGTATGTTGAATAGGAAGCTTTAATCCATGTAAATTAAAGTTAAGTGAGATATTTAATATATAGAAATTAAATAAGGTGAGAATCGCATCCAGTTTTGTATAACAGTTATGTTATGTGAAAATCTATGTACTGAAAGATATTTTCAGTGAAAATAATTACGCTAAATTATTACAAAGCTTTATTTTTCTGTGACCTGGGATGAATATTAATAAATTAATTATTAAAATAAACGTGTGTTTAAAAAAAAAAGGAAAATAAAATATTTAATGCGCGATAACAAATGCCATTCTCCTTTTAAAAATAATTAAATTTAAAAATTGACTGAAAATAATAAAATTTAATAATAATACTAAATATTAATACTAAATAGTAATACTAAATAAATAATAATAGTATCAATACTAAATTATTACTATTATATTTATTGAAAATTTATAATCTGCATCTTTAATTATCATTTCATTGCATTTTTAATTATTCTTCGAATTTATATTTTATCATATTATTAAAATATTAATAATATTTTATCTACAATTCATATTTTATGTAAAGATTAGGATGTATTAAATGTGATTATATGAATTCAGAGCCAGAATTTCTCCTTTTTAAGGCTATTGATGTTTAAAATATCAAAGTTTTTATAGGATGTTTTTATTTGGAATTACCAATAACTGTTAAAATAAAAAACTTAAATTCTTTGTAGATTTTGTGTTAATAAATTAATAAGTACAATAATAAATATAAACTTACCAGTAATATAGCAATAAAACACTTGTATTCAATAGCAAGAAATTAAACTGATTTAAGTAAAATGATGTAACCTCAAAAAATAAATAGGTAGAATAAATTTATTAAGTATTTTTAAAAAATGTTAATTTATTATTTTTGATTTTAAATGTTAAATACTTTAAATAAGTTATAGTTAAAAATTGAGTTGAATAATTTTATATATTCATTTATTTCTTTTAATTTGTTACCTCTACCGTAAAAGGTCAATTCTTTATGAATAGTAATAAATTGCTGGGTCTTTTAATTTTTATCTTTACATAACAAATCATTATGCCCTTTAAAACCCGATGAATTTTAATTGAAGATTTTGAAAGGAATTTCATTATTCCAACTTAAGGTTTTGCAGTATCAAGAGTACATTCATACAACGAAAAATGGTCATATCACAACTATCAACAAACAATTTCTCAACCACTTCACGGATATGTTACCAAACAAAATACGATATAAATATAAAGTTAATATAGTCTGGACCTAGGCTGTGGAAAGAATTTGAAATTTAAAGAATAATGGATCCAACTTATCCGAGAGTTTTTTTTTTTAGTTTTTCTAGTTGGATACTTAAAAAAAATGTATATATATATATATATATATATATATATATACATATATATACATACAAACACCTAATGAAATTCAAAATTTAAAAAAAAAAAGAAGAAAAGTAAACGATAAGGAAACAACAGGAGAATGGAATTTAAAGCTGAGGAAGAATCGAGTGAACATTGGCCGGAGGGACCACGGCTTGTTATGTAAATCGCTAATTTAGAGAGGAAAAGGGGGACTTTGTTTGCCTCTTCTCTTCAAGCAAACTCTCAGGAATTCGATTCTTTGTTACCTACTCTAAAAGGCGGTTTCCTTTCGATTTTTATCTTTTTGTAACCATTTCACACGGAACCAATTCATTAGTAGGAATTACCGTGTTTTGGAAATGTTAACGAATAGTCCAAAACGTTGCAGGAATGCTTGGCTTTTGTCAGCTCAACAGGGAATTATCAGGGCGAGATGTCTCAAATTATAGCGTCGTCTAAATTTTATTTCTGTCCTGACGTGACAGAAAATTAATGGATTTTATTAGAATAGGAACGGTGGCTTTCGTAAACCTTTCTCGGGTCCACTCAAACCTAAAAAAACAAGTATATGCCTAACATTGGTCTTATCCGTAACTTAAAGACGGGTGGAACTCAATGCTATCCGCACTATCTCCCAAAAATACAATCTGGCAGTGGCGGACGCAGGGAGGAATACCATATATTTTCCCTACTTCCCCTCTCCTCCGAAACGAACGAAAAATAAATAAATTATGTATTTAAATAATATTTTTGGTAATTTTTAACAATAACTTTTCATCCCATTTTCATGCTCATCATGCTTATCCTTAAACTTACACCCAATTTGGCGATGATAGACATTTAAGTGATTGCTTGCCTTCTTCTTATTAAATCCCTCCCCTAAAAAAATTTAAATCCTCCGAGAAAAAAATTCTGCGTACGCCCCTGCGATCTGGTTCCTCTACCAGTCTTCCCCGGATAACCCCCGAAGTATCTTCAGAAACTTGAGGACATTTTGGAAAAATCACTTTTTGGGACTAAAGAGATCCAAAACCTATATATTAAGTTTTTAGTCGGAAAACTGATATTTGATATTTTTACTGATATTTCCTCAACCTAAGAAGAGAAAAATATGATATGAACGGGTAATGAATTTTTTGTCGAAAGCGAGTGTTAATAATAAAATAAACTGATCAAATTGAACATTTGCAATAAATTAAATAACTATTAAAAGGTTTGTAAGCGATAATACGCCTTCCAAAGTTTCATATCATTTTGTTACTTATTCATTACGTTTCAAGATTCCTATCCCAGCTCCAGAACTTTTTTAGTTGTAATATGTTCCTCTTATTGATCCTTTGTTGCTCAATTCACAACTAACTAAAAATTAAATTCTTGTATCAAGGAACATAATTTTCGTCACTTATCAGTCTTACTATTCCATTACAGTTTAAGCCGTATGCCTTATTGCTAACATAACATCTAGAAGATGGCATCTCTAAAATTAATCAGATTATTCAAAAATTAACTATTGTATTCTTGGTACATATGCTAATAATTTTTCAAGTTCATGTAGTTTTTGAAGTTATACGTCTTTGGCGCGTTTGGGAAACAGATCAGGGTGTATTTTTAGCATGTGACGAAGTTGCGCGCACCGATGTAACACATAATTTATTTTCTGTTGGAATGACCCATTTTTCAGTTGTAGTACAGAACCAATTAAAAAAACGAACGTATCGTTTAAAATAGAATTTTAACTAGTTAATAGCCAAAAGCTCAAAACCCGTTTTATACCAAATATAAGCTACTGCAACACTCCAATGTCATGGATGGGATATCATTGGATTCAGAATTTCTCGGAGCATACCCTAATCGTACTCTCAGTTCTTACATTTGTGCCAGAAATAAACAAAGTAGACACAAAGACCATCGAATATTTTTTATTTGTTGTACTTACTTTCGTCTGTTGGTCGTTTGCTCAGTTAATATTTGTTTGAATGCAAAAAAAAAAAAATATATTTTCTTAATTACACGAAAGAAATATAACTTCTGATGTGCGTATATGAATACACAAACGTTTTTTTTTTTTTTTTTTAATTTTCAATCATATCTAAATGAACTAGCAGCTGTCATATTACCCTTCCTAGAAACATTCAAGCATGCATTACTTTTTAGATCATGTATTTCATCGACAATATTATCATCACATTCTCATTATCCTACAGCTATTTGCTATGGAAAATATATAACTGCCTTCATATGTCTTTCTGGCCAGCAAAGTATACTAGTTAACTGGATCTGACGATGATAGAATAGCGAGTTAAAATGTTTCACAGAAAATTCTCAGATAGGCAAAAGATATAGATCATCTATAATACAAAAAAAATTATTGGAGAGGTGTTGCAAAGATAATATTGAAGTAGAACATACTACATATTGGTATGAATGAAGAGACAGGGCTTCGACCTCACATGTGACATGTGAGCGCCTGGAGGTCAACGTATCTAATGCATAAACTGAGTAAAGCTGTTTGTATCTTCCCAAACACTTAGCAGCTGTCATCTCCTCTCCCCCCTCAACATCATCTAAACTACTCCTATTCTTCTCCATTACTTCATCAAACAACTTAACGAAGGAGTACTAACTCCACCAAAAAAATTCATTGTAATCCAGCACTTAAAGCCAAAGTCAATTAATATTATACTTCCAAAGTAATTTTTCCTCAAAATAACTTATAATTGTTCTCGATTATCAGCAGTTCATTAATCAATGGCATTAAAAATATAAATAAATATTTTTTTAAATAATATTTTTATTGTCGAGTTCTACAACTTGTCACAGTCAATCAAGGCAATAAATAACTATACACATTTATACAATTAAATAAAAATCGAAAATCAGTTATACAAAATAAAGATCATCTTACTTATATTCAGTCATAAATTTTTATTATATACGATCAAGGCTTGTTATCTGTTTCATTTTTAGGATCTCTCCTAATATATTTTGAATCATGAAATATATTGCATACCTATCTCATGTAAATTCATATAAATAATTTAAAAGAATATAATAGTAATAAAAAACTTTTCAGTTCTTAATTATTTACTGTTTTCCTATCACCTTAAAACTGTGAAGAGGTATCATGTCAAATTGGTTTATAAAAGATCGATCAAATCAGATAGGAGATAAAATATTAGATTTATAGATTAGGATATATGGGTTAGAAGGTGAGGGAGGCCCTTATGTAGGACATGCGCTTAGAAGACAGACACGCTGTAGACGGCAGGACCTGCTTGAACTCAGAACTGGGATAACCGTTGGGGGGCAAAAACCCCTACTGACGTCATCAGCTATTCCCCTATTCCGGCATTTGTCTTCGACGGGAAATTAATGTTGTCTGTCCCTAGACCAGCCTGCCTTCCATTCATTTATTTCCCTGTCGGCTGGCCCCATGTGTGCCTATCTTTTCTAATTTATGCTCATAGACAATAGTCTGCTCATTAACAATTCGTCACTTGATGAACTAGGACATCCTTGAATATGCTGTCTTAGATACTATTTTATATTTTATGCTCGCCAAAATATCTTCACTTTGGTATTAACATAATCTGACAATCAGCGAAGCACACATAAAACCAATATAGAATACAAATTAAGTTTATGCAGTATTGGAAAAAAAAGTATGAAATATTACAAATATGTTATTTTTTTCATTAATCTCCTTGATACGATAAAATAATTTAAAAAAAATTAAATTAAATATATATATATATATATATATATATATATATATATATATATATATATATATAAATATATATATAATATATATATATATATATATAAATATAAATATATTTATATTTAAATATAAATATAAATATATATTTATATCTTTAAATATAAATATATTTATATATATATATATATATATATATATATATATATATATATATATATATATATATATATATATATATATAATATAAATATATTATATATATATATATATATATATATATATATATATATATATATATATATTTAAAATCATACATTAACAATATAAAAATTACTTGTTCATTCATGAACGATTAAGTGAAAGTAAAATAATAATTACATAGTTCATAAAATTATTTATTAAATTGTAATAAGTAATGTTATTTAACTGCAATTATATGGTTTAACTTCAAGGTAAAACTAAAAAACTAAAAAATTAACTGACAAGCAACTAAATTTTTATGGAGATAAATTTAAAGTTTTCTGATCCCATCTTAGTTTACATTGAATTTTCACTGAAAACTAAACTTTGTGATAAAGAAGTATAACAAACTAAATGAAATATTCTGGAAATACAATAAACATTAATTTTTAATCATTTCAAACTTCACCAATCAAACATTGATTTTTTGTTTACAAACACCACATTTTTTAAATAATATATTAAAAATCGCAATGCCATCGAGTTGATTTGGCAATATGTTTCACGATAAAAAATAAAACAAAGCTTCTATCAGTTGTTCATGAAAACAGTCAATCAATTTTTCAATTATCATTTCCAACTACCCAACATATTATCACTATTTAAATTTTATTAATACCATTATTAGTTTCTATTAATTTTGTTTCGTATCTTACAAGTCCTGAAAAAGACCTACAAAGTAGACTGAAACGTTGGTTGTTATAAGCTTTTTAATTTCTTGCTTTTCCTAAAAATTAACCTTGGCCGATCCCCGAATATTTTCTTGTCCATTGTCTTCACTAATTACCATAACAATCAACCATCATTCATCGTTTCTCATAAAGATTTCTTAGCTAATTGTTTCCTACTTTATTATATGCTCTATTCTAATTTATCTATTTTAAAGCTATTTAACTGAAAATTATTAAAAAGTTCCTCATTCATGGGGAATAAGCAATAATGCTTTTAAGTTAGCCAGGCTAGTTGGCATCGTTTTTCAATAGTAGACTCGTTGGCTTCTATGAAGTCATCTATGATGACCGGGCGAGGTAATTAGGTGACATTGCTTGAGCAAGAAGATGTTACAAGACCAGATGTCAACATCATTGTTCATCAAGACTCTATCAGTCATAATTAACGCCTTTTTCATTATAATATATGTCACAAGCAGTAGAATTTACTACAGAGATCATTCACTTATTTACGTCAGAATATATTGTAAACGTTTATACAGAAGTATAATAGTTTAATTATTTGTCATAATATAGCTGAGTTTGGATCAGAAATGTCATAATACAGTCTGATCTTGATCTGAGAGCAGAAGAGATCTTTGAACAGAACCGGGTAAGTTTGTTTAGCTGCGTTTCCCGCATGTCCGAGGACTGTGTGGCAAGAATCACATATCGAACAGAAGTAGAAGGAAGAAGACCGTGAGGACACAGGAAAATATGGGCAGTGGAGTGATCGATTTGAAAGAAGGAACTCAGATTGGAGAAGGAAAAGGCAGTCGGTCCAGGATAAAGGTACGCGGGGAGAGGGCATCAGGGGGATACAACCCCCTCCCCGAAATTTATGAAAAAATATAGTTTTCATACCCACTAGCATAAAGTTTGTATTTTGAGTAGTATTTTTGGTAATTCAAATAGTAATGTTTGATCATTTTCATGCTTATCCTCAAAACCTACACTGAATTTGGCGATTAAGAAACTAAAGTGATTACTTACCTTCTTCTTATCAAACTCTCTACTGAAAAAAAATTCTGCGCACTTCTCTGCTTTTGAGTCAGGCTTCTCAAAATTCTCAGCGGTAAAAGAAAACCCAGTTAATAAAAATAAGTAAAATTTAGTTGCCACTAATTTCTGGACCAAAAAATTCGGCGTGATGTTCAGTCGTTGGACAGACGTGAAGATGAGATATTTATAAAAATATCAAATAATGATTTAAGAATATATCAAATCAGATCATGAAGCAATAACCTACGTTTCAAAATATTTTTCTGGGCGGGAGACTGGCTGGTAAAATCATTACAAAACATATAATTGCAGTTTTAAGTACTATCATTTTAATCCTCGCACTCATGTTTCTTACATACAACGTCGCTTCAGAGCAGAACTATCCTATCACTAAATTCAGATTTTTCTGTTTTTTATCACTTAAGGTAGTTCAGACTACTGCGAATTTAATGCAGAAGTAGCCTATCAATATCATGTAACTTTAAACTTGTCAACACATGACACAGTTATTTTATTCACTTATTCGCATGACTAAGTTCGAGTTCTACTATCTAAGTTTTTAAATATTTTTTTTTTTTATAAAACGATATTGTTAAAAAAAATTTCGGAAATTTTGTTTTTTAAAATATCTTCAAAGAAATCACAAAAATATTTTATCCAGTTGAAGGCTAAGCTAGAAAGTCAAAAATTTGGTTTATACATTTATGTCATAAAACGATAAAACAAAAGGTAAAAAAGAAACCCTGCTGTAAAGTTTTATTTTTGGAGCTAAACTACTCCTGTACTGAACCGACGTCTTATTCTGGATAGCAATCCCTTTCTACATGATTTCCTAAGTACAGTAATTGTCTGTAATAATGGAAACATTTAATTTCTAAACATATTTCCTATTAATCTATTAAACTTTTAATTATTTGCTAAGACTCTTTTCTTGACTCATAACCGTCAATTATTGAGTGTGAAATAGGTTGAGGGCTGAACAGATTAGTCAATGTTGGATTATTACGTGGTATTAAAAATAATAATATCTATAAAATAAAAGAAGTCACTAAACGCTTCAAGTACTATTAACCATCAAACATGGGACTCGTTAATACCCCTCTCTGTAATCTTACAGAGGGTCATTAAAGAAAAAGCTACCACAAAGTAATAGGACAAGAGGTCTAATTGAAATGTCAAGGGATCTGCTTTTATCAGAAAGCTCTAAGTCAGTTTCTTGTTTACCGAACACTGCAAGGTCACAATGGCAGAGAGTATTATTAAAATGAATTATATACGATATTAAATATTTACGAACCATTGAATCCGTCTCCGGTGCCTAGTAGCATGCAGTGCAGTGCTCTTCGAGATGCGGGTAGGGTAAGGCGAAGCCATCGAGGGGAAGAGATTTATTCCATCTGACTTCGGTGTAATTCGATACATTACGTTTTATCTTTTTCTCAGTATATCACTTTTATAGAAGAATTAAAATTACTATAATTGTATGGAGCAGAATATATGTAATTAATTGATCTAATTTTAATCAGATATTAAAACTAAAGTAAATGGAGTTCGTTTGTGTTGCATTATTAATAACTGGAAAAGACACTACTTAATTTAGGCAAAAAGTATAAAATCAATACTAACAGAATCATTTCTCCGATCATTAATGAGATCATGTAAGTCCTCAAAAATTCTTTGGAGTTGAATATTACTTTTTCAATGGATGTAAATCTGTAATATCTCAAATGAGGAAGCAATTTAAACAAATAAAAGCCATCATTATGCTAGAGACACATTCCCTACATTACGCTCCACATTTTAGAAATTAAACTGTAAACTAATATAAAACCGTTAATACTAACTCAAATCATTTAGTAATTACACTCAATCCAGTTTTTATGTATTATTTTTTGAGCGATTTTTTAATTTAATTTTTTTTAATATCATATGTTGTGGTCGGCGAAGATCATGGTACTTTCAGTTTATGATTGTAAAATTTAGTACAGGACTAAATCATACGCAATACTTTAAAATAGATTCCGTAGCACACCCTAATGTTGGGCTGAAGAATCCTGATTCCACTATTTAACTAAAACTTCGTCAGTGGTTGTTCTGGATAGACAAAACGGGTGCAACACGAATAATCTCCATAGTGACCAACTCAAAAATACGACATAAAATACCCGTCACAAGTAGAGACGCCTGCAGTTTTTATGTTTAAATCCAACCGATTAAATCAGTGTAAAGCAGGCAATTTCCAAACAACGGAAGGCGTTGAAAGGGCTAATTGTATGATGTCATTTTTATTTGGGAAATAAAAATTAATTTTAAAATTAAAATAAATGAACATTTGTACGCTTAATTAGCAGTTGTAAAAAGTTCTTGCAATCATTTTTTCAATTTGTTTGTTTTTATTTGTTGATGTTTTCCATCATTTCCTACTCAAATTAACAAACAGGTCGGGTTATTTCTACAGGTTACCAACCTATTCGAACCAAAGTGGGAAGGTCGAGATTCATACCGTGGGTTCGCCACAAAATAAATTTCAACCCACCCAGGGTCATCGACTTGAACCGACGTCGCAGCAGACTCGGGTTGGCTAAGGCGACGCCTTAAAATCCTCGGCCACTACTGCCTCAAAGTTCTCGTACCGAATGCAGAGCTGGCCGGAGCACAAATTTTCGGTGAACACGGCGGTATCAAAGACTCGACCCATCTCCGCCAATCAGCCCAATCTAGGCGGCTAAGTTGTGCGTGCATCGTCTGTCAGAAAGAAAAAAACCCGTTTCCGTTGATTTACTCAATCAAAAATAAATATTTTCTATTTCGTTTTGCCACTGTAAAGTAATTGTATTTTTCTTTTATTAATCTACAAGAATTTCTAGCTTATCTAGAGCACGAATGGAATAACCGCCACTACAATAAGTGGTAAATTGGTTAGCCATTGTTATGGTTGATACCAATTTTGAGAGAAAATTAAAATCATAGTCTGGGTTTCGAACTTGTTAAATACCTACTATCGGTAAATTAGGTAAACACCTTGGCTAAAGCTGATCACCGGCTGCATACTTAGGTGAAATAAGTGAACCATGGACTTCTCCATCCAAGTGTCAAATATGGTTTCGATCCAATTGATTATAGAAAAATTCACGCCCTTTACAACGAAGAATATTTAATATAGTATTATTAAAAATAAACAGGAGGCTGTAAAATAGCTGATACATTTTCTATAAAACGTTATGAGTAAAAAAAGACTATATTTGCATAAATAAACTCTTTAAAACAAAATCAAACATTTTTTAGAAAAACTATTTGCATTATGAGTTTTTCTATAATTTTTTATGCGAGACCGTGTTTATTCGGTTCCAATTTACCACATATTATTTTTAATTCCTTGGAAATACTATTTGTCCACACCTATCAATGAAGTTTCTGAATATGTATGTATTATTATATTATATTTTTTGTACAGTTTCTATTAACTTGTTCGACATCCACTTCAAAAACAACTTTGTATTATATACTGAATAAAAAAAGAACAAATACATTACAATTGATAATAGGCTGTATGCTATCAGTTGGATCAGTATTAGACGGAATAGTAAGTATGTATTATAGAATTAGATAGAATAATGCCGTGTGGGCCGAAGCACCAACTGGCTGAAACGCAGGGCCATAAGTCAGCTGTCTGTCAATGTTTCCCCCGGTCCCCTATATCAAGGCTTTCCTTCAATTACATTCAATCGCCTTTTATTGGCCTTTAATGGATACAGCCACTATGTCTTATTTTACACTAATAAATATCCCTCGAAGACAATATCTTTTTTTCTTGGGAAATTTTTCTTCTAAATTATGGTTTGAGCTCAAAATAAAATAATTGTTGTGTAACAAGATATAAGAATTCCAATTGATTTTATTATTCATGAAATACTCATATAAATACATAAAACTGAGCAAACAAAAATTATATGAAACTAGGAATGTTTTTAGTAAATAAGAAAATACAAAAAAAAATGTTAAATAAATTCCTATTTATTCATATTTATATATATATATTTTTTTCTATGCAGGATTATCCAGCACTTTTAGGAAGCTTGGAAACATCAACATCACCGGCATAATTAAGTACATTTAAAGTGAAACTGAAGATGGTGCACACAAGTATTTAAGCACTTCCGGACATACTCCTCAATCTATAATATAGCAAAAAAACAAACAATTTAAAAACTTCTAACTTTCCAATCGAAAATATTATAGCTCATCACAAAAGGAGCTTGGTACTTGACTGACCAAACCCAAAATACTGACTTACGCCAACCAACAGTCGACCGACTCATACATAAGGACTCTTAACCCGCTATCAACAGACTAATAAGAGATGTGGCTGACAGCCGACATACCCGTAAATGCGAGGAGGAAACTAAAAAGGTACTGAATGAGATATCTCCTTCCTTAACTAGCCAAGATGAATGAATGAATCAAGCTATCATGAATCAGGGAAGAGGTGCAACAGGGTACTCCCCATTCCTATACCTGACATGACATTATTTCCATAAATCTTTAGACCATTTGCTTATTACATGCAAATTAATATTTGAAGACAAGAACACTTTTCTTTATTCATCAAATTATCCTCAGCAACATAATTGGATAATAATATCAATAAATAAAATAAGATATTATCATGAGAAATAACACGAGAATCTCTCACGAGAACTTCTACTCATAGAAAGATAGTTAATCAACAATGTTTAAAAAAAACTTTTTTTAGCCAAAAAGAACCTCCTAACAGTTTATGAAAATTAATAACATGTATAAATTATATATTCAAAAACAAGTATTGCTGAACGGGAACATCTTGTGAGAGATTAACACACCCCTAGAACCGCCTGGAGCTGGAGGCTCCATGATAAGGGCCTTGTTAGTCTTAAAGTCGGAGGTCTCTATGTTAGCCCATACATTATGTGTTAATGAGCCTAGTGGGAAGATAATTGTCTATGATTAATAGAAAACAGTCATGGGTCCTCGGTATTGTCCGGTCCTTTTATGTACATTAATATCATCAATGACAATCTCAGGAACCCCAAAACTAACACTTCCAAGGACTTATGAAGTTTTTAGTTAGGAACCGCAGAAATGGGTCAACTTTATTTTTTTCTATAACAAAATAATTTTTTAATTGGTTTAGGTCTAGTATTTTTCAGCAGCTCCTTTTTGAATAAAATATGTTTTCTAATATATCAAATTAAAAAAAAAAGACTTTCTTAAGATTGGACTTTAAGATTTGGTTTCTAATAAATAGTTTACACTATTTGTGATCTTTTTTTTTACCGCCTTCGGGTCCATCTTATTCCTTCAAAAAAAAAAAGTTTCAATAATGAAAAATAAATGTCATCGTCACTTTTTTATTCCAGGTTTCTGTTCTATAAATAGGTAAAACTATTGATTACAACTAACTCTTAAATTGTTCCTATTAATCTTTTTAAAAATAACAGTTAGTAGTTAATTTTAAGTTGCTGTTTCTCATCACGGATTCATATTTCACTAATGGGAATTGCGACACCTCTAAAATTGATGTAAACTTGATTAAAAAAAAAATTACGAAACAGCTGTTGAAAAATAACAGATGCAGACCAACTTGGCGGCACTAGAATTACTTATTTAGAAAAGTAAGCGATAATGCTTTCTTTTTAACTCTTTGATATTTAATTCCAAACAAGAAAACAATGAAAATGTTGTTATTTTTCAAGCGAAATCGTAATCAACAACTGCCAGAAGGAAACAAAAGGTAACTAGTTATTTCAGCCGATCTATATTCTGTTTTTATTGCGACGGCATGGAACGACAAACAAAAAACTTGTGGATACCGTTGGCACATAAGAAATAAAGATGAAACATTATTTAATATATTTGTTTAAAAATAATATTAATACAATAAAAAAATCTGTGTAGGATTGAAAACAAATTTTTCCGTAAAGATTTTTTTTTGGATAAATATGTTTATCATAAAAGAGAGAAAAAGCATACCAGCTCTCAATATAAGAGGGAAATTCTACTGGAGAAGGGTCGGAAGCTGGAGACCCCAGTTGCCGGGCTGTTTGTTAAATGTTCTGTACAACTGTGCCAGTTGTCACAACAATGGCACCATTGTTTAGATCTTTGTTCCTGTTGACGATAGTTATTTTTAAGGATTTATTTCCCCCTTGTTAGGCCTTAATAGAGGACCGATCCACGGGCTAACTTGATGCAGGGCTCGTTATCCGTGTCACATAGAGCTCATAAAAAAGTGAGGGGAAAGAATGAATAAAAGTTAAAGACTACATCGAGCGGTAAATTATAAACTATAAATAATGCAAGTAAGTCCGGCTACAGCAGATTTGAGAAAAATGTAAAATTTCTGGTCATTGTATTTCGGTATCAGCTTAATTAAAGAAAAAAAACTAAAAACTAAACACCCACCTTTGTCATATTAAAAAAATATTTTTCTAATTGGATACAATACTAAACGAAAACCAATTAACACTCACATAATGACCACGTCAAAATAAAGAAAAATCAAATATGCATTACTTTCTTGAGGTAAAAATCACCTTTTCCTTGGTCTGTCTTGAATTTATTTCATAACTTTGCGAACATTCTCTGTCTTTAGAACTCTGTATCTCGGCGTGAGGTTGAGAAAAATATTATAGAAGTAAATTGAAAAACAGTTTAGTAAGATCTACAAAAAGGAAAGTGATGTTTTTTTTACCAAAAAAAAGTCATAGAGGCGCAAGAAAATGGGAAGACGGCTGACAATGATTATTTCAAATTATCAAGGCAACAGAAACCGCCTCTACTATACTAAATATTTTATAATGGCGGGATCAATTCGGAAGGTGTTTGTTCAAAAGTTGATTTATTAGTATTTTTAAACAATTTTATTGCTTTTATTTTCGCTGACAAGAAACACACCATTATTGTTCAGTATAGATTTAAATAACTTATTCTCTGGAGAAAAAAACAAAAAAAAACACATTCTTAAATTGTCAATAATGCAGTACTGATTTAGGGCTTAAATATTTTCTCTTCAAAAGACTTGGAGGAACGATGCCTAACAATATCTACGTATCAAAATGATTCGTATTCACCTGAAATTTTATAAAAATATAATATTACTTACTTATCAATCTGGAACATTTAACAGTTATGCATAACAAACAACACATACCTGCAACAAAAATAAAATAAATTAGTAATTTCCCCAAAACAACTAATGTAAAATGTTTACAAATAAATAATATAATATAATAAGAAAGCGTACTGATTTGTAATTGGTTTCACAAAATGTTTCTGGAGAGTTTGTTCCAGTAATAATATCAATAAAAGCTCAGCAAAAGTTCTATTCATGGACATTCAAAATTGATATATATATAATTATATTAAAAAAAAAAATATAATAATACATTTAAAAAACTACGAATTCAGATGAATTTTGAAGAACCGAGCAGAGTTTTTAAGAATGCTTGTAAGGCCGGAATTAGCAATCGTGTTAGGGCTAAAGCATCAGCCCTATCAAGCGCGACCAAGTTCGATGTGTGTAGAGCCGAACAACGGTTTGTAAGTTTTACCGTTGAACCATTGTTCGCGAACCGATGTTTCCATTTGTGTAGGAAGATTAAGGCTACCAAGGCTTTTGCTTGAAATACAATTAAAAATTTGTAATGCACATTATTAAGTAAGCAAATAGCTTCAGCTTCATAAGGAAAATGAAAAAGTAAAATAAATGATATTTATCACTCAATTCTAAGAATAATGTACCAATTAATAAAAATGGTCCATTTCCCAGAATAGCCTAATCGTGTTTATTTAATTCGGCAATTGTTTATCATAACGGGTAATTCGCGTGCGGGGAGTTGCGACAGATTGTAGAGATATAAGCGCATGTAATACAAAACTGACGCTGATGTAAACGAGCTATTAGCAGCAATTATGACTAAAGTGCAGATAAGGGCAAAAGACTGTTTTAGATTTTACAGCTGGGTGGTTGCGAACAGCTGCCAGATGGAATCTACGCACTTCGGCCACATCCTCTGTCGGCAATCTAATTAAGATCTTCGCCGCCTACCGCACCCCCTGAGGTGCAATTGAGGATCTGTTGAAGCGTGTAGAGCAGGTCTTAGAATGGTCCGCAAATGGAGAAATATGCTTAAAGTTTCCATAACTTCGACCTTTCGAAACAATCCAAAGGGTTCGATACTGATTCCACCGAATAATAAATACTTTCATATTTATCTGAACATTTGTTCGCTCCGTCGAAAACGAAAGAATTTAGTATACAAGTATTTCGGAGAGAGGATAACTCACAAACTAAATATTTTTAAAAACCAAGGCATAAGTGGGCAAAATAATGAAAATTTGATGAGAATGTGACTTGGAAATAAAATAAACAATTTTTTTTTTTCCCAACTCAATTTTATGCAACCAACGTTACAAAAATAGTAATGGTAAAACAAGAACAATGAACTAAAGAAGAAAAATAAAGATCTAATCAGCATTTTAAGTTAAAATTAATCCATCAAGCCCTTGAATGTACAAATCATTTTTTAATCTTAAATATTATTTAGTAATTAACAAAAAAAAATATTTTTTTACTTTGGTACATTTTGTTTCTATGAATGATCTGAGTGAGCCAAATAATTAAGAAATTACAATATGTTCTTTTTTAAAATAATAATTCTTAACTAAAATAGCTTTGTTAATGTAGACCTAATATTGAACATTGCTCAAAGAGCAATTTTTTATGTTTTGTGACACTAAATTATTAGAACTAATCAGTGAATTTTATTTTAAGAGTTAAAAAAATACTGTCCATGAGCCCATAATTACATAATAATTAGAAGGGTCCTTAATTATATTTCATAAAAAAAAAAAAAAATGCACTAAGAAAATTACTGAATAATCAGGATTCAACATTCAGGATATAACCATGACGTTATTTTACAAATTATTGTTAAAGAAATTATTTTTGGATAATTTTATTTTCACATTTTTCCCAATATGTGGGATTCTGCTGGAGCAAATTAGGATGACCTACTGGGCCAGAGGTCACGACCGCACATATTTTTCTAACTTGTAATTATTTAGCCAAGTGATTATCGTTGAATAAATCTTTAGGGGACCGACAGGTTATTAATATTAATCAAAATGATGTAATTATGATTTCACTAGGCTTTAAGAAACTTTTTGGAGGTCGACTGCCTACACCTATCGTAGCACGCCACCCACTCTTTCTTGCACGATTTATAGGCTGATTGTATATCATAGAACCAAAAATTAGACTTTTAAAGTATGATTTCATTTGATTTAATGGTACACCCTGAATTGAAAATAAATTTGGTAATTCTGGGCTGTTAGCAAGTTAATTTAGTAGACTTCAGTTTTAATTTTTTATTTGTTTGCTCTCTGTAGCTTTCTAAGGCTATTGGTTTCAAATTTTATGGTGTCTATTTATACTTGGTTTTAGGCCTCTTACGTAGTCTCTTGCCAACAACTGTTGTTTTGAAGGTTGTACCAAGCATCGAATTGCATATCTTGCCCGTTACCGTTGAGCTCCTTACTTCAATTTATGAGATAATGAGAGGTTTTTAAAGAAATTCATTTCCCCCATATCGTTATTTCAGGGGTACCTGTCGAGACTATGTTCTACATACCACACATAAGTTGTATTTTTTTAACGGTATCGTAGCGTTTAAAGTTTCTTCATATTTTTAAGAAGTCCAATGTTCGTGGAGGGAATGAAGAGAGATATGCTTCCACTATACGATGGTATATCTCAGTATGTTGATCATTAGTTGAGGTCATAGTTGAGCCGAAGTATTTTAATAAGCCCTTTTTGTAGGCACGTATATCACCTTCGCTTGCCAATCAGTTGTTTCGATTTACTATCAGGCTTTATTACATATCATAACTTATATGTTGAACGATTTCTCTCATCAAAGTCTTAGCTATAATCCCATGTTTACTTTCCAGGAATGCTAAATTAATTGCATAGTAGAGGGTTATTATGTTTCATCAGTACTTGGTTGAACAGCATAAGCAAGAGCATTGTTGTCATTGGCCCGTCCTGGTTTTAAAAGCTTCACACACTTAATCGTTTTAATACCCTGATTTGAAATTATCTGTACATGACTATTTCAATCTTACGATTTCAAGAGCTTCCATGAACAGCTTATGTCCAACGAATTGCACGTGGTTTTTGGACAAATAGATCTTGTACAATTTGGTCTTATTTCAATCGTTTACCAAGAAAGATAATTCAAGATCTGGTTTTGTTTGCTGTTTCATGTTCAGTTTTTTTTTTGTGTGTTCATTATCATGTAATCTATGGTAAAGAATGCTTTTTTAACTAGATTCACGCCTAGATAAATTCTCCAGTCAATAACAGATCAAACCACTATCCCTTGTCTCAGGAATTTTTTATAAGTAAGATTAATTTTTTAATAGAAATTCAAACATGTCGACTATAAAGAAACACGATTATTTGTAATTTCTAATTCATTAGCTTGTTAATTTATCATTGAACGAACATTTTACCTGTGACAACTCATCTCTACAACCACCGGATCTAGCCTGAAATCCTATTGGGACCATTGGAATGGAATTAATATGATTTCACGCTTTCACAATACTGTCAGGATACCTCAAATCATAATGTGACGCTACCCAAAGCGTAAAATAAAGACAACTCCAATATGTACAATTAATAATATCAATGCCTGATTATCTCCAACATTAATCGTACTGAAACTAATTCAAACTTATTTACTTTATTTTGAAATTGTGCTCGGAAGAAACCATTTAACAGTTACTCAACTGGAAATAAACAATATAAAAAAGAAAAGTTAAACAAATTAAATTATCTATCATAAATTAAAGTCTGATACTACAAATGACAACGGAGAGGGAACTGTTTAATTGTCAATAATCCATAAACATCCAACAAGCACAGCTCATCTTTCTATTTGTATCATTATTTCCCATCAGTGTATTTCATTAATTCTTTAACTAATATTGAACAACACAAGAATATAATAAAAATATTGGAACTATTTAATCAAGTTCCTAACAAACGAATGATATATTATATATATATATATATATATATGCAAAAGTAAATTCCCTTTTCATTTTCATTATCAAACCATCATTTGGTAATTAACGCAAGTCTCAGCAAAATGATTAATGTATTAGGAAATAAAATGATAAAAATTATATATATTCTAAGAAGTCCTTTACAAGAATATTTTATGATCTGAAATAGTTGCTGGAGTGGAGTTTCAAATTCCGAGCAAACGTTGAGCAAATTCCAACAAATTATATTTATATTAATATCACATCATTAATCACAGCCCTTTCCCAAAGAATGTCTAAAATAATAAATAAATTAGAAAATATTAATAGAAATAAGAAACAAAAAGAACAAATAATTTATAGGAGAAGTTGGTTGGGGAGGGTGAAGGAGAGGTGAGGTCAGTAAAGAAATTATAAGAAAACTTATTTTATTGTTTGCCTAAGTTATAGAACATCATCAGGGCTAAGAAAACAAGATAACAACAGTGATAGTACCAGTAACAGTAATAGAAGATGGTAAAAAACAGTAACAAAAGACTAGAAGATATAGAAGTATAAAAATATATCCAGATAATTATGATAAAACAAATAATACCAATGATAAAAAGTGTCGTTCATAAATAATGCTAACAATGTAAATAATGAAAATTAAAGTAATGTGAAAAAAGAAGAAAGAAAGATTATGAATTATATGAAAGATATACATTAACAGTTTTTTTATTATAATATCTTATCATAAGATATTATTATAATATCTTTATAATAAAATTCATAACTATAATAACTACAAGTGTGAATATATAATTATTTCTTATAATTATATCTTGTACGGAAATAATGTATGATATAATTTTCATACTCCTACATCTTCATACTTGTACCTACTGTTACTGGTACTTTCACTGTCATCTTGGTTTTCAAAGTCCTGAAAACTTAGGCCGAAACGTCAGCACACAATTAAATAAGTGTTCTTATTTGTGGGTTCTACTTTACTGAACGCAACCCTCTCTCTTCCTTCCCCCAGCCAACTTTTTTTACTATTATGTATAATAATAGAATAATATAGAATAATTATGTATTATATTATGATTCATTTCGGTAATTCGGTAACAATAATAAATGGCATATTTTTGATTATCCAACTTATTCACCGATTCCATGTTTATTGATGTTTATTAGTAAATACAATTTTTTTTTGTTTCTCAGTCTTTTGTGGACCTGATTTTTAATATATATATATATATATATATATATATATATATATATATATATATATATATATATATATATATATATATATATATATATATATATATATATATATATATATATAATTCATAATCTTTCTTTCTTCTTTTTTCACATTACTTTAATTTTCATTATTTACATTGTTAGCATTATTTATGAACGACACTTTTTATCATTGGTATTATTTGTTTTATCATAATTATCTGGATATATTTTTATACTTCTATATCTTCTAGTCTTTTGTTACTGTTTTTTACCATCTTCTATTACTGTTACTGGTACTATCACTGTTGTTATCTTGTTTTCTTAGCCCTGATGATGTTCTATAACTTAGGCAAACAATAAAATAAGTTTTCTTATAATTTCTTTACTGACCTCACCTCTCCTTCACCCTCCCCAACCAACTTCTCCTATAAATTATTTGTTCTTTTTGTTTCTTATTTCTATTAATATTTTCTAATTTATTTATTATTTTAGACATTCTTTGGGAAAGGGCTGTGATTAATGATGTGATATTAATATAAATATAATTTGTTGGAATTTGCTCAACGTTTGCTCGGAATTTGAAACTCCACTCCAGCAACTATTTCAGATCATAAAATATTCTTGTAAAGGACTTCTTAGAATATATATAATTTTTATCATTTTATTTCCTAATACATTAATCATTTTGCTGAGACTTGCGTTAATTACCAAATGATGGTTTGATAGTGAAAATGAAAAGGGAATTTACTTTTGCATATATATATATATATATATATATATATATATATATATATATATATATATATATATATATATATATATATATAATCAGTTTAATTATGAATAAACAAAAAGTCGGTAAACTCGTATAAGAAAATTTTTGGAGAACTTGCATTCTAAAAATTTAAGCTAATGTGGGGTAAATGCACACTATATTTGACAAAGTTCGAGTTAAAATTAAAATAAATACTATATTATTGAAGCTAGATTTTTCCTCTATTTTTAATTACGTTTCTTAGACGATTATGTTTAAATATTACATTCAAGCCCATGTTTCAATCGCGTCCATTTTTATGAGATTGATAATTCAAATTACAAGTACTTAGTACGCACTTGCCCCATCCTTAAGGGGTAAGTGCTTATGAGGTATCTGGAAGACTCATTATTCAAGCAGTAGCGGTTTTGGAGCAAGTGCAAAATAGTTCGATTTACGGAGGATTATTGTCCTGATCTAATCGTCAGATTTAGTAAGCTAGTCTGCAGTTGCCTCTGCCAAACGTGATAGTAGGGGCAAGTTTACACTAACACAGTTTACACTTGTCCTACAACAGAAATCTGCACTTGTCCCTACTATCATGTTTTGCCGGGGCAACACTAACTAGTGTTTAAAAACTAGAAAACTATCAAGAAGAAATGAAAATCACTAAATATTTTGAAGAACAGCTTCTGTAGGTTTCACTTACCACAAAAAAAAAAACAGGCCTGCGTGTAGATAAAGACCGATTCAGCCATATGGTAGAAGTTGAAAGATCCAACTTTATCAACAGGTTGAAACTAATTTCTTTACAACTTGTATACTTCGCCTAAGCGAACTCCCGTGGCTGATGCCTGATACATTAGTGTTTCGACTTCATGCTCCCTAAGGCATGAAGATGCCAAAGGGCATCTTCTACCAGTTCAGTGTTTTGGTGTAATGAGACGATTACGCACTTGCCCCACATTACCTTAGAGCTTCTACGAACGCATACGATTATTTTAAAGAATATTTCAAAAAATCAATCATAAATATTTACGAGTGTTGAAAAATGTATAAAAGTATTACTGAAGCAGACAGATAAGAACGATGACTCTGGACTAAGAATAGGCGTTAAAGGTTTGACCTAGGGGACGACCTGTAAACAGCTGGAATAAATCTGCCTTTCCTTTAGTCCTGTGTTAAATAATGCTCGGATGCATTCCAGCTCACGGACCATTTTATTTCCAATAGGATAATTAACCCTGGGACTAAGATATTCGGAATATAAATGAATCAGAAAGTCAATTACAGAAGAAACTTTGGTTTGATAGTTGTGATTAATGAAGTGGCAAAGAAAAAAAGGATATCTTTTGGTACTTAGTATATTCATTTTAGGTTTATTTTAAAAATTGTATAGCACCTCAAAACAAAAGTAATAATAATCATTCCGTAATTGTGTCTTGATTAAATTTTATCACATACGTGTATAGTACTTAGAGATAGTAATTTCAACAGTCTATAAATTGATCTGATAACATAAGATGATGGGTGAATAAAAAATACAGAATAACAATAAATAACAAACAGGTGGAGATAACAAACAACAGAAGAAGTATAATCAAGTGATACACTTAAGATAAAATAAAGTATTGTAAGATTATTGGAAATTGATCATTTATAAGTAGTAATCAGAAATAACAACCATGACAGTGGTATGTGCAAAAAGAAAGTGAGGATCGAGTCGACTGATTAATGGGCACAATCACTTCCATACTTCGCAGAATTAAAAAACAAAACAAATCTGGAGCAGTTAAAAGTAACCCGTTACAACTGCAGTTAACTTTTATGTAATCCATACTAATATATAAAACTGAAGAGTTTTTTTGTTTGAACACAATAATTTAAGGAACTACCAGTCCAATTTGAAAAATTCTTTCGGCGTTAGATAGAATGTTTATAGAGGAAGGTTTTACGCTTTCTAGCATCACACTACGTCCCAAAGGAATGGAGCAATAACCATAAATAAATTGCTAAGAGAAAAAGTGTCCAACTTGCGTACTTATCTTTGTTATGACACCTTCATACCCGTGGAAAATGTGTGAAATCGTTATTTTGTAAATAAAATGAGAGAGTGAGGGAAAAAAAGTGTGAAAAACAAAATTTTATTGCCTTTTATAAACATTTATTGTCGTTTTGACCATATTCGTTGAAAATGTCTGCAACAAACAACATATTATAGCTTATTCAATCTTTTAAAGGTTATTTTGTATTTTAGGGGTTAATCGAAATAAAACACGGGTGAAACCGCGCGACACAGTAGTATCTATTTAATAAAATGTTTACGAGAATTTAAAATAAAATTATGCTGCACAAAAATCACCAATCAAAATTTTTTAATCGTTTGTAGCAATAATAAGGAAAATAAGAAGTAGTTCAGTTTCGACTTTACGAGCAAAAATAATAAAATAAAGACGTCAGAAAGTCAAATCCATCAAATTCATTACAATCGAACAAAATCAGCAAAAATCACGAAGTTCCTTATTCGCATCAAATTAAATATTTTTATTTACAAACTAATAAATAGCTATAGATAATAGCACAACAATATAAATTACGTTTTAAATATATCTGTAAAAGCAAACGGCAAAAAAAAAAAGATAGGAAAATAGATAAATTTAATGAAAAAATAAAATAACTTATACAAAATTCGTTTCTAATCCTTAATAGACTCCAAAGCTAGTAATAAAGTATTTAAACACAACAACCGGTTGTTTAACTTAAAATATTCCTGAAACTCAGGTTTCAAGATTCTATATCATGGAAAAACAAAAGGTACAGAAACCTTTTGTAATATGTAATATAAAAACAAATGTGTAATATAAATTATTAATTTATATTACATATACAAATGCGCATTTAATAAAATCAAGCAAATTTGATGTTTTAAAAGGGATTTGAATTTCATGTCTCTTTTAATTTTCCTGTTTTGCGATATTCATAAATCAGGAATTCATTGGCGATTGTCTATTTAACCTATGATCTGGTTCACCAGGCAACAGGAAGGATGGAAGGGATTGAACGAGTGGATTGGGACGATTTTGAGTGGAATGGATTGAAATTTGTCGTGTATGTACGATTCAGCTGATGGAATGTTCATGTCGTTGAGTATAGTGTGATTTGGAATAAACCAGAGTGCTTTAACGATATTTCTAAAGATATTGGATTGGTGTTTATTAATAAATAAAATGAAAGCTAAAACCAGCCCAATAAATTAAAACTGTCGTCTATAAACACGATATTTAAGTATTTCTATAACTTGCTTCCAGCATGGAATGCTAGAATGGGCTACACCCTCATCAAAGCTAAAGCTGTCAACGTTATCACCCACCTTTGCATGAGGCTATATTTTGCTAGTTGACAAGATTACATTGCAATAAATAAGAGCTTTGCGTGACAATGTGGAACTCCTTATTAACAGGACAGCAGGAGACTGTTCTTACATAGAGGATTCGTGATCAAGACACCGAGCCTTCAGGTAGGACAAGGCCGGATAATGGGGTAGGAGTGGTCCGCGCAATACCATCCGATGAACCCAAACGTCACTCTAATTGCCTTGGAGACAATAGAATATTTATACAATGACGTATCGTCATATTGCATCACATTTATCCTAGATGATTGAAGTCCCCGTTCTCCATATGTAATAGGCGTCCATTTTTCACAATCACCGTCTTGCTCGGTATCAATTTGTAATCATCAAATTACCGCTTGAGGGAGGTGTATCCTAGGAACAATCATCTTCATTTACCACTTAACAAACGACATAAGGGCCAAGGATGCAGTCAAATTAGAATTAACGATACATACCTCGATTGAAGCTACATATGAGTATCACTCATCAACAAATTAGTATGCTATATCTTCATTCAACAGATTTTTTACGGTTCTCTAACGTTTTGATGTATTACCTAACCGTGTATTTGCAAGTGGGTTCCATGAGAAGATCTCAGGGCTACTCTCTCAATGCAGAATGCTCTCAGTAAAGATTTTGGAAAAGATTAAATGAATGATTTGTAACATGAATAGGCATTTATAGAATAAAATCGGACCAAAAAATGTCTATGTATTCTATAGAGTAGGTTGCCTCTGCCTGGTATATCTTAAGAAATAACAAAATTACATTTACAAAAATGTAATGGACCTAGAAAATAAAAGTGGACTACTGTAGGAGTTAATAGGGGTGGATGTACCTGCATTTAAACAATTCTTAAAAAATAATGTAATTTAAAACCATTTTATACCTCATATTTTAATATTCATTAAACAAATAATAAAACTGGTAAAATTCGTCAAACTATTTATTACACGTCTTTCTTAAAAGGAACGTTTTAAAGTATCCTACATCATAACATTGCACTATACTTAAACTTTAAATGTTAGTTAAATGTTATAACGTTAACGTATATAAAGTTTCCTATCAAAATACTTGGATTCAAAAACAGTCAAAGAAAACGACAGTTACTCACCCTGACACAAATACCCCGGCTATAAGAAGCAGACAAAATCAACACAGAGTCGTCCAAGAAAGCAGTGTTAACGATGTTTAGGTTGGATGAGGCGCCGGAAACCGATACCATCAGAACCCTTTGTCCCACTAATGACTGGCTCAGTAATTAATGGTTAAACCTACATCAATCAACCGCAGCATCTGTACCATCATCATCATCCCACGTGGGATTGGGTGTGCTGTCATCCGAAACTCAGTATTTAATTATGCGATATGTGGGTATAAAAGTCAGGAGCTTTTACTAAGTGGGCAAGGCTCATCAGACAGTAAAAAAACTTCGATCGGAAAAGTGTAAAGTTATCGCTAAATATACACAGAAACAGATGTAGACCATCGGCATGGTTGGGCGCCAAGAGCGAGCGCGATGACACAAGACTGAAATATTGACCGGAACATCCTATTTTAGTTCGCTCCACTGTTCGAATATAATCAGGGTCTGATAATAATGCTAATGATGTTTTATTTTAAAAACAGAATGCCAATTTGGCTCGTCCCAGTTTAAACAATGAAACAAAGTTGGGAATGATGAACATTATAGATCTAGAATGTGAATCTTATATTTGCCTAAAATGAAAATGAATAAGAAGGGAATAAGAATAATTGTTGTTATTGTCAAATATTAAAATCTATTATAGAAAAGCGAATAAGATGGGAGATATTAATTGCTTTTATTGTCAAATATTAAAATCTAGTATACAAAAGTGAATAAGATGCGAGATATTAATTATTGTCATTGTCAAATATTAAAATCTAGTATACAAAAGTCAATAAGATGGGAGATATTAATTTTTGTTATTGTCAAATATAACAATCTAGGATACAAAAAATGGAAAAAAAATTAATGAAGTAAATAAACGTTCAAATAAAACTACTTAATTTTTTCTGATAATTTCTGAACAGAAAATAAAACTCTGGTGACTTTTGAATACCTGCAAAACAAGACAGTAGGAAATTATTTTTAAAAAAAAATGAATAAACAGGCACGGATTTATAAAGTTAATTGTAGAAAAAAGTCTCTTGGCATATGAGTTGACGAAAAGGGACTCAGTGAGACCCATTTATAATGAACCAATACCATTTGCCTGATGAAATCAGAACCTCAAAAATATGAATTATTATAGTTCAACATATTTATGGCAATATTAGCATTCTAGTACTTGTAAAGGTAATTATTGGGACCGGTCACTCCCTTATCTAAAGGGGCGTGGCCTCACATTGTTGACATTGAGGTTACGTCCCCACCACATTCCCTTATACGTTCATTCCCATATACGTTCACTTCTTTCTTGTAAATAGTTACCGAAATACACATAATTTTTACGTAATTTCAATAATTACTGCTTTAAATAGATCACAGCTGAGGATTTCCGCTCGCTACGCTTGCTCAAGAGATAAACAAACCCCAAAAGTTCCTTTTCAGTTGAGGTCGGGTCCTTACCGTAATTTCAATTAGTACTGCTTTAAATAGATCACAGTTGACGATTTCCGCTCGCTACGCTCGCTCAAGAGATAAACAAACCCCAAAAGTTCCTTTTCAGTTGAGATGGGGTCCATACCGTAATTTAAATTATCTCTCCTTTAAATTATTACTTAAAGTTCCCCAGATCACCGGAAGTCGACAGCACTAACAATTTTAAATATGTAATTAAGGCAGTAATAATTTTAATGATTGCAATGAATACACGGTTTTCAAAAACCAAGACAAAGGGGCAACTGGTGACGAGTGGGGCTATAACCTTACTGAGGCCACACCCCTATTGATAAGGTAGTGACAGGTCCCAATAACTACCGACAGTTTCGTGCACAAAATAAATTGAAATTCAACATGAAATGCATTATCAATAATATTTGTCATAGTTAAAAATCGTATAATTTAAGATAAAAGTTATATAAACTCAATTTTAAAATGTAAATAATCATAGAATAGGTCTCAATAACTACCCTTGTAAATAACTGATGAAGATCGGACCGAATATTCCTATACATCTGAGTAATTCGATTTTTTGTCGAATAGGTCATTTACATCAATTTAAAGTGAAAACCTTAGGCTAAAATTACATCAACCCAACTTTTCAAAATACTTATCCAACATTCAAATAAATGGATTCCATTGTGCTCGGAAAACATAATGATGCTATGTCAAACATAACTACTACAGAAGCGTTTCCAATTCCTGTTAGACCCATTGTAGACGCGCCCTCCCATACAGAAGTCATTAGACGATCTAACGCCTCGTTAAATAATGGCCCAGCAATCTCCAGAGCGATTTGCAGATCCGTTTGATAAGGGTAACCAGGCGTGAGAGGGGGCGGCGGAAGATCAGGATGAATCATACGGCGGGGCGTGGGTCCCGAGGGGAACTGTAGAAGAAAAAAACGGGTAAATAAACTCGAGCCAGGAAGTTTCTATAACAAATACTTCGGCTTAACCATAGCATCGCTGACACTTTAATGGAGCGAGGCTTAGCTGTGTTTATTGATGATAACCTTAAGTTAAATGAGAGGCTACTTAGCTCTTAAAACGGATGGAAAGTAACTACTTTCATTAGATTAATTCGAGAGTAATTCATTCATTGTTCTAAGGTGGGTATTTTTTTAAATAGATCTTATTCAAATCAATCTAGGCCTAAGATATCCATTGATATCATATTTATTAATTTAGATGATCAGTATCAAAGGCTACTAAAGGATATAATAAATGGTAAAAGAACTAAAAAAGATTCGTATTTTGAAGAGCGTGACCAAACCAAATTAATATTGGTTCTTGTATGTTGCTAATTATAAACATCAATGAATGAAATAAATGAAACATCATATGAGAGCAATCTTTAATGATGGACAATAATAAATAATTACGTTATTATTTGAAGATTGCAAGTTTTTCCAGATAAAATTTGATCAAAATTAATCAACGTTTCGCCAAATACTGACACCATACCCACAGTTTTAACAAATTATTGAATAAAATTAATTTTATTAAAGGTGTTATTTGTATATTGACTAATATTTTTATATAGGGCACTAAATCAGTGTCCACTGACTTTCAATACAAGTGACACGGCTAGAAGATAAGTGCCGGGATTTCCTGGAGTAGAGCTTAACCAGCCACATTTTCCACACCCAGGGGGAAAGGCAAAGCTTGGTTCGAAAATCTCAAAGCAAAATGTAAATATTGTATATAGGTATGAGTGTGTTTAAGATGATTAATTTAATTTTTTTTTCTTGGTTGTTTACTTATTTTGCTATTATTAAATTTATCTATCTATTTATTTTATTTGCGATGTACACTCATTATTTTACTTATATTCACCGTTATTTATTTTTTCTTTAATATTTATTGCCCTCGAGTGTGGCAGCCTGAATTATTTTTCAATAAAAGGACAGATAAAAAATATATAAAATTAGTACTTCGAAAATATATTTTTATTTGAATTAATTCATCATTTGTAGAGCACCTTGGGATTGGAACAACGAATCCCTGCTCAAAAAATTTAAAAGAAAACAAATATATTGATCTATAGATAGATTTAAATTCTAAAATGTTTACTGTAAGAGATCAGAACATACCACTAGCTGCTAGTCAATGAATAGTAAGTTGGAATGTGATAGTTGTTACACCATTTGACGAGAGAGATGTTCACACATCTTGTGCCGGTTCTACACCATTGGCAAACCGTTTGTCAAACAACTTGTCAAATGTTTGTGAAGTTTGAAATGTGAAAGTACAAAAGGGGCATCCACATGGCAAACCATTTGCGAAATGTTTCAGAAAATAAGTAGTTTAATATAAAAATAAACGTTAAGCAGAAAAAAGTACGAATTAAAACCATAAATCCAATTAACAACCAAAATTTATCAAGCTATGATTCAATGATTATTTCAATATCAACAATAAAGAACAATTATAAAATTCAATATTTAGGTAAAAATGAGGTTCCCGTTGTGCAAACAGTTCGTCACTGGTGTGGATGGAACGCAATGGCTATGGTAAATCTCTTTGATGTGTGAAACAAAACCGCTCAGGAACGGCCAACGCAATTGCCAACGCCAACATTGGAAAGTACTTTCACCAATGCTCCAACATTCACCAATACTCCGATCCACACCAGTGTCAAACGATTTGGCACTGGTGTGGAGTCGGAGTTAGAACCTATTGCACTTCTGCACCAAATAAAAAGATTACTAGTTGATTTCTGAGATACTAATCGATTAAGCAACGTCGAACCATAGCTATAATTAGTTTGCAAATGAGTTATGCAATATTGATACGGTAAAACGCACACTGTTCGTATCCACAAGGTCGCACTAGCATAGAGCTGATTCACTTCTTAGGTCTGCTAAGTTCGTAATGTCTTATTTAACTAGATAAGTGGCGATCAATAACAGTATTTAAGTCTTACAGATGCCTCTATAGGAACTGTCAGTGTTTCATATGAGGCGCTCCATGGAAGAAGTGTGAATCCGCCATGCCACCATAATTTCTTTTTAAATTTAAATGGCTGGAATAATATTATATGTACGGTATTCTTGATACCTATATTATGCATACTAATAGTAATATAGATATATCAGCCATCAAATAAAAAAAAAAAATGATATACATTTGTGACAGTGGATTCACCCTTATTGTATGGAGCGCCTCACATGCTGTATGGTTTATGATATACTATTTAATGTATTTGTCCAAATAATAAATATTCTTACAGATGTCTCTACAGAGACATATGTAGGTGTTTCGTGTACAATAATAGTATTTAATTTATTGGTGGGAGGATGCCAATATTTATCTTCCCTCCAGCTTATTTACTTATCTGGCGTAAATTTAAATTAATATAAATAAGCTAAATGTATTATTTATTGGTTGCACTATGATCTATTTTGACCTGTATTAGCTGGAACTAATTTTAAAATTTGACATAATATGTTTACAATATTAAACTTAATATTAATATTAAACTATGGATCACAGACCTAGCGTGAGGTCATTTAAGGTTATACTGCATTTTATGAAAATGAATAAAATATAGGTAAAGTAACCATAAATTTAAAAACTATCTTTTCCAAATTATACAACATAAATAAATTTTAGTTAGCAGTAAACAAATAATTAATTTTTTTATTTTATTTTACTAGGATGTCCCCAAACTCAGAGTTTTATATAACAGACGTACATGCTGAAAACAATGGCATTATTTTCACAGTAAATTGAAAAGAATATTAGTGCATACAATTTTCATATGATTTTTGTATTTGATTTTAATATAATTTTTGATGTAAGTTTATTATGACCTTCATGTAAAGGTCATTAAGACCTTCATGCAAAACCCTTTTCGGCTCACCAATTTTAACCAAAATCTAATTAATACATTCATATTAATATTAAATTCCTATTTACCAAATTTGTGATGTTTTACATTATAATTTAATATAGTTTTTGATGAAAGTCTAATATGACCTTCAAGTAAAGTACCACTTCAGGTCTGCCAATGTTAACCAAAATTTATTATATTATTTCTATTAATATGTAAGTCTTATATACCTAATTTGAGAAGTTTTGCATTATATTGTAATATAATTTTTGATGATAATCAATAATTACCATCAAGTAAAGTACCATTTCCGGTAATCATGTTGCAAAAAAAAAAAGGGTGGTTGACAAGTAGATTTTTAAGCAATACTAAATACAAAATTTTAACTTTCTACGGCTAATCGTTTTTGAGTTATTCGAGATGCGCACTTACGAACGTACGTACAGACGTCACGACGAACCTAGTCAAAATGGATTCAGGGATGGTCAACATTTATACATGTTGGACAACAATACCTTTCAGTGCAAGGAAGTAAAAAACTTATTCAGAAAAATGTTTTTATTAGAAATACATTAAAACGGAAATAAGCATTTCATACAGTGTTATTTAGTTTTTTATATTTAAGATTAAATTAATTGCCGATATATTGCAATTCTGTATTATTTATTTATTTTTCTTACACGCAATTCAAGTTTGCAAACTTTCCTATAGAATTATGATGGATCAATATCTTTTAATAGCATCGTTTGTAGGTGATGAAGAAGGCGTAATTCTTAAAAATAAATCTGACTCATATACAGGCGCTCAATATAGAAAAGGAAGAAGGAATACGCCACGATAAGAAACTGGAGCACGAATGAAAGGACTATTATACTATTAGGAGGAAAAGATGGAGAAACAGATAAAGATTTAAGAAAAAGTGGGAGCTGGGAATAGACAAGGTGTCCATCAATCGAAGCTAATTGAGACAAATCACGGACCAAAGTAAAGGAGGGTAGCTGCTACCTAATGGTCATCAGGGGCTGATAACAAGATTACCTTATCTAATCACCTTTCATCTCGAGGTTCTAGCGCTCCTTTCCTCAACTGGAACTTCAAGGTACACCGGATCGTGAGCAAGTTCAAGCATTCCTTCCTAGCTTGTCATGGGTGTTAAAAAAAGAATTTCACCTTGGTATACCTTTTCCTACATTCATACAATATGTCTTTCGTATATGTCATGGATCTTTTTTAAATACTGAATTTATTTCTTATCAATATATGTATTTCTTCTCATTTATTCAATCAAAGTGGAACCCACTCAAAAGGGTTCCCAAAAAGTTTGATTAAAATATTAATTTGGAATTGGTTAATGCATAAAAATTAAAACTATTTAGGATATATTAATACCAAAAAAAATAATAAGAACTATAAAGACGTTTTGGCCAACATTGCAGTCCTTCAAGGTTACAAAGAACAAGATACAATGAAGTTGAAAGTCATTGGAGCGTACAGAATGACTATATATAAATTGTGAAGAAAAATAAATAAATAAAATGATTATAGAAGGAGAGCAAAATAAAAAAATAAAAAATGAAGAGCATCTGAAAGGAATGAAATGAACTTATTTTGTGTGATTTTATTTCTTATCTTCATTCAGATGTTGGCTCTACATTTCTTTTATTTCTATGCTATTTTTATTTTACTCTCTACCATTTATATATGGTAGTTCTGTATATTTCTATTATTTTTTCCTTCATTGTAGCTCTGAAAAAAATCTGTAGTGTGGGCTGAAACGTCGGCATACAATAGTTTTTACTATTTGTTCAGTATTAATCTTGACCATCACCTGAACCATCATCTTCTTGATTATCAACGCGTTCTACTTTATTGTAATCGTATCTACTAATTTTAACCTTTTACAAATCAATCGTCGCCTTTTCCATTCCAATTGTAACTTTTTCCATTTCAAATGTAACTTTTTCCATTTCAATTGTAACCCAACCGGACACGAATAAATTCAATGTTATTTATTTTATTATTGAAAAATAATTATTTTAATTATATTAATGACTTTTGAAATAATTTCGGCATATTATTTCGACATTTTTTTGTTTATTAGATAATTGATAATACTTAATAAAAATTAATTCTTCTCATTATTATATTAATACTAGTACATATACCTAAAATTAAAGTTTTTTTCATGTAATGTGTATAACATTCCGAATTTCAGGAATTGAATTTGAAAGTTGAGATTTTTTTAAGGGAAAAAAATCAAATCATGACCAGTTTTTTATTTTAATAATTTAAAAACCATTTTTTGATTTTTGTCAAGAAATAACTCTGGTTTATTTGACAACAGATTAAATATCATCTTACAATAATTGTTGAGTGAAAAAATTTAAATAAAAAATAACTCTTATTTCTGAGCGTTAATGACGCTTGACTTTGATTTTAAGCAACTTTAAGTCATAAATGAACAATTTATTTTTTACGGGCGATTTTATTTTTTATATCAAAAATAAATGTTATGGTAAATATTACAAAATATTTAATTTATAAAAATTCTAATCTATCTTTTTTCTATTGAGAAGCTTTCTATTATATGATGTAATAATTTCCAAAAGATGCCTCAGTGGAAAGTGAATGTAATAAGAAAGGGAACTTTTCACCGAAGAGTTATTGTATAAAGAATTAATTTTTACTAGTTTTTTGTAATATTCCTGCACAAACAGTGACGCTTTTCGCTTTTAACTACGATGGATTTCTCAAGAAAAGTGACTATAAAACAACGTCAAGCGTTCATACATTTTTTTTCCGTAATTCATTTATACACCAATCAACATTTTTCTTATTCAGAGGGTCACTTTTATGAAGTTTTTTTGCAATACTTGTAATACTTTCTTATTTGTCAGCTTCTGAGCATAAAGAACTGGCTCTCCATAAGCTAAAAAATCAATACATGTGGTAATGCATTAGGCTATGATACTGAAAAAAAAGAAGAAAGAAAATACAAAAAAAAATATGCAGGGCAATACATATAGAATATCTTAAAAATTATATTTATATGAGCTTCTTGATATTAATACGATCTTCTCGTATTTAAGTATTTACGATTTCTCTTATTCCTGTGAATTGAACAACCCTGAGCATGTATAATATATAATGAGCATTATAGGTTAATACAGCAGTGAAAGACAAACTTTTTTTGTTTCTATATATATTTTGTTTATATTTCTTCTAATCCTATTCTCGTTCTTTATCTTCTTATAAAGTGCTCTGGCAAGATCTCTTCAGAGAGATTTTTTTTATGGGAAGCTATCATTATGCAATAATTTCAAAAGATATCCCAGTTGAAATTTAATGTAGTAGGTAAGGAAAAATTCCACCGATGAGTTATTGTAGAAAGATGCGAGAAAGCAGAAGCCAGGCAAATCGCATCACGTGTCGTACTATACGAGGCTCAAGTAACACCGAACAGACTATAGTGAAAGTTCTCAGCCCAAAAACAAGTTTTGTTTTCTTATAGACTAAGTCTAGAGAATGGTCACTGATTTCACACATAGTAAACTTGTTCTGTTGAGTATAATTATCCAAAAGAGTTATTTGATTGAAATAGAAAAGGATTTCAATAAATTTATTAATCAGTTTTATAAAATTAATTCACAAAATAATTGTTGCCATGAGACAAAAATTTAATCGAAATTTCCTCAAGATCTGATAAAGCGTCAATCAAAGAAATCATATGTAATAATCAGCAATCAACATAGGCAATCAGGTAATAAATCACTAAGAAATAGAATTTGATGTATACAAATGATTTTTCAGAAGAAATTCTTCCTAAAAATATTATTAAAAATACACTTCTTCATTGTTTATTATATGAATATTTAGGGCAAATAAATTGTACTAATATTTTATTAATAAATTACATATTTATTAAGTAGCATATATTTTTACTTGATATGAAAAATTATTTGTAACTATCTCTAATGTTTTTATTATTCTTTATAGAAAAGAATAAAATACAATGATAGAAAAAAAAATATTCAAAGTAAAATTTCTGATATTTTGAAGACCCACAGCAGAGCTGTCATATTAGTTCTTTATTTTTATTGCGGCGAATAGACCTCCATAAACATATTTTTTTCGAAAAGTAGGTATACCAAGACCTTTAAAAGACACGCTGAAACACTTAATCATGGTTGTAGAAAGAGCTTTTCGGCTAAGCTCGACTGATAGATAGTCGAAGGAGGAGAGACGGTTGATATACTGCGAAGATGGAATGAAGAAAGACAAAAAAAAAAGAGAGTAGAAACCGCCATGAGAAGTATGGGAGCGACAAAAACACAGCACATGTGGCCGGGAAGGCCAAAGCAGCCAGAGCCGCGGTTTATTTCACTGATTGAGTCAACTTCAGGGCTATCTTATTGTTACATTAGAGAAGTATAGGTACGGTTTTATCTGATATAAACTTAAATATTTTTATACCCTGCTTTAGATTGAGAATATCCGAATTCCTTTACTAATGCCTTATAAATTTATAATTTGTCCATTAATTTTATTAATAAATTGGATAGAGACACTAATTATATAATTGGAAACTATCAAACGAAAATAATTAACGTGCCACTTAATTTCGTTTCATTTACGATCTACACACGTGGTTCTCAAACTTTTTTCCCTGGTGGCACCCTAAAATTATAAAAAGAAATTCACGACATCCCTACTATTATTATTTATTTTTTTGATAAACGAAACATTTAACTATAAAATTAAACAAAATAGACACATACAAGCATTGAATTGAAATTTAAATATATATATATATATATATATATATATATATATATATATATATATATATATATATATATATATATATATATATATATATATATATATATATATTTAGAGATTTAGAAAATATATATATATATATATATATATTTTTTTTTTTTCAAATGTGTATTTTGAAAAAGAAAAGGCAGAAAAACTATATACATATGCATACCGAAAGTAGATGATTCATTAAGAGAAGAATCTATAAAATTTTATGATTTAATAAAACATCTACCAAACCCAGAATTTAATTGCCTTACAATTCCGCTGGTTTTTCGACGATGGCAAGATAGAGTATTAAGTTAGTTTTAAGATTAAGATCAACAACAGATTCAATACAGAGGTGAGCCATGGTGGTATATATCATAGATATCATTTATTGGTTAATTTAAAATAAAATAATGAATCAGAAAAACCTTAAACTGTATCTAAGGTACAGTAAAAGGATATTGATCCTGGACATTATTTTACAAAACTTTTAAAATTGGGGTAAAGAAAAAGAAAAATGGAGTAAATGTATTTGATGTTACTATGATAAACGTTAACTAATTATTTAAACATCTCAATTGTTACCAATTAGAGCAAAAATTATTATTTCAGTAGAGGCATTTACCAGTCAAATCAATTTTACAATTTAATTTATTACTGAAGTAAACAGTTTCAGTTTCTGAACAATCATCGAAGAAAAAATAAATGATTACAAGGAAGATCTAGGATCATATTATATATTCAGAACGATCTCAATTTCCTGGTTGGGAATAATTGTTACCTACTTCGCAATTAGTAAAGTGTCACAATAAACGATATGTACATCATATTATAAAATTGGAATTATAACATCTTAAGAGAAAATATTTATTTTATGACTAATTTCAAAAGTCATAAAATTAAAAATGCTATAGTCTACGGCATCTCATCAAATAAATAAGTTTCACCAATGCGCGACACGGATTTTTTTTACTAGACATAATTTTTTTCTAAGGAGTCTAAATTATGGATGGATTAGGAATTCACATTATTCTTCTCTTCTATCTCCGTATTATTGAATTGGAAAAGGAAAAATAAGCCAACAAAGATTAATATCCTGAAGAAAAGGGCATTCAGTTTATGCAGAGGGAGGGATAATCTATTGACTACGTCCCCGGAACAGCAGAGGGACATTCTCGATGGTGACGCTGACTCAACACTCGATAAACCTAAAGCCTTGGGGTCACTGCTATTATTAGAAACAATAAAATTTTATTAGAATTTACCCAAAGCCAAGGTAAAGTGACTTTACTGCCTTTATCCGACACCTAACTAATTTTATCCTTTTAATAGAGACATAAAACTCCTACGCTACAGGCTTTGTATCCACTAGATGACAAAAATATTTTCACTAAGTGAATACTAACACATCAGGATAAACTAAATAAAATTGACTTCTTATGTGATCAGAATCCTGTTCACATTAATAATGTATTTCAATACTATCTAGAGCTTGCTTTATGTTTATTTACCTCTATTCATGTAACATAACACGTCTAGTTGTTATCAATCGTGAATATGAGATAAATGTAAAATTGATTGTAAAATTCAATTGCCTAAAAACCAATGATCCATGAAAGAAGAAAGGTCCGAACATTCAATTAACACATGTGCTGGGAAATGAACTTCAATACTAGGCGGTATTTTGTGATGAGTTGAAAAAGATCGGAGATCCAGATCCCTTTACTAAATTTAAAAGAATCAATGATTCAGATTCATTAAAAAAAAAAAATGTACAAGTATCCAAAAACGTAAATAATAAAACAGTTGTAAATAGGCATTCCTTGAAAAAACCCTTGAGAGATTTTCAATTCTTTTAAAGCTAACCGAACTGTATTCTGAACATAATATTTCCTATGCTTTCACAAAAAATTAATCTTGAATTATATCAGATAGGGAAACAAAACTGAGAATCTGAAATATCACAATTGATATATAAAATTTATTTAAAACTAATAACAATGATAAATTGTTCAAATTTATGAACCTATTATTAAATAGAAACAAAACATATTTTAGATTAATTGTGTTTCAGACTTAAGTAATTTGTTCTATTTTAACAAATCTAAATTAACAGAAATGCCTAAGCTGGGTTATAATTTGGCCATTGAGATTTTCAAAACCTGCATTGATCTGAAATATACAATAAATAAAAGCATTAAAGAGCCGCGTGTCTCGTGGTTTTTGTTACTCTCCATGAAAGGATTGAATCACAAAGATTGTTTTTATGTAGTGAGAGTGTGAGAATGGTAATAATGGATGTGAAACAATGATTCTTTACATTTGTTGTTTGTTTTCATTGTTTTGTTGATCATTGTTCAATAACAATGAAATTATTTCTGACCTTAATCATTCCGGATGCGTGATGTGTTCTATAGCCTGTTCAACAATTTCAGATGCTCGTGAATTCTCACCAAAACACCAAGCGAAACCAATACAAATAAAAAGTAGCTTTTGATAAAAGATTTTTTTTTTCAATTTAAACAGGACTTTTTTTCCTCCCTAAATTCCCTTTCACCGAAAGAAAGTTCAGTGTTCTCTTTAAAACATTAAAATAAGAAAGTGCTTACTTTAAAGTTTGAGGTTATTTAAATATAAAAAATTAATTATGTTTTCATTTTGTTTGTAATGGCTTTTTGAAAAAGGAAAAAATAAGGAAGATTGCTCTGCCATTTGCTCCAAAAGAGATTATATCACAGATATCTAAAAAATAAAAATAATAATAATAAAAAGAAAACGAAAACTTCCCAAGACAATTCAAATAAAAACTTCGGATGGAATGGAGAGGTAAATGGGATTCAACGCATTCCAAACTTAATGAAGTTGCCTCATCGCGCCAAACTGGTAACATCTAAAACACAATCAAGGAGGGAGAAAGCGATTCTGTGTCGCTTTAGAATAGTCTAAAGTAATTTATAACAAGATTACCTACTAAGAGGCAGAAGAATCAAACCTGTGAGAAGAGTGGCACATACAGATATTATACCGTATATGATATTTATGCCGTAAAGCATAAAAATATGGACTATGTACTTATATAGAATAATGTCTTGGGGGGAACGAACGTTTGGTCCATAAATCAATTTAGTTGTCATCAAAGGGCAATGAATTATTATTATAGAATTGTTCCTATCCCTTTTCCTTCTTCCCATCTCCCCTCCTCTCCCTCCAACGATTTTAATGCGTATAGACAATGAATTATATAAATAATTCCCAAATAATACATATCTAAGATAGCATAATTAACAGCTATATCTTTAAAAGCACGATGACTAAGCCTAGGAGTGGTTAACGACCCTAGACATCGAGGAAACCCTAAAATGTTAAGGGACTGTTTGAGCCTTTCTAATTAGAAACGTCTATTTCAATTCATGGACCAATAGAGGTTTCATAGCCCCTATGTTTCAGGCAATCAGCGATTTTGTAATAAAGGGAGGAGTCACGAACTCTTTGTACGGAGTTCATTCCGTCACTATTGAGATCATAAACATTCCCACAATGATATATGTTCTAGACCGCTGAACACTACCACCATTCTACGACTCACCAATAGATTAATGTTAATTCTTCCAAAGAGCTCTCATGCCTCAGAATAATCATAAAAATAACTAATTTAGAAATAGTAGATCATAACAAAAGGAAAAGAATTTCTTTGTGGATCTTGGAATGGGTTTGAAGAGTATAACTAAGAGTTGAAAAGACTAATGATTTTCTCCTAGAAAGAAATAAAAACATATAATGTACTGTTTAAAAGAATGAGTAAAGGAATCATACAGAGAGATGGAACCAGAACATCAAAAGTGCAAACAATTCGAAAGGGAAATATGAAACTAAGGATTAAGAGGGCGTCACGGATCCGGACTGGAAGAGAAGAATAACGCTGAAGCAGTGTATAGATAGCTACAGTATAACTTGTGTAACTTAAGAATCGATCTGAAATTATGGCCTATTTTGTTGAATTAGCCAAGATAACATCTTGGGTTATAATATAAGCAATCGTTATTCAGGGACGTTGCTACAAAAATTTATTGGAGAAGCAAAAATCTAACATATCCCAACCATTTTTGGCCATATTTCCCAAGTATATTAAATATTTTAATAATCCCAACTATACTATGAAATATTATAATTTTCCCAAACTCTTATGGATTTGAACTGTTCACTTACCTGCTGCGAATGTTGACAATTGACAATAGTATTTTTTTTTCTGTTCAAACACTGCATTGTATCGATAAAATCCCTATTCGATTTAATAGATAAAATAATTTCTTGGACTTCTACTACCCAAGCAACGCAATTGTCGTTAGAAAAAACCTGTAATCTCCAAGAGTCAGTAACTTCTGAGCAAATATTATACAGTTCTGCTTCCTTCATCTGAAAATGCTGGCCCATAAACAAAAAAAGCAGAACTAAGTCGATCGAAGTAGAACTATAATCCGGACTACAAGTCTCAAACTGTTCAGCAATGAACAAGAAGATTACTATGATGGTCTTTATGATGATAATTGCCAATAAGAATTAAGAACAGCCGATAAAATATAACGACAATTTATTAAGTTTTAATGGTAGCGTTAAGTTTTCCTCTACATAGACGGGATCTAAAGAAAACTTATGTTTAGCTGAGTGGACAGTTGCTAATTATTGGGACCGGTCACTCCCTTATCTAAAGGGGCGTAGCCTCACATTGTTGACATTGAGGTTACGTCTCTACCACATTCCCTTATACGTTCATTCCCATATACGTTCACTTCTTTCTACATAATTTTTACGTAATTTCAATTATTACTGCTTTAAATAGATCACAGCTGATGATTTCCGCTCGTAATTTAAATTTAAATTATCTCTCCTTTAAATTAGTACTTAAACTTCCCCAGATCACCGGAAGTCGACAGCATTAACAATTTTAAATATGTAATTAAGGCAGTAATAATTTTAATGATTGCAATGAATACGCGGTTTTCAAAAACCAGGGAACAGGGGAAGAATGGTGGCGGCAACTGGTGACGGATGGGGTTATAACCTTACTGAGGCCACGCCCCTATTGATAAGGTAGTGACAGGTCCCAATAACTACCGACAGTTTCGTGCACAAAATAAATTGAAATTCAACATGAAATGCATTATCAATAATATTTGTCATAGTTAAAAATCGTATAATTTAAGATAAAAGTTATATAAACTCAATTTTAAAATGTAAATAATCATAGAATAGGTCTACCAAATAATAAAAGGCCTAAAAACACATCACGTATAATTAAAAATCAACAAATAAATATTCTTGGCAATGTGAACCACATGAACTACGCAAAATACAATGATAAGCTATGATAATATGAGATTATTTCAAAGCTGTGAGCTATTAAGAGTTAAAAGATAATAAAATTATTTAATAATGATAAATTTTAACCAGCTAAGATATTGAAATGTGATATCAAAATATAAAAAAATATTTTTCTTATTTCAATGTTAACTGTATGTATAAAAATTGATGTTGGTATATCTGTTTGAGATTAATTTACTTCGACACCGTTTGAGCGATCACCATGAAAGTTACATATATAGCACATATATGTATTTTTTCACGAAGAAGGCTTTGTTGTAACTCGCAACTATTAGAGACTTGAATAAGTTTTCGCTGTTTCCCGACAGATGGTGTTATCTTAGTCCTTTTGCATCAGGCAATACTATAACCAACTTTATCATGAAGCTCCACAATTAGACTCGTAATCACAGTATATGCTACTCCGCCGAAGTGTAAACAACATACTTTTTCATAGCGTTAAACATGCCGAATTTCGTGCCAAAAAAAGAGTATTTGCGGGGAATTTTACTGGATTCCTTTTTAAAAAAAAAATCTGCATCTGAAGCACATAGAATTCTTTTGAAGACTTTCGGCCTCCATGCTCTGTCGGAAACAACATGCAGAGATTGGTTTAGACGCTTTAAAAATAATGATTTTAATATTGAAGATAAAGAACGCTCTGGCGCAAAGACCCAAGTCAGACGCAAAATGAACTTGCAGAATCATTAGGAGTTGATCACACAACAGTTTCCAAACGTTTAAAAGCAAGAATATTGGGTGCCGTACGAATTAAAGCCGTGAGACGTCGAACGGCGTTTTTTCACATGTGAACAGCTGCCCCAACGGCAGAAAAGGAAAGGTTCTTGCATCGTATCGTGACTGGCGATGAAAAGTGGATACACTACGATAACCCGAAGCGTAAAAAATCGTGGGGTAAGCCCGTCCATGCATCAACATCGACGGCAAAGCCGAATATCCATGGTTCCAAGCTCACGCTCTGTATTTGGTGGGATCAGCTGGGTGTAGTGTATTATGAGCTCCTCAAACCCAACGAAACCGTCACGGGAGATCGCTATCGACTACAATTAATGCGTTTGAGCCGAGCATTGAAGGAAAAACGGCCTCAATACGAGGAAAGATACGACAAAGTAATTTTGCAGAATGACAACGCTCGGCCATATGTTGCTAAACCGGTTAAAACCTAATTGGAAACGCTCAAATGGGAAGTCCTACCCCACCCGCCGTATTCACCTGACATTGCTCCTTCCGATTACCACTTGTTCCGATCGATGACTCATGGTCTGGCTGAGCAGCACTTCCAATCTTATGAAGATGCCAAAAATGGATCGATTCGTAGATAACTTCAAAAGATGAGTCGTTCTTTCGACATGGTATTCGTATGCTGCCAGAAAGATGGGAAAAAGTAGTGGCTAGCGATGGACAATACTTTCAATGACATGTTTTTTACTAATTTTTTTAAATAAAGCATTTATTTTCACGAAAAAACAGCGAGAACTTATTCAAGTCCCTAATATACGGCGCTGCAGCACATCAACTTCTGTACCGTTCAATCGATAGCAAAAGTCACATCGACGGCAAAAAAGAATAAGTTGTGATTTTTAATGTCCACTATCCTTAATAATAACAAGTAGTGATTCCGACTATGATTAGCAATTGGTGTTGTTTTTTTACCATTTCCATTTCAATTGTGCTGAGTGCTGGAGAGAGCTAGGTGACATTGATGTCAATATGTCAGGGTACACAACACCTAAACTATCATTTGCCCTTGAAAGCTATGAGCCAAGAATATGAACATGTAATGGCGAGATCCAGTAGGACAGGCGAATGAAAAGAATGACACTATCGATTAACGAAACTGTGAGTGGATACATAATTGGAGCCAAAATTAATTGATGTGGAGGACTAGCTAGTAACTTAAGTATTAATAATGTCATTCAAGCATACAGCTACACCCTTATATAAACGTGAAACATGTCCCAGAGACTTTATTATAAATACCATTTATACCTCAATTCTATAAATCATCCCCATTGCAATGATAGTTCCGCTCAAAAGGGGCTTTATACTAATCCTATTGAGAGACGGATAATATGATTGATTCCGGTGGAATTGGATCATCCCGTTGCTAATTTCGAAGAGCGACCATTCATTACAAACTCCATTTGTCCCCATCACTTCTACCGGCAGTCCAACATCTGTCAGCTACGGTTCTGTCGATAACAGGAAAGCGATCCCTGAGCAGTCTTAACGATCTTCGCTAATGATCCGGTCTTCATAATTAGGTGGTTCTTCGTTTTATCTGGTCATTGTCTAATTTAAAGCATATTCTTTATAAGACATCATAAACCAGAATAAAGTATTTTCAGATTATAGCATACAGGATTTATAAAGTGCATTTATTTGGTTAGCATTCCTTTGATTGGTCTCAGATTATCCTTAGTATAATAAGGTTACGGAAGTGAAGATGCGAGTTAAGTAATTGAAGGAGTAAAAGTTTAATGTAAATAACTAATTTTGTGCAAAAACCATATAAGCCGCTTGAGTTTCTTTTTTTAATGAGACCCATTCAAAGTATCATGTGAATTACTAAACAATTTATTAAATAAACCATTATCAAGAATAATTAACTAAAAACTTTGAATATTTATAAATTCCTTGGCCTGTACAGGCAATGGGACCGTCTGCATATTCCTCATACCTGTGGCATTTCTAATTCTTTTTACAATGCGGATCCCTATGCGACTCATCTCGTTATTTTCCATTTATACAGCCTTGAAATTCCTTTAGTAGAATTGACGCTAGCGCTTTGATGCTAGGCAATGCCAAAGGCAATGATTCAGATCAGTACTCAGATTCTTAGATAAAAATCAGCATTTCATGATTCTAGACTCCAGATCGGAGTCCTGAGTGAAATTTTTGTCCTGAGTAAAAATATAATGACTAACTGAACCATTAAATAGGTTCAACTCACAGCTAAAAAAAATATAAGTTGCAACAGATCCCCATATAACCACCACAGACAAATATTAAAAATATGTTATTTAGAGCCATAAATATAGGAATGTGAACAATGTTTTTTAATGCCAGGCGATGCATTAATGTGTTATAAGAAATGTATGTAATGCGATGTAAATAAGGATAGTGTACATTAGATCGGAAGTTATTAGATAACAAACAATCTCGATTACATTACTTTAATTTCTTAAGGTACCATATCTAGGTGCAATCTTATAAATATAAATTTCATAATGCATCTACTTCTTTGAATGAGTGTAATTTAGAAATATGAAAATACTCTTTAAGTTCATATCAAGGCTTTTCGTAAAATTTTAAAATAACAACACACTAATTCTACTATAGTAACACATTGCATGTATTTATAATATTATATTATATTATTCTCGCAGATTTTATAATTTTTCTTTTCAATTTGCTATTCCTCGTTTAATTTCTACAAGATGAATACTTAATGCAATTTCTATATTCTTTTTTGGACATCAAACCAAGGTATACTTTTTGTCATCTAAATAAATTTTTGTCTTCTTTTTATCAATAAAATATAAGTATGCACATGATTCCGAAAATAACTTGATTTCTACCTACTAAAAAATATGTTTGACTTAATTGCATTACTCAGAGTGGTATAATAAATGCCCATCCATAGGTATTGGTGTAACAAATCCACAATAGGAAGTCATAAATTTTAACAATGAATTTTTCTTTTAAATTTATTTTGCATAATCGGATGTTCCGTGGAAATAAAACGTGATACTTAGACGAAAGTCGTAATAAATTTATATACAAAATTTTTCGGGTAAGTAGTCTGTTATAAATTATTTTAATTATATTTAGATATGCTGGTAGCCAAAGATTTTGTTATTATTTTGATTTGGTTTCTTCTTCATTTCCCTTACTTTTACTACCTGGGTAATGCAATTAGGTTAAACATATTTTTTCATGAAAAAAATGATAAGTATGGAAGCTTGAACACGATATTTTTGTGATGTAATGTTCCATATCATGAACACACAATATTTTTGTGATTGTAAATTCGTGAATAAAAGCAATTTTAAAATAATAATAATTATACACATCATATAAAATTAAAACCATGATAAGATGCTTATACCAAACCATATGTTACAGAGGCGCCAGTTCGCATGCCAAACTATTGCACTATCTTTGGCATTTGGGTTGTGGGCATGTGCCAGAATATTGTCCTGCAGAACTGACCTTTCCCACTCACGAGGTGGAGTTGCTTAATTAATGACTTTATTTCTTCAATTAGTCCAATGGAACTGTCTCACGGGGGCAAATGTCGCAGAAATGTCACTGTCTAACTTTCAGCCTGTAAGATATTTAAGCAATCCCGTTTCACTTGTCTCATTTCTGATTTGTTTTAATGGAACTTGAACACAAAACGTCGACCTTCTAGATAGTACAACCAGGTTTCACAGAACTTGTATTGGTATAAAAATTGTTGTAGGCATCTAATTTTGTGATTACTAATAATTCATCAGATTTGGTGGCAAATTATTATTGGTTTTCTGATTTTTTTTTTTAAATCATTGAATTCTTTGCTATAATAAATCGTATCGCTAATCAATTAATTAAATATTTTTTCTTTAAATTTACTTTATTTCTCTTTTTTAATAAATAAAGAGATTTTAGTGAAATAATTGTGAACATTTCTTAGATTTTTGGATTAAGGTAATTTTTTATTTTACTAAGGCTTTATAATTTCGCTCACCCTTTCCAATAACGTTGTATCACAATAATTGGGAATTTTTAGTTGTGCCTGTTTTCAGTACCCTAAAACAATAGTTTATTCTTGCGAAATCGATACATCTATAACTTAATTTATCGTTAGGGACCAGAAGCATCATTTGGCATTATAAATTATTTTATATATTATCTTCAAACTTTTTATATTTATTCTTCTTTTTATTTATTGAAACAGAAAAACTTCAGGTCTTATCTAAATAGATCTGCAGCATAGTAAATAAAAAGTTCAATCGGTGGCTGGATATTTACTTTTAATAAATTTTATTCTACTTCTAAGTTTTCAAATTAATCTTATGAAAATCAATTTTTTGAGATTCGACGTTATTGAAATGAGTGAATAATAGGAGAAAAGGGTGAGAGGCAAGCATCCATATACTAGAGATGTGAATATCGAAAAAAAAAACTTCGATATATATCATATCGATAGCTCGAAACAGTAGTCCGATAAATAAATAAAAAATATATCGATATTTCGATATAAAAGGCCTCGATATTTTTAATATTTTAAAGGGGCACACACCCATCGATATTTCTGAGCCGATTTAATTAAGATTTGTTTTTATAATATTGATATTTCTGGGACGATTTAATTAAGATATTGTTTTTTAAAATATCGATGTTTGCCGATATAAGATTAAGATTAAGATTTTTTTTTCTCACAATTAAGATGTTTCACCGCCGATATAATTAAGATATTTTTTTTTATTACATTTATCTATAGCAGATTTTATATATTAAGAAACAGATTAGTTTCTATCCTCCCGATTCGTTTATTTATTTTTTTTTTTAAATGATATAAAATTAACAGTATTTTGAAATATCAATATCTCTGCGCCGATATCATTAAAACATTATGGTTATAATATCTGTATTACTCTGCCGATATCATTATGATATTATTTACTTTACTCATGTTTAATTTAATTTAATACTCATGTATGATTTAAATCATGAGAAGCAGATTATCTTTTAATCTTCTTCCGATTCGTTTAGGATTTTTTTTAATTTGATAAAAGAATTCACAACATTTTGAAATATCGATATTTTGTTACCCATATAATTAAGATGTTTTTATTAAGCTCATTTCGAGCAGGATTTAAGTAACAAGAAACGGGCTATCTCCTAATCTTCCTCCAATTCGCTTTTTTTTTGTTAAATTTTATAAACATATTAATGATATTTGTGTGCCGATGTAATCAAGATATCGATATTGTTCACCGATATCGATATCAATATCGTCACTTTGCTTTCGAGATCGCATCTCTCGAACACCGCCACTTTAAATAGTAACACACACTAATAAACTAAATAGTAAGACACACCACACCACAAGGTTTTGTGGTTTTTTGTTTGTCGAATCCGCCGTCCTTGTTTTGTTTTTTTAAATATCGGTTTTCGATCCTCAAATTTTAATATCGATATTATGATTTGTCGAGAAAAAAAATATAGGACACAAATGTGGATACATTTTTTTTAAAATATCGACATATCGATATGTTTTCAACATCCCTACCATATACATTCAGTGTTTTGGTGAAAAGTAGTTGCTTCTGCAATAAACACACTCTAAATTTAATCCTTTCTCCTTATAACTTTTCGGTTATAGTAATATTGGAAAGGGTTATTTGCGATTTATTTATTATTAAAAATAAATTTAGAAAGGAAAAAAGAAAGAGTAATAGTTTAATTAAATAATTAATTGAAATATATTCAACTTAGTCGCTTAGTTATCGTAAATAACTAATATTAAATAAGGACGTTTTATTAGCACAAGGCATCTTACTTCACATTTATTTCAATTTTTATTTAAATTGTATAAATTTAATAACTGATTTGGTAAGTTTAAATGATTTTTTTTTAAATACATAATATATTAAATAATGGAAAAAAGTAAAAATGCAGAACTGTTTTTTAGGATTATTGTAACATGGAAAAAGAAAAAGAAGAATTACCTATGAGAATGATTTTGAAATTATGAGGTATATGATATTACTATTTTGGAGGTATTTATTTATTATATGTTATCCACAATTATTTAAACCAGTTAGGTTAAGTAAAACGTAATTAAAATTTATGTAAATATTATTTTAGGACTCCTCTATAAATATAACGGGATAGGGGCGTGGCGTGTAAATATAGTGAGGGCAAAGACAGAGGAGAGGTTGCCAACAGTAGATCTTTACGGGCGGTTGCTGATTACAAAGTCTTCTTGATAAGGGATGTGGTTCAAAAATACACTTAATCACAAAGGGATTTCGGCTCCTGGAGCCCTCCTCGGGTCACGATCGAGGCCACTTGTATCTTCCGCTCAATGGTTTATCTCTGCAGGAGCCATCAAATACCGAATATTTCATTTTTCAAAGCACCGGTATACCATAACAATAAACCGTGGTATAAATATCATTTAAATTTTAAATCTTATGGTTAAACAATGAAATATAATGATTGTCAATACTAGTTATAAGATAGAAGGTTATATGGATGTATCTGGTTTAAGAATGAATTTAATGTTGGTACTCGTTTGCAGCTGATAATAAGCCGTTTTTTAAGTGAATGTTAAAAAAAAAATATTTTACCAACTAGGTTTATTTGGTTTCATAACCTTGTGTACTCCATCTAAGGTAACAAGGACGGAATATCTAAGTAATACAATCCTTTTCAAACCAGAATGGAAACGTTGAGACTTCCATCTCTCCTAATACGGGAATCAAATCTACACCGCTTTAAGTTTAGATGTTTCGGATTGTAGCTCTGACAGGCATGGGAGAACAAAGAAACGAAAACTTGGCAACAGGACACACTTTATTATTTTAAATTAATTTTTATAGTAATTTTTCGTCATCATCTCGGTTCTCTTTCTTGTCTTTGAAAACAAATGACCAGTTCGAAACAACATCCTGAATCTTTAATACATTATAAAATATGCCAATTGTCAATCAATGGAAATTTTCCCGGCATGCGACGCTCATTTGAAATTATTGCATATATCTATTTTTATTTTTTTACTCTAGTATCTTCGTAGAGTAATCAATCGTTACTTCATATTCTATTATTTCAAAGCCATAAATAACGGTTTCTTCTATGCATTACAATTTCAGATATATACATCAGAGAGAATTGGACAGGAAAAGCTAAAGAAAACTTTTCTTGACGTACTGTCACCATCATGTATATTAGTTAAATTAATGCGAGCAAAAATTAAAAATAATCAGCACATATATTTTTGTGTGATTGTGAGGCGGGAAAAAATCTAAAATTTTCCAAAAAATTTGACCAAAATTGATTTTGTATTTCCAAACTGCATTAAATATTATAATTTTCTTTTAGATTCTAACTTTTTATTTACCTGTTTCGAATGTTGATACTTGACAATATTTTTTTTTTCTATTTAAGCACAATAGTGCATCGATAAAATTCCAATTTCTTGACTCAAAAGGTATTGGTTTTAAACGTTAGTAAATAGTGGAGTAAAATGTTTTACCACAATTTTCGAAGTTTGAAGTCTCAAACTTCCAAATCTCAAATTTCCCAATTTTTTGGATGGTGTGAAAAGCGCAATAAATAAATAAAAGTTAATAAGTAAACAACTAATCGTTTTGCCAGTAGATTAATTGGTTAGTAATTTACTGCTGTTTAAGAAACTCGATATTTTGTGTCAGAATGTACCAATTATTTTTAGATTTATCTTAAACTAGTTTGCAATTAATATAAATTTGATTGTTAATAACTTTCTTTTTTTTTCGATTCTCACTTTAATTGTGAAGGACTGTTATTACACCCATCTATCTTGAGCATATATTCAAAGTTAAAAATAAACTGGAATATTCTAAATAGACAGTGAAGAGGTGACAAAATAAAGATTTTGGTAAGATAATAAAGATTTTACCATCGACCGTGTTCAAAAGCAGTAAATGTATTATATTATATTATAATGCTTTAATTTATAGATGACGTTTATAATTCCACTGCTTTTATTTTATTGTGTCAGTTGGTTTGTTCTATTCGGACTGTATTCCGCGATTATCCCTAGTAAAGGAAGGAAGGCCTTTCGTTATGGCAGATCACAAAAACGCAGTCATTGTTGGTTCAAACCATTTTATAGAGATACGTGCTACTTTTAAAAGCATCTGAATCGTCCCTATCTGAATCTAGCAGTTAGTATCGTTAGAAAATTAAAGTGAAACTTGAGAGACCAACCTGGTCAGTGCCATAAAAGAAGAAAAGAACAAAACCGGAACACCTACTCGGTTTCTCTAAACTAGGGATAGATATGCCTAATAACTTCATTTCTGATGGGAATTAGAAACTGTTACATGCACTACTGTATTTAAAGAAAATCTGAAAAGTATGTAATTCTTTATGCACTGAAAGAATTCTTGAGTTAAGTCAAAAGCTTTCTGTGAATAATACTAATAATAATGATAATACAAATAATATAATAATACTGACTGAATAATACGGCGCATGTGGAACAAGAAAGGCCAACCCAACAAAATAGTTACTTCGAAAAATTGTACCTTAGACGTAGAAGAAGCTCGATAACATACCTGGAACAAAGAAAATTCAGTTGAATTTAATGAAATGAAATATACAAAGGTATGTATATATTTCTAAACTTATTAGTTACGAAAGAATTTTAGGTAGCACTTATATTAAATACAATGTGGTTTATATACATTCATATATATATATATATATATATATATATATATATATATATATATATATATATATATATGGGAGCGGGGTAGCTCAGTGGGTTAGGCACTGCGCTACTAATCTCAAGGTCCCGGGTTCGAGACCGGCTGAGGCAGGTAATCATTTATTCTGTATTCAGTCGCGGATCGACCCTGTGGGATCGGGGGTCCCTCCTGGGGCTCACCCAGCCTCTATAAAGTGGGTACCCTTAATTGGGGGAAAAACCTGGCGGTTGAGCGTGATCTCGGCCAAATCACCTCCTTACACAACCGTTGGCTTAGAAACAGTACGGTCCTTACCCCAAGTACTGAGCCCAAGACCCTTCACGGGTTGTAGTGGTACAGGTTTTTTTTTATTTATATATATATATATATATATATATATATATATATATATATATATATATATATATATGTATATAATATATAAACTAGCCATTAAACAAAAATGCATATACCAGTTGAAGCCCTTTTAAAACTCTAGTTGATCCGTATAAAATTAAAATCCTCATAAGCATGACAAGATTAGGTAAAATTATAATGTTATCATGCTGCAGTAATATCATGCAGCTAATGAAAAATAATTTAAGGTAAAAGCACAATTAGGGAATGGAACAGATACAATTTTTCAAGTCTTATAGTTTTTCAGTAATATGTTATAAAATGATATGTTACAACTTATAAATGTTTAGAATAAATTATTATTATATTGTAATATTATTATTATTCTAATTTTAAAACATGAATTTCTAAAGTTGAGAAACCTTTAACCTCAGTAAGTTACAGTAAAAGTGATATTAGGATAATTTGGAAATAAAGTAGTTTATGAACGAAAAATTTTACCAAATTTTCTATTAGAAAAAGAAGAAATAACAAACATCCTTACTTTCAAGTTCTCTATGCGCTTATTAGATTAGTAATCAATAATATTTTTCAATAAAACTGAAATTAAAAAAACTCATAATTTAGTAATTTCAAGACAATAATATTTGTCCTCAACATGATTCGAAACTGAATTGACTAAAGAATGTGAAGAAAACTTTATAAAGCTATTTTTTTTAAAATAATGACACGTTCATTATTTATAACTCCACGGACTAGCGGAGTTTATTTTATTTTTTTTTCCATAATCGCTGAAGCATTCCAAACGCAAATGAGGAGATCAAATATTCAAGGATTAATATCAACAGTTTTAGCATGCAGCATCTTTAGCAGTACGTGACCACTTATTTTTATGTCTTCCTAGTGACTATCATAGATGAGGAAATCACCCAAACTAAATCGAAAAATTCTCTGATTCTATTACAAGTGAAATATCATTTAAATTATACATTTTTCTATATTTTATGTTACTTCCTTATTTATTATTTTGTTAATTTTTATGTGCATATTATATATGTTATTAACTGAAGATTATTTGGTTGGATTTTATGAATAAAACCAACTGGTCATCAACGCTTGATTGTGATGAAAATTTAATTAAATGAAAATTAATAAAAACCATTCATATAAACAGATATAGATAAATATGAGAGAGCATAATCCCATATCCAGAACTTGACTTCCGGTTGTCTAGTCTGGTAAAATGGATTAGATATATTTTATTAAATTGTTTTTGATAGGAAATATTAACAAGTTTGGATTGTGGTTTGATTACATCTTAGATCTACTGCAATATGTAATTTAATCCCGTTACTCAATAGTTGTCTTAAAAAAAAACAGAAAAAATAACACAACAATTTTGAAATATTTGTACTCTATTTTCAAGGAGCTTTCACACATTTTTCGGGACATTTCGAAGCATCGATTGAAAATATCAAGATGCTTTTTTCAAATACAATTTTTTTAAAAACATACAATTATTTAATCTAATTATACGCCATATATTATAGACTTAATTGTGTAAGGTGGGTTCTAAATTGTAAATGATGTCAAGAAAAAATGTAGGCACAATTTTTTATGATGTAAAGAATATCCGGCCAAGGATAAGTAATTATATTAGTTTTTTTTTTTTTTTTCAAGTTGAAGATAACCAGCGAATGTGCTTCGTTCTGAATAATAGAACGACGATACAAAACATATGAGGAATGGTAAAGACCAATAAAAATTCCTCCTCCTGACTTTATTTCATAATATTAGTTAATTAAGGAGATCCCTCATCCAATCCTTCGGTATGTTTGTAGTCCAGAGCGGCAGCTTCAGAGATTCTAGATTCCAGGAAACGCGTGCCGACAGATGTGAGTGAGTCAGAGGAATAACTTAATATATCCAGCCAGTTCTAACTTAATGATAAGTACAGTTGGAAGCTACCAGAGTTGTCTTTTCATGAATAACGCATTCGAAGCTGACTGGTCACCGTTGTACGGAAGCATTGAATTGGAAGAGCAGAGGATTTGGTAGGAATGTCCATCCATGTAAGAGATAATTCCCAAATGGCCTAGCTCATGATGGAACAGTAGCATTAATGCTAATGATGAAGGCATGAACACGGATATCCAAGGACTACAGGAATTTATACCCAATAGTTCTTTAAAGATAGGGAGGAGAGGGAGAGGAGGGTACACAAATGAGCAATAATACGTAGGTATCAACTTGAAGAAAGAAATAGATGAGAATTATAGAGAGCAAAAAAGTAAAGTTTTCATAGAGGAAATGTTATGTCAGATAATCAAAGAATGTAATTCACTCCACTTACACCCGATCCATTCAAAATATCGATGATTCCATGTTCTTTCAATGAGATGTAATGACAAAAAATTTAAAATTACCGTAATTATTGCAACACCTGTTATAGTATTTTTTTTATTCAAAGAATAACTACTCTGCGCCCTTATTTAACTTAAAAAGTATATTTAATATCTTTAAAATTTAGATATGAGCTGAAAAGCGAAGCTGAATGAAAATTTTAGTTTTTTATTCAACGACCAAATCAATTATTACAATTAATAAAAGAAGTGTTTTTAACTTACCTGAAAAATATATTATTCAATAACAGCAGTTTAATAAGATTTGCACCTTATATATTCCTTTGGCCTTCCGGTTATAGAATTATTTGAATTAATATTCATTTTAGAATACAAATAAATAAATATTGATATACCGTTTCTTTCACACTAAAATATTCATAATTTTAGAATATTATCCTTTTTTTTATTTGTACGTAAATATTTACATTATAAATAATATCAGTAAGATATAGAAAATCTTGGATAAGATCGTGATCTTATGAGGGGGCTCATAATAATGTGCGGATAATTGATGAAGAGAAATGACAATCGAACTCCCTACTCCTTTTTCGACCGTTACACTCTTGATAAACTTCTATATTTACTATAGACTTTTAATAAAGACTAATTCCGATCGAACAAACAATTGGCTACCATGTCCATCAGTTCCAATTATTTCATCGTTAAGACAACGGTCAGTCACGATATTAATGACCTGAATCAGCGGCCATTATTCTGATTAATGATATAGACTTCATAATGCTATTATTAGTTTTTTTTAAATAACCATAAAGCATGCATGCATTAAATGTATCGTTAATTACAATTCAAAAATGGCATTAATATTTGACATGTTCATATGAGAAATAATGAATTCTTGAAAAATATGACGGGAATAGGATAATGGCAGACTAATGATAATAAAAATAATAGGATCCTGCTTTGGTGCAAACATTTCAATATATGATAAAAATATTATGAGGCTATTATGGTAGGTTTCAGAAATTGTACATTTTTGTGATGAGCATAAATACCTCAGAAAACCAATTTATAAAGTATAACCTAGAATTTATTTATTTATATTTACAGTTTGATTTACTGTTGTCCAAAGATGCCGTTATTTGTTATGTTGTAAAAAAAAAAAGTTATGCTTATTAGTCTAGCTGTACAGTTATTTCAATTGTTTGATGAAGGAAATGAAAAAAAAATCTTTTATATATATGTACATAATACCTCCAAATAATAAAATAAATTAAATATATATGTAGCCTAACTGACAAAATTGCGTCAAATCATAAGCAACAAATTCAGAAAATAAATATTTCATTCTATCGGAGGAGTGAAAATTAAGAAGGTAGAGGAATATAGTATATTTGAAGAGGAGTGATTAGGAGGTTATAGAAATAGGTAAGGAATCCCAAAAAGAGGTTGCACAAAAAACAAAAGTTTTCCAAAGGAAGCTTTAGTATGAAGAATATAGAGGAAGGTTGGCTGTAATTAGAGTAAAGTAAACAGAGGAAAGCAATGTAAAAAGATCCAAAATACAGTGAGGCTTTTCTAGAGATTGGTAGAGAAAGGTCCTAAGGAAAGATTTCCGTTCGAAAACATAGTACAGCCACTTCAGGTACATCAGCCTGAGAATTCTGTGGCTAGGGCCTCAGTGAAAGCTTTTTGCGAGGCGTGCAGCGTGTGAAGCAGGTATTATGTGCGTATTATACCGACCTGTGTGAAATAGTGTTTTGGGGGACTTTTAGGTGGCGAGCTCGGGTGTATAGAGTCCTCAGTAAACAAATATCTATTTCATGCAGACTGGTATCATAGAGCAGAGAATAACATTGTTATCTTTGACTGTTACTTGATGGAAAGTTAATACCTGTTCAAACGCTACACGCCCGGCACAACGCGATCACTCATGCTTCAGCCAGATGGAGGTGTCTCTGTAGATACACATGTAAGCAGTAGCGTAAAGTCGAATACACTCCGAGGCCAACATCCAGAAGCCGCCCTTTCTCAATTCATAAGCATTTTTTTCCTTCCAAATTCCAGATATTTCACGCTATAAATACTAATTACTAAATAAGTATTTATTTTCACATGTTATTATCAAATATAAATGTAGGCAAACACAGAAATAAAAAATAAAAATTTACCTAATACAATTTTTATTAGGAAAGACTGTTTATTTTAATGGATTACTTTCGAAGAATAAATCACAGTGCGAAATCAGCCTATGTATTTTTCCACCTTCTTCGGATGTTATTCTCCAAAAATTTGCTCATTAATAAATCTAAATTTAACTTTCGGGCTCTTATATTTTATATACATAAAAACTCAGATTGCCTAGTCTAGGTGAACCCAATAACTTACTAATTTCTCAAGTAGCTTTTTATAATTTTTACTGAAAATAATCTTTCATTACTAGCCACAGTAACATGTGCTGTACAGGCAACACAATGATACAGAATGAGATGAAGAGGAAATGACAAATGGGAAGGCGAAGAAACTAGAGAGATGAATTACTATTAGAAACGGAAAGACTACTAATATATATCTCATTAACATTACTATCTCTACGTTTTTATTTACTCTCAACAACCACTCCTATTTAGAATAAATATCAAGTTATTATTTTTTTTTTTTGAACTTTCAATAGTTTAGATTATTTCATTTTTTATTATGTTTTCAATTCAGGTCTTGCGACGCCCCAAGACATTTTCTAGGTTGCCTTGGCGTTATTTACGCCGATGGTCTCTGTAAGTTAAAATGTGGCGAGGTTAGGAGAATCTGAGAGAGAAAATAAAATGTATTCACCATATTTTTTAAATATTTTCCTACGATTTTTGAAATAATAAGGAGGATTGATCTATAAAGTAATAGACCGAGCGTTACTCTTTAATAGTAAGAGTCATAATAATGATTGTTTCCTTAAGAAGGAAAAGTGGGTTACTCCTAGGAATCAATTGTAGATATGTGTGAGAAATTAGTATTAGGTGGAAGTTAACGGAGGATCTATTAAGTAAAAAGTTCATATAAACAAGATTTACGAGGAGTTTGCTTTTGAGAAATGAATTTAACGTGCGAGGGGTTGACTGCTTTATGGGCGTAGGGCGTCCTTATTTGCTGTAAAGATTTACGAATTACATTTCAACGAATTAATGGGTATTAATTACATTTCAAAATAAATAAATTAAATACTTTTCATCGGTTGATTTTTAGTGTAGGTGTGCTTTCAACAAAAAAAAAAGGAGACAAAAGAAAACCATTTTTTATTTAAAATAATTGACGAGAGATGTAAGTTGTAAAATTCATTGATTTTATAACATGAAAACTGGTGTTGGTTCATAATTAAGGAGAGATTTCTCTAAAAAGTAAATCTGAAGAGTACCCAAAAATAATCCCCTTTCGAAAAATTAAGGATTCTTGCTTCAAGATTAATCAGGAAACAGGATAGGCTTCTAATTAAAAATAGAATCCAACTTGTCTGAAATATCTCAGTCGGTCACGCAAGGTGTTCGTTCCATTTCCTTCAGAACGGGTAAATTAGTTGAAGTGCCCTCCGTATGCCACTTAGTTAAACAAGGTTAACCATCAAAAGACTCATATAAAATCATATATTGGTGGAATAATTTTTTATTACAAATAATAAGGATGTATATAATCATTCTAAACCAGCTGATCAAGTAATCAAATAATCCTTTAATTTGACTTTTTTAATGGCAGATGGTTAGTTAATTAGACAACTTGAATTACTTTATTTCTGAAAACGATTTTTTGTACGATAATACCTGATATTATTTCATAACTTATCTTACGATTTAGTTACTGCAATATCCTCTCACATTACTATCCTAACATCACATACAGTGCCAAAGATGCATTCTACGTTGACAATTTTATGAATGCAGAGTAAATAATCCAAATAATTGAAACATCTTTAAAAAAATAAACTAAAGAATAAAATATCTGATGTGGACAACACATGACTTCCTTGTACGCCTATTAAATTATAAATCCGTGGCTCAAAAAGTGATACTGAATTTGGTTGCTAGTTTCCGAAGATTGACACTCGGCGTCCCGACATCCATATTGACCCACACACACAAACACACACACTCTTGTTAATGGAGGTCTCATTCCGTTATTATATGTCGTTTCCTTCAGTAGGTAACTAGTTTCCAAGATATTTCTCCATGTTCCGTGACAATAATAAAACTGTCAATATCACTGGATAAAGCATTGGAAATCCACAGTATCGGCATTTTAAGCGGAAAAACCCACTTAACTAATCTTAACTAATATCTTATTCTCATGCTGCAGACTTGTTGATCTCACAAATGGGAAGGAAAACCAGTATTTTATACTAAATTTTAACACTTAAAACAAGTAATAAAAATGTTTAATTGGATTGGAAACTAAATTGCGTTTTTAACCTTTAATACCGAAACATATGATTTCTCTTTTAATTTAAATATAATTTTTGATGTAAGCTTATTATGACCTTCAAGTAAAGTACCGTTTTAGGCTCACGAATTTTAACCAAAATCTAGTAAATACATTTATATCGATATAAAAGTCCTATTTACCAAATTTGAGATGTTTTACATTATAATTTAATATAATTTTCATGAAAGTCTAATATGACCTTCAAGCAAAGTACCGCTTCCGGATAACCAATTTAGACAAAAATCTATTGTGTTATTTAAATCAATATAAAGATTACAAATACTAAATTTGAGAAGTTTTGTATAGTATTTTAATATAATTTTTGATGAAAATCAATTATGACCTTCAAGTAAAGTACCACTTCTGGTAATCAAGCAGTGACCAAAAAAGGAGGTTTACAACTAGATTTTACAATAATCCTAAATAAAGAATTACAACTTTCTACAGCTAACCGTTTTTGAGTTATGCGAAATACGTACGTACGGACGTACGTACATACAGACGCCACGACAAAACTAGTCAAAATGGATTAAGGAATGGTCAAAATGGATATTTCCGTCGAAATCTAAAAACCGAAAATTTTCGCTATTACAATACTTCCTTTACTTCGTACAAGGAAGTAAAAACGCTGCAAATGATAATAAAATGGTTTATTATTTTCAAATAGTTATATTTCAAAAATATCTTCCATTCACACAACTTTTCTTAAATCAAGTAGGCTAAGAAGGCTAGTATATGAGGCCAGAAAAGAAGGTGAAAGAGTACAGAGGAAAATGTTTGAGGCACAGTTCAGAGGTAAAAGAAAAAAGAAAAGACCAAGAAACTGGTGAAAGTGGAGGATAGATTGAAGGAAGGATGAAGAGCGATGTGTGGAAGCTCCGCGTTTAGAAGATGAAAGTGCAGTACAGGAAGAAATGGAAAAGGATACCTCAGGAGGCCATGGGTTACGAGCGAATTATTCTACATAGTTCAATTTGTAGGAAATTTATTGCCTTTCGATTAACCATATTAAAAACCAAATAAAAAAATTTGGACGGACGGATTTTTTTTTATCCGTTGGGATTCTACTTTAAATTTTGAGGGGACGGAGTTAAATTTTTTGATCGATTACAAAGGTTCATTATTGAAAATAATATATCAAAATCTTTAATATATAATCGATTTTTTTAAATATCTTGGTATGCTGATTCCAAAACAGTTTACATCTTTCTAAATGGCCGAGTTATGGATTTATAAAATCTTAAATCGACCACCATTTTAAAATGAAATGATGGATGGTGATGCAGAGTTCCGAGGATCGATCTGGGGTGACAAGTGACTTTGTTGCCAAATCTCAAGAAAATCGATTCAGTGGTCTCGGAGAAAAGCCGCGTACGGCGGACGGACAGATATTTTTTTATTCGATACTTGGATTCTACGTATCTCGAAACGTAAAATCTCAAATTTTGAGGAGGAGGTAGGGTTAGAATTCTTGGTCGATTACAAAGTTTCATTATTGTAAATGAGAAGCCAAAATATAAAATAAACCAATGAATTATATTGTAATACTTCGTTTTATTTTCTCCTGGATAGATAGAACATGAACATATATATATATATATATATATATATATATATATATATATATATATATATATATATATATATATATATATATAATTTTCAGCCGTATTATTTTGGTTAAATCTATGAATTTTTATTTTGTTTTTATTACTATAATATGATAATTAAGCTTAGGCAATAATGGATTACTTGTCAGCAATACGTAATTGTTCTTCTGAGCATCTTGTTGTTCATTAGTATACACTACAAATATATATATATATATATATATATATATATATATATATATATATATATATATATATATATATATAGAAATGGCTAATGATCAAAAGAGTTCTCTTTTACACGCCAATTATTTATTTCTAACCCAAAATAAACACAAAAATTAAAAATCATTAAAAATGAAATTAATTCTTGGAAAAATTCTAACCACAACAGCAGCGGAGAAGACGCTATACCACGATTACGGATATCCCACACACGGCTTACTTATCTATCTAATAACCTACTATTACCTATCTAAAAACGAAAGATACTCCTCATAAAATCTATAATCTGCAACAGCAAGCTGACAATATGCCACATATAAGATGACTGCCCGCTACATGACAGCTATTTTCAAGATTCCCGAATAGAAAAAAACTCTAAACGATACTTGGCACAAACATAGGAAAAATAATTACAATTCTCTAAAAACAATTACCTGTTTAATAAAACATAATATTGCTAGAGAAATGTAAAAAATAGACTGAAGATCCAAGATGTTAAGTTTCCTTAAAAGCGCAACGTTACCTGGCCTAACACAAACAAAAAACAGCCAACTATATTTCACAATTTCGATTTATTATTCATATTTTTTTGTGACAGAATTAGGACAAAAGTAATAAACTTCAAAGATTAAACATGGTCAATAACTAAAAATGGCCAATAACTCACAGAAGAAAGAATATCCGCTTAGTAACAAATACCTATTACGGCACTCACAGAATGTGTGCTATTCATAGAATATACTATTGAAATTTACAAATAAAAATTGTTATTTACTAGTAAGGAAAGCAAAACAAAAAATAACTCAATGTGTTTAATTGGCCGAGAAACGTTCGACAGACTAAGTGTCTATTCAGGTGAGTCACTCAATTTAAGTGACGGTTTCCTGTTTTCAGTAGTCACGTGACTGAACAAAAACGGAACCTACTTTGCACTAGGCCTGTGGACAAGAATTTCAAACTTGACAGCTTATTAAATAACAATCTTGGCTGAATGTTGGCAGAACTGTCCCAAATTTTCTCCTCAGATACCAAAAAATAATAAATCAAATCTCTTAGATCAAGCCAGTTGGCGAATAAACTATATAATTGAGGTTAACTATTTTGACGAAATAATTATACACATTTCTTAATAAATACGATGAATTGGTGTCTCAAATGCCATATTAAAGTATTAATTAGGTTGAGAAAGAAATGTAGTTTAGCCACCTGTTGAAGATTTCTGCTTTATCTTAAAAAATTGACAGACCCACTTGGCAATAATTAATAAAAGTCTTTCTTGTAGTCTGCCGACGAAACAGAGACTACTGAATAAATTATAACGTGATACCAATTTTAAATACCTAAGTATCCAAAGACATATTTAATGAAATAATGTTCCTTAATTTGAAGAAAACATTTTTAATCTACACAATTTCCTGTGTATTAATGGGATTAATTTTAAATGCTATACTAGAAAATAGCCTTTTAGGTCTTAGTAAAAATGTTCTAACGAGTAATAATAGACATTTTTGTTTTAAATCTGAAAACCATTAGGCTTTTAACTAATATATATTATTTTAATTGAACGCGTGCTTAATAATTTACTATTTTACAAAGAACATCCAAACATCGATTCCCCCATTTTATTACAAATTTGTTGATAAATGAGCTTTCGATGTTTGGTTGATCTTAGTAAGCGAATTACAAGTAAAATATTCCAATATAAAAAGAGATTATTACAAAAGGTTTCTCGCTAACTATCATTTTTTAACGCTGACATAATGAAGACATAAACAGATCATGATGGTTTGAAAATGAGTATCAAATCACTAATCATTAACTCATTAAATAAACCAGGCATTATACCGTCTGATCTTTCAGCGCAGTGCAAAATCTTTTCCCTCTGGTTTCAACTCGGCTGTCAGAAATGAAGATAAATGGGTCTTCCCCTTCACCTGAACGAATTAGCTCTGCTTCTTTGGGCAGTTCAAAACACGCATTGAATAGTTTTTAGATTTACTTCTTTTTTTTGTTACTCAGACACGATTTCGCAGCCTTAATGGTGTTTATTATCAGGAAAGTAATCAGTCAATATAAATTAAATAGTAATTAACCTGAGTAAATGTCTGAACAACAGAAAAATAATAATTATACATAATTAATGTGAATAAGTGTGTAATTCGCAAATTAGTAAGGTCCACCACTGGGCTTTATAAGTTCACTTCTACACTGTCTATAAATGGCTAAATAAAAAACGGAATTGGTAGGACGCTGTTTAAAATTAAAAGATTCCTATAACGTCTCATGTTTATTTAAATTTGAAACTGTCTTCTTAAATTATAATTTTCAAAAAACACAACTCTTCACAACTCTTATAGAAATATTTACATTAAATTCGAAATGATAAACCGCAACTTTAAAAACAATTAACAAATAATATCATAAATGGGAATAAATTAAAAAATAAATAAAAATATTGGAGAATCATGAACAAACATATTACAATATTTTAAAGTAACGAATTTCAAGAAATTTCGATGAGACAAGATGGCAGAAGATATTTTAATTTTGAGAAAACCTTATCCAAGCCGACTCTTTTGCTTAATATAAAACACCGGCTAAAGATATATCTTTTGTTTATTGAAGCATTATATATAATAGTATTATTACTTGATATCCATGAAATGTTGAAACGCATACCAAGGCTAGGTGTCGAGTTCTAAGAAAAAATTAAATAAGATAATATATTGTTGCCTTAAAGTAATATGGTAACAATAATAGTATACTAATAAACCATATAAGAATTAATACTCTAAGCATCAGAAGTCAATAATGTATAGGTTTATATATACCAATTAATTATTGATACGGTATCAAATGCACTAGATCAAGTATAAAGGTACTTAAGAGAACTTCCAAACATGAAATTGCGTCCGTTTCACCTGCTAAATATAATGGAATTAATTACACTACGGAGAGTGAAATGGGCGCGTAATATTGTTTGGTTAAATGAGAAAGGAATAATTAGAAAATTAGCAGTTCTCCAACGTTCATGGAGTAAAACGAGACCAAAATTGGAAGAATTAGTTCTGATTGATCCAATAGATTTGTTTTTTACGCGGCTCAAGTCAGCTACGTTAGTACAACAATTCATTAGGAAGGGGAGGCAAAATCAAAATCTTCTCAACAACTATGACTAGATTTCGAACCAGATTTTTTCTATTAAAACATAACAAATACATGCATATTTAAAATACAAAATTGCATTAAAAAAAAACTACTAATGCCGCGCTCTATAATCTTTTTAGGGAAAAGTGTATAAAAAATGGCCTGTGAGTTATAAATCTACTCACGCAACTATGCTAGCGTTCCAACTTTAAATTTTTTTAAAATCATAATTCTAATTTGATGATTATTTTATAACTAATTAGTAATGTTTTTGCTATGGCTTAGTTTTATATATGTATATTGTAAAGGAAAAAAACAACTGTAATGTACTTGCATCATTTGCTATTTTATTTTTGTACTTTTTATTACCCTAAGAGAAACGAGGTGGGACACTACGCCTAAAGAGGTGTGTATGCCCTAAAGATATTCGTCGTGACAAACTTTATTACCGCTATGTTTCACCGGCATACCTTGAGAGGACCTCACCTCCAGATAAAGGCATAAGTTATACCAATTCCCAGATAAGAGGACCGACAAAGAGAACGTTTCGGGAGGACCTTGAAGACGGCAGCAGACGCCGGGGTCAAGCAGCCAATCTAAGCGGACAATTTCCTCCGCCTTTAATGGCCCCCATCTTCAGGGGCCGAGCCCTCAGCCTTCTTTTAGGAAATAAAATCTTCTTCAAATCGAATCTTAAGTGTCTGAATGCAACTACTACCACCAAATTCACTAGCGATAGAACATTATATAATATGTTACATTATAATACAATGTTAAGATGCCTTTACAAATTTGCAAAGCCCAGGCAAGTCAAACGCCAAGCCAAACGGCAAATATGAAAAGAGAATTGAAAGAAGTTTAGCAAACTAACCTATCCACACGCTACTATTCCAGCGATTCCAACTTTTTTTGACAGTTAATTTCGGTTTAAAATAGTTTTATTTTATAAAAAAAACAATTATAAATATAAAATAAAAACATAAATATATAATTTATATAAATACAAAAGTATGTGGATGCAACACTAGCGCTGATGTGGCACTTTCCGGGAGAACCGAATCGGACTCAGAGAAGCCAATCCAAGCCAAGCAAAACTATCTCCTTTACACATTTGATTTGCCTAAGCTTGGCAAATGTATAAAAGCACTTTTTACTCTTTCAACTAGCGATATTTACAAATCATTCGAGTAAGGAAAAAAAATACTAGAATTTGAACAGTATTTCTGTCTGTACCTCGGAGGAATAATAAACACTATGTCTGTCGCATTCAAAACAAAACAAGTTAAATACAAATGAGTAATAATTCTAAATTGGAAAAAAATGGGCATTGTTCCCTGTACCTCCGAGATATAGATTTAAGATCCAAACTAAAAATTGCAAGAAATCCTTGAAAATGATAAATAAAAAATGAACCAATCAGGAAATAGTCGGATAAGTTTTTCTTTTGTTCAACTCCTAAAAACTACATAGAGGATGCCAGCCAGTACTAACCACAACAACTATCTAGTAATAAAATATGGAAGTTATAAATAATGTAAAGGAAATTCGTATTATAGGTTCAATTAATAGTAGAGCTAAAAGCATTACAAAAATTATTATAGGTAATTTACCAAGGTATTCATATTTATTTGGTCACCTATCGAAAGAAAAGCCAATTATATTTTGTACCTAATGGTGAATTTTAAAGGTCAAATAGAGACAGATTAAATATAAATGTTTATTTTATCAAATAGTTTATTATATTCTGTAGTTATAAAAACGTTATTTTTAATCTTAATTACAGTCGAATTAGCATTCTAGTTTTTCTTCTCGATTTCACCATATGCTAGACCGTTTACGGCAGCTGGCAACAAATAGGCTAAAAATAAGCACAATCGTTTTATCGAAGTTTTAACTGTTGCTATTTAAAACCGAGAAGAGAACAGAAGGAGGGCACGACTGAAGTAAAACTACTGCCTCTTAGCTGAGTAGGAAGGGGTCAATTCAAAATGCATCTAAGATTTATTGGAGAAGCTTGGTCGTAAAACATGGTATCTATATTTTCTGTTAATTGCAGTTCTGACAAAACCGGATTCCTTATAATTTTTTTTTTTTTTTTAAGTATAATATCGGTATTAAGTTGTTGAGTGTAGATTGAAGGTAAAACATCGTAAGTAACTGACAAACATTTAACCATTGTAGAAGCTTTCATTTTGTCAGTTACCAAGTTTTATTACAAATTAATCATTATATGAAGTTCACAACTGAGCCCGTGGAATTATTTTATTAAAACTAAATGAAAGTTGAGGAATCATCAAGACAAGTAATTTCGCCAAAGGGAAAAAGCGATTTCTCATAGACTGTACAGAGTGTGCCAGATAAAAGCAAAAAAAACTTCAGAGGCCGATTTTACACCACAATTGTGATAAAAAAAAAAAGTCCCAATTAACCATCATCCGTTTTTAATGGTTTTATGGGAAATTAAACATTAATGTTCCAACTTTAATTCTCGACTTTTTTAAAGTAAAATCCTTCAAACCATTAACCCTGACTGCCAAATAACTATTAAAATACCAGTAGACGAGAATTAAAGAAACAAAACATTAAAGTTTAATTTCCTTCGAAACCGTTAAAAATGGTTGATGTGGACTTTTTGTCACAATTGAAGCGTAGAACTAAGTGTAGAAAAGTTTCCTGGTTTTAATCTGGAACACTCTGGATAACGGATATAAAATATAAAATCAATGAATAATAATAACAAAATCTGAAGTACCTGAAGGATAAACATTTCTATTTATTTTTCGTCAAATGGTCTAGATCTGTTTTTGCGGTGTGGAGTATTTCGGATTGTAGGGAGTTCTACCCGTTCTATTTTGTTTTATGTGGGTAAATTTTTCTAAACTCATAAGTTCTTATATAAAGGCTCCCTAAGTAGGTTTAAAATTAAAATTGCATTTGAGAAGAAACAAAAAAAAAGTATTTAAATATAATTTTATTTTTCAATACAAGTTTAACTGGCAAAAAAAAAATAGAAACTTTCGAACATTCTGAGAATTTAATGATTAATCAAATTTTATAAAACAATTGAATGGTTTAACAAAAAAGTGGGGCGACTGCTAAGTCAGACCATTTTTTTTTAATATAAACAACTTTTAAAAAAAATATTGTTCTAAAACTAATATTTTTGTATATCTACATTGAATAATTGACGAATAAAAACATTTTAATATAAACAAACATAATATTTAAATATATTTGCATTCATCTATATATGGAGAAGTCAACCGTTGGCAGCATTCCAATGCATTACATATGCATCACACTGTTGTAAACGAAACATTTGTAGCTCCACCTCCTGCGACATCAGTAATACTTGAACACTGCTCTTAATCACCATTTATTCAATTGCACAAGGCAATCACACCTTTCGCGATGCACAGGAAGAAATGAATCAGCTTCATAAAAGTGCGACCTTGTGAATGTTGTTTAACATCTCATTTCTAGGCATAGCTCTGCCTTTCAGAAATTTAAAGTTAAAATTAAATGAGTAAAAGAACCTGTACCTGTAGTCACTACTCCTCCCCCCACCAAAAAAAGGAGAGACGTTTGGTCTACTTGGTTGACCTTCTTCGAGGCTAAATACGAGGATTCAACATAGTGAACAGAGAACGATACATAACTATGTTTTATTTTGACAGCACTTTTCCTCCAGCCTCCTTCAATAAATACATGATTAGCTATTTATACATAATATGAAAATATAATGGAGTGGAATAGTTCAATGGGTCTTTACCTTCCGGAACTTTATTTTAGTCTGGCTTTGTCAGAAAATTTATTTTCTCATACTATAGACATGTATAGACTGTTATCTATAAATAAGAGGGTAACTGGCTCTTCATTGGGTCGGGAGAAAAACCTGGTGGCTGAACAAGGATGCAGGCCGAATCGCCTCGTTGGTTACTGAAGGAAGCTAGTAATTCCTGATCACTTATAAACCCAAGATAGGGCTTCTTTTTAAAAAATTAAATAAATACATATATATTATAAAAAAAATAAGGGAAAACATTTGAAGGACACAGAAGAAAAGCGATTAATCGCAACTCATATTTTATTGAATAAAATAGGTTATATCTTTCTATCTTTACTGCATATAAGTTTATTTTTAAAACCAAGGACTTTATTAATTTTATCTAATGACAGAATAGTTGAATAGAAAACATTAATCAAACCCCAACAGATGGTACTGAAAGCTCAAATTTCAAAAAATGGACTGTAATCCGTTGTTCGCCTTCATCCTTCAATTCTATTTTTTACCTATCGCCAGGCATAGTCAAAGCTGCTTCATTTTTTCATTAAAATTGGTTCTTTTTTTTTCGGACGGATCCAATGCGACATGCCCAGCTTGACTACTTGGTATAGAGATAGAGTAGGATCAAGAATACTTAGAAGTGCTTGGAATTACAAAGAATGTGGGTTATCTTGTTAGCTGGGATGTTGACGAAGATGCTCAAATACTGTAATTGTGCTCCATCTGAAAGAGTGAAGAGCAGAGTCGATAGCTGGCTATGGCGCCAGGGGAGGCACACCCCCTTCCACTGCAAACAAGGCTGTTTGCTCTCTATAGCTTTCCCCGCGTATGGTACCGCTCCATTCTAAGCTTCTAATACCAGCATCTCTAATGCCACGGGAATGAGGAAGGAATGATTCAAGCGGCTGCCGTTCCAGAATACTGGATTAGCTTGGTGCAGTAAATATTGTTGGGGAAGTTGATTTGTATTGCGTTGTGCTGTACACATCTGTTTCCAATGTCAACAAACTGAGAGAATTTAATGATTGTACGTGATTTTAAGTAGACCTGCAGTGTCTTGCAATCAATGACAGAACTTCCTATATTTCTCAATGAACTATTGAAAAACTTCAGATTGATGCATAGAACAATTCCTAAATACAGTTTCAATACATCACTTAATTCCTTATTTTTATTATATGCTTTATTGTTTTATATTTTATGTTTTCGTTTTATATCTTCTTCTATTAATTCAAACAAATTTTTATTTTTATTTTCTTTACTGTATTCTACAATCTTCACTTTAACTATATTTAGTGTTAACGTGCCCATTAACATTTTGTAATTATAACACTTTCTTTCTTAATTTTTTTTTTTTTTTATATTTTCTTTAAACAACAATGTATTTTTAAAAAATAATTAATATTTACTATTTTAATTTATTCTTAAATCAGTTACTAATAGTTATTACTGAGGAAAACACAGTAAAATATATTTTAAAAGTGCCCTCTAAACAACCCAGAAAAGATCACATAATAATAATATTATTCTTGGAACGTTATGGAAAAAGGTTGAATAAACTTTCACAATATGCCAAAACAAAGCAAGAAGCAATAATATGCAAGTCAAAAACGATACGACTAAATATTAATAATTATTAGAATACTACAGAAATAAATACCTACTTCGAAAAATACAAGAAAATTTATTTTGAAAAAAGGAATATTTTAATTTGTCATTCCAACATCAGAGCCGGATGAGAAATCATCAATGAGTCACATATTAAGCAAGATGCCTTTTAGAGACACCGAGAATATTTTGAACCAATATCAAAAATACATTTCGTACAATTGGTTATATCCATTCCTACACTTCTAAAACATTAGAAATTATTACAAGGTATAATGGTCATAGTGTTAACACGACGAGATACGATTGGTGTTTAGGAAAATTCGGTGGCTCTATGCTTATTATTGTTCGTGAGCACCCCTTTCACTACAAGTCGAATATCGCGGCTAAAAGGAAATGATATTCGATGATTATTATAATAACTGAATAGTGCTGAATAATTATAAACATATCGCAACGTATTTTGTTAATATCTTAACATTGAATAATATTTTAATTTTAGAAAATCAAGTTCGTATAATAAGCGAAATTTTAAATCGAATATAGTTTGAAGTTTGCTATGCATTTAATCTTTCATCACATTAAAGACATTAACCCTGATTTGCTCCTTCATTAATTGAGAGTTTTAATGATTGATTTTAATTTTAAAAAAGAATAAATTATAAATGAGCAAAATTTAAACTATTAATTATATTTTAACCCTGTGGTATTTATACATAATTACTTTTTGTAGTCCAATTACTTACTGTAGTTACTTTCAGAATTTGATTTTTGGTTTCTGAATTTATACGGTGAATGTTTCATGACCCCCTAGTTCAAAAATAAAAAATATATAATATATCATAGTAAAATCATCTTGAACCAGATTTAAAACAGATGCCTAGAATTAATGAAATTCCCCATTCCTCTGACAAAAACCGAGACGATAGACTTTTAGATCAGGCCTCTTCTATGTTATACAGTTCGATCGGGGTGGGTGGTAAAACAAAAAAAACTAACACTTCAAACCGAACCTTCTCATCTCCTTTCCACTCAACACTTGAGAACAAAAAATAAGTGGTCATTCCTTTCAAAGTATTTGGTTTTATATGTTGCCCTACCCAACCATAATTATAACACTATGTAATTATGACCAACAAAATTTCAACCGGGGAATTAAACCATCTACATTTTCTTTTATAGTAATGTTCTTGAATCTTATTGTATTAAATTCTATATTTAAAAAAAACAAAAAAAAACTTGGAATTGAAGAATGTACATTTTCGAAAATAAATTTTGACACATGATTTGAATTTTGATAAAATCAGAACATAGAACACGGTTGGATCAGCAAAAATTAAATGATACGGTTTCCTTATCCATTAGGATAATTTTTCCAAACATCGTATATCTGATAAAGCTCGAATAATCAACTGAATAATGAATGAAAAAACGGAAATTATGGTTATTAGAAAATATGGCTGGCCTTTATAAAACGAAAATACCATTATGGTATTATATGACAAACGTCATTGCAGATATTTTTTTGTTAAATTTTGGGATATATTTTGCCATTTTTAATGAATTGTAAACATGGGCTTTCTGGAAAGATATGTTGAAAATTATTTGCTTCATTATATACCGCGGCTGAGTATGGCTCCGTAGAGCATAACCGTTAGCGGGAATCCGCCCTTGAGATACCCCTGACAGACCCCCACATTAGGGGTAGTTAGGAACAGTAATGAACTATAATAGCGGTCGGCGGCGTCTATATTAGTACATGGCTCTTTTTAGTCTCTTATATCACCCTCTCGTTGCTGAGGGCCCTATTCGTTATATGCTGTCCTTATACCAACCCTTCCTCAGGGCTTTGGTTTGCAAACTAGTTTGATTCATCAAAAGCCTCTACTTTTCACTTCCACTGAATACAAAATTAAAATTCAGGATCATTTAAGCAATCAAGTTACATTGTAAATAGAAATTAATATTGATTTTATTAAATAAAGCTACAAAAATAAACTATAAAATTTCGAAAATGCTGATTTTTCATACGCTACCGTTTAATAGCTTTACGAGGTAATAGAAAACCTTAAAACGGAGATTATTTGGTGCCAGGTGAAGTATCTCTAATCAAAAACAAAAAGTATTTTAGTAAGTTTTTAATACCAGTCATTTTATAATTAGTTCGCACGTTCTCAAAAAGGAAGCAGCACTGGATGAATGTTTAACTTTTAAAATGATAAATAAATTTTATGTTTTTCCTACAGTAAAACATTAAAAGAAAGATGGAAAATACCACTTCAATTATTGCATACTATACCAAGTTCGAAACGTACATTATCAGATGTACTTCTTTGGTGAATACAGAATAAATCGACGTCACTTTTTGAAAAAGGCGTAAGCGCCATTTAGCAAACTTTACCGGAAACACATGAAACGATTTTTACCCAATTAACAATATGTACATTTTTCTAAATTTTATTCTTTGTTATATGGAGTAGTAGTTTATTAACCTGACCAAATCTTTATAATTACAATATGTTTTAAAAGATTTTAGCACTGGTTAAGGCCAGTGACGACTGAGAGTCGTTAATATTTTGTGCTTACGTCATCAATATTGGATTTTTAAACCATTTCCAATTTTTTTTCTCGATATATTATGAGCGGAAATTGATAGATAGAGGTGGTGTTTACGTCCCAATATCAATTGAAACCTAAATTTCGAATTTCTGGCGCTTAAGCCTTTTTCAAAAAACGACGTCGAAATGTTATGAAAAATAAGGATTTTCTAATACAGAAATTATTGGTACAACATATTTTTTAATAACTTTTTTTTTTCAAATATGGAAGTGATTAATTGAGCACCAAAATAAGATGATAGGTTTGAAAATGGGCAAAATGAGCCCCAACCGTGTCAGAGGTAATAAAAGAAAGATGTTTAAAAGTGTTTAGAATCTCTAATATAAAATACTATAACATATCACTTCAATAACATTAATTGAATTTTAGTAATTTGTGAGATATAGATAGCTAAATAAAGCCAAAAAATTCCAAAAGCATACTTCGATACAATAAATAAATAAAAGAAAATTACCGGAAAAACAAAACAACTTATAAAAAAATATTACATCCTTATCCTCAGGAATACTTGAGAGGAGGACATTATAATGTTCAACAAAACAGTTATTTAGAATTAAGAGGAAATATCGTTCTCCAGTAAAACAGAATCTTGAAACAGAATAATTCTGTACGTCACAGGTAAACTGTCGTAAGTCCAAATTTGCGGATTTTGATTTTATCAACGTATTTTTACCATTCTGGCCATATTTTCTGAGTATCGTAATAAGCTAAAATGGTAATAAAAAATGCAAAACTTCAAACAAAAAACTAGCCACAAGCGAACACTATCCAAGCAATAGAGTGCGATCTGACACTCCGTTTTGCTCTCCTTTAACACTTTGAACTTGTTTCTTACGATAGTTTACTTCTAATACAGAAAAAAAACCTTCAATGATTTTGCAAAAAGTGCGTGGTTTGAAAATACAATAAAACATAGAAGAAATCACTACAGTGTGTCAAATGCTGAGGACAGAACTGCTTTAACATCAAAAACTATATTTCTTGCTGAAAGTATTGCACTAGTAGTAACGATTTTTAATAAAAAAGTCTCGTACAGTGTCTATTATCAAAAATGGATAAAACGCAGGAATGGGTAGTTTAGATTGGTGAATATGAATTCAGCTGGAATTTGAACGAATCAGTATGACAGGTTCTTAAGATATGAGCTGATACTTAAATCAAAATGTCGTTCAATCACCCGCGGTTAGAAAAATGTCGTATAAGCAACAAATAAATAGGTAGTGATATATTTAATGCTCAATCTCAAGCAACAAGACCCAACCCCACAGTCGTAAAATCAATATTAACAACGGAGATAAGATATCGAAAATAATTTATGATGTGCAATAAATGAATATTAGAGCTCAAAATGTTCATCTATTATTCATATAAATTCACACACAAAAACCGCGTTGTGTGAGTGAGTGTGTGTGTGTGTGTGTGAGCGCACGCGCACGCGCTGATTAAGAACATGTTAAACATAATATTTTTAATTATACAGAAATCTTATAAAAATTATAATTAATTCTAGTTACAGAAGAATCAAAGCAGTTAGCTATAGGACAAAATAACGACTGTTCCTTATCTACAAGAAAATAAACGAAATTAGTGGTTAATAAAAATGTCAAAGTTTGTAAGAAAGAACTTTAAATATGTAGTTTGTACATTTTGTACATATTTGAGATTTTGGCTGAGGAGATCTTCCTTCACATCAAAGAAATTACTGATAAAAGAAAATTAGTAACAGTTAAATACAAACCTTCAATTGTTAAATTTTATATAAATCCTTTATAATGGAATAAAATGGGCTATAATAAAAGAGATACCTTAATTAATTATACCTGCTATTAATACCTTCCATTATACTGAAATGATACGTCAGATCCCTAATACAGATGGAACTGAGCCTTGTTGATATAAATATAGAGCCTGGTGTTGGCTAATACAATAAATAATTTGTTATTTATGACAACGCTGATGCTTAGTGTTAACTTATATTACTAATTTTAACACGTAATTAGGTCAGAAGGTGACGTTTTCGTCCAATGGCAGCTGGCCATGCCATATTATGTCTGGCCAAGCCTACTAAGTTGGTCAGGAAAATAATCAAACGGTCTCTTTTGATCTAAAATGAGCAAAGGCTCATATCATTATTTGTTTTAGTCTTCCACATCATTTTGATGTTTTAGAATGCATTCGAATAGAAATTTTAAATATTGACTTGAAAGATACAAAGTTACCTTTTTAATTGGACCAGTACCCAGACTAATCGTGAATACTGTTACTGAATTAGCTATTTAATAGCAATTATTTGAGATATGTATGCGATATAATGAGTCATTGACATGAGGGAGCCACATATTTCTAACTTGATAATTAAAAAGATTTTAATCCATCTTCTTTTCTGTCGTTTTCAAGTTCATTAATGATTCCATTAGTCATTATTACCATCTTCCCCAAATATAAAACATAACAAATATCTAAGCAAACAAAAACGACTTGAACTGTGATGTAAAGATTTTTCAATGCGTAATTTGAGGAGTAATTCAGGTACAAATTCCTGATCAGAAAGCTACTTTGCACTTATATCATTATACAAATTGCCATAAGCAAAAGCTGAGTGAATCGGGAAACTAACCTTGAATAAGCACCTCAAACATGTTTATTCCGTAAAACACACAAATGCATAGTACATTTCAGCCCTTGGAAACATGGTCATATCCTTTAAATAATTATTAAAAAATAATATGAATCACATCGTGATGAAATTAATTTAAATAAAATTTATATCAAGATTAACATACGATCGTTCCCATGCTAAACTAACGAATTTTAAAATAACTACTTTTAGAAGCGCAAAAATATCGTTGTATCTTCATACTTCGAAAACCTTAATTTTATTTCTGTTATTTTGCATTTACCAGCAGGAAAAAATAAAATTATCGAAGGTGGTCACCATAAATGTAGAAGGATATAACGTGTTTGATTTGCGCTCCTGAAAAATAGTGGTTTTCATTTTCGATAGTTTAGCATGTAGATGACAATGCCATAGCTCCTATTCGTTCCAAATGATGAAAAAGACGGATAAAACTGTTAAATGTGAATTTCTGGCTTCTATTAGTCCGGAAGTAAACTCTATTAATTTTTATTTTAGGTAATTTCTGATAAGATAAGTTCCCTGAATGTTTAGAAGAATCAAAAGTAATGCAGGTACAGCGGAGCCTGCATTACACTGGCCCCTATGGCCTCAGTGGAGATTAGAGATTTACATCGAATAGGGCCACGGTTGGACCAGATAGCAAAGGATTTATGATCCTTTTCCTGTACAGCAAATGCTTGCAGTTGTTAATATTGTCTGAATTCCTTGCTTTCGTTTATTTCTAAACTTGGTATTAAAGTCAACCATTTATCACATCTGCTTGTTTGCTTCTGGAATGATGTAGAAACCAGTACTGAAAGTGCAATATACCATAACATAGGTGATGCATGAACTATCTCAGATCCAAATCCCCAAAAAAACTCTTACAGTAGTTCTTGCCAGTAAATCCAATGACAGATATGATAAACACCCGTCCACAGGCATGGCGGACAACGCCGCTCCCTTCAACCGCTCCAATCTACATAAACAATTATTTCTTTACCGTTAAAAACTAAGTGGAGATATTTTGTAAATTTATATATGCTTAATTGAGCTGCTTTTGGTGCATATAGACTGCCTGGTCCAAGGCGTCCCGACGCCCCAATACAACTTTCTGCTAGGCACTCTTAATTTTTTTTTAAATACTTCAATTTATTTTATATGAATATAAGTTGATACATTATGTTTAATGTATTTATATTTTTATAAGAATAATGTTATAAAAATACAATATATTGTAACAATTTTTCGATAAAAAGGCTATTTTGGCGCTTCCCTTGGGACGGCGCCCCGAAGCGGCGCATCTTTTGCTTAACGGGTAAAGGCAAGCCTGCTGACAGATCGAAAAATATAATTTCACTCAAATTTTGCTGACTCCCAAAAATTGCCATCCCAAGGAAGTGCCTAGCGTGAATCCGCTGCTGAGTAAATCAAAGTATTTCAGAGCATGGGTATTCCTTATAATATATTATTATTTTCTGCAAATCGCTTTTGCATATCTTTTGTCCACCTTTGATTTAGAGAAGAAAAACTCGTATATTGATTTTATGTCCTCAGATTTTTCATCGTTTGTTAAAGATATTGTCAAATTGCAGGAAAATTAACTATCATCCGTTTCTGTGAATTTCGCCAGAGCCAAACATTAATGATGTGCAGGAGCGTACCTTGCTAGGAAGTTACTTTTTATAACAGAACGGTTTAAAAAGTTTCTATGCTCTGCCCACCTGTATAGTAAATGACATTTACCTAAGAATTTGCCCAAAGGAATCCTTTCAAACGCAAAACTATTTTTTTGAAACAGGAGCGTTCGCTCCCACCAAGCAAAAAAAAAAAAAGATTCGAGAAGAGAAAATTTCGATAAAAAAGCTGCTCGGTGGCCAGGAAAGATACCTTGATTTAAGAGTATTTGCTGAACACCTGTTCAGCTGAAGAATGAGGATCGTTATAGAATCCAACTAGAGGATTCCCTTGAAGCTTTGCGCTGGGCCTGAGAGAAAGGAAGTTAAAAGTGGGCGGGATTTCTGACTGTAGCAGCAAAAATAACGGCTGTGGTCTTTTGACTGTGATAATTAATGCAATTGGATACCATCAGACCAATTTTAGCTTTTATTTCTCGTAACCCGAGACGCAAAGCTCCGAGGGATGCATTCCACTGGTTTGTGTCATTAATGGTCATCATTCCATAGCTGAGCGTTTTCCCTACATAACCGAGGCGCGATGTGCCGAGGATGAGATCCTCGGTGTTCAGGAAATACTCCTTTCCTCACCTGGCAGCTTTTTTGATAGCACTGCTTTTTACGGCTGCTCTTTTTTTTTTTTTGCTACCGTTGGAGGCTATTTTTACAACGGAGTTGTTTTCTAGGGAAAAGAACCTTTGGAAGCAATGGGAAACAACCATGTTACAATACAACCTCCGATCTTCAACAGCTCACATAGTCGGTGCAATGCCAAAGTGGCGTATCTGAGAATATTGGGTTTCAAATATCGTTGCAGAAGTAAGGTAGCTAATTTCTTAATCAAATTCTTTGTATTTCGCATCCTTAATTAGTGACGCCAGGTATTCAGTTAGGTATTTTTGGCATTGCAGAGGAAATATAAAGCCACACGTTAAAATGCAGCACAACCCCAAAATAGCAAATCTTGCAGATATGCCACTTTGCACTTTGGCATTGCACCGACATTTCTTTGGCTTAGCACTTATAAATAATTGGTAATAATACCGCGAATAGCTAATTTTTCTGAGGAATTGTCCTAGGCAATACACGATAGCTATCGAAATGCAAAGATAGTTTTGAACAATAATTTAAACAATATCCATAAAAGAGTCAATAAATATTTAAATCTGGATTATTTTCTTATATATTCTTAAATATTTTCTGGCACAAAAACATCTGCATAAAATTATGCATTAAAAAATTTCTTAATAGGAATAAATTAAAAATTAATTTGTATGGGCATAGCTTTTTACTGATAATTAAATATATACCGTGAATCTAATTTTTTAGAACCTTAATATTGCTAGAAAAGATAGACGATTGCAACGAATAAACTCGAAACACTGCCTACTCAGTATCTGAACCGACATAGATAATCATAATATATCTTCAAGAAGTAGAAATCCCATATTCAATACATTATCTTTTTTTTTTTTTTTTTAATTTACCGGATTTAAAATCACATTGATATTTATTTATACATGAAGCTGTTTTATATATTAACATAATATTTAATATTGTGAAAATGATATACTGGGTACAACTGTATTAAAAAAATAAAAGTAATCAGAATTCCCTAGAACAAAGAAGTAAGGCAAAGAAACCCTTTGACTCCGAATGAATTGAGCACAAGAATCCAGTAAAAGATCTTAAAAAGAAAAATTCAGTCTCATCACGGCAGCATTAAAACTCTTGTCATTTGACAGAATGTTGGTACTAATAAATAATTTTATGAGTGCTTCGGTACATTATTAGAATTCCAACAATATATTGGCTAATATGACTAATACACCATCAATCCTCGAGATGAAAGATGTCTACTAGAGTACAGACCCAGGACTAAGACAGATGTATTTGTAAAGTTTGTAGACAGAAATATTTGTAAAGTCAGCGATCAGAAACATAATTCATCGTCAAGCTCAAGTCTTTTCAATCCATTTCGGGAGGGAAAAAAAATATACCAAATTTGTTTAACAGACGAACCATTTTCGACCACTTCAAGGACTGCAGATTTATACGTTATTCCTAAATGGTATTCACACTGCTAATTCAGCATTTCAAGAATAAACTTATCTCCTATGTCCTGCAGGACTCTTCTATTTAAGATTCTTTAACAAACAAAAATTGATACTGGTTACAAAAACAAGTTTTGCTATAAAATAACTATAACTGTCTGCAAAACGCTATTTTGTTCCTCAATATATATCTTTAATCTATTAAAATCTTACCAACAATAAGCTAGATATAATGAGAGAAAAAAGATTTTAAAATCTATTTTGAAAATTACCATGAATAACGTCGGAACGACTAACAATAATAAATATATGTAAGATTCTTTCATATTTTTATTCGGCCGGGCCTTAAGAACATTATAATTTTTATTCCAAAATCAAATTGTTCAACACGAAAAAAATCTGAAGCGGTGCGCGCATCACAACTTTTCCTTAGCACCCTATAATAATAATCTTTTTAACATAATTTAAAATAGTTCACAAAAACACTACTTGAAATAAACTCAGCAGCACTCAATTCTTCACGCCTTCTCTTGCAAAAGTACAATAGAGTAGTTTTAAAACAATTTTACTACAACAATTCTATATACTATATATTTAGGTTTGTCAAGCTGGTTGGCGTGGGGAGGTGGCGGCCCCATCGCCCTATGACCGGGCGACGGGGCAGCCCCTCCATCTGACTCGGGGGCAGTGGGCTGACAACCCACTCTCTTTAAATTGAACTATTATGAGACCTCAACGAGATAAAGCTAGACTGAATTTAAGGAAACAACCCGGAATTCGGCAAAAGGACTTAAAACTTGGGCAATGGAATGTTTTGTCATTATACAGACTGGGGTCACTTCGGTTGCTCCTAAATGAACTAGACAAATGCAATATAGATCTAGCTGCAGTCCAGGAAATAAGATGGAAGGGAAGTGGGTTACTTGAAAAGAATTTCCACACCATGCATTATACCTGCCATGAACAATGCCATTCATTTGGAACTGGTTTTGTGGTGAGAGGTAGAAAAAGAGATTGGATTCACACCAATAACTCTCCGAATATGCGTATTGAGACTAAAGGGAAAATTCTACAAGTGTTATCAGTTTTTAAAAGAGGCTTTTTATGACGCGCTTGACAGAGCCTTGACAATAGTCCTAAAAGCGAGATTAAAATCATGCTAGGGGATTTTAACGCAAAGATTGGTTAAGAAGAAATCTTCACTTCAACTATTGTAAAGCACAGCCTGCATGATGAGACCAATGAGAAAGAACGGTTGCTAATCAACTTCGCCGTATCAAAGGACGTGGGTAGTACTATGTTCCCGAGAAAAAGGATTCACAAAGGGACTTGGAGATCACCGGATGGAAATACTGTGAATCAAATAGACCATGTCCTCACCGTCCAACATAGACACAGATCACTTCTCCTTAGTTTCCAGAATTAGAGTTAGAATCTCGAATGTTAGAAAACTCTAAGCCAAGATACCGAGCAAGATTGTCACATCCATGGAATCCCGGCAGAGCAACTCCATAAGGCAATTTGTGATATAATATTGGATATATGGGTTGAGAAACGAATGCCAGACCAGTGGACGAAGGGATTAATTTGTCCCCTCCACAAGAAAGGGAAAATCTTAGAATGTTCAAACAACCGGGACATTAGCCTAATCCAATGTGCTTAAATAGTCATATCATAAAGTGTTGTGTTCAAAGCTACTATCTTTTGCAGAAAAAGAAATAGGAGAGTATGAGGGATTCAAAAGTGGAAATCCACGACGGATCAGAGATTCAGCATAAGGGTGATACTCCAGAAGTCAAATGAAATCAAAATAACCACTTATCATATTTTCATTGATTTCAAGAGCGCGCACGATAGTATCAAGAGGCCCAAGCTCTAAGAATCCCACCAAAATTGATACACCTTATCAAAATGACCATGGAATATGTGAGATGCAAAGCCAAAGTGCAGTCAAACTTATCACCAGAATTTGACTCAAAAAGAGGACTGAGACAAGGAGATGCCCTAGCGTGTTTGTTATTTAACTTTGCTCTTGAAAAAGTAATAAGAAGCTCTGGTACCCAAACGACAGGGACCATCTACGACAGACTCGTCCAACTTGTCTTTGCGGATGACATCGACATAGTCGCTTGCTCGGTCAACTCACTTAAGGGCGCATTCCTGAATCTTATATAAGCCGCTGCAGACATGAACCTGACTGTAAATGAAGAAAATACAAAATACATGAGAGGTAGCCACAGTAATAGAAATGCGCCAAAAGAACCCTTCGAAAAGGTCCGTTCAGCTTCCAGAGCGTAGATCAGTTTAGGTACAAAGGGTCAGTTGTTTGCTTTACAAATAAGACTGTGATGGAAAGCCAGAGACTAATGATGGCCAACAGATCCTATTTTGGCTTAAGGAAGCATCTCAGTAAGCCCATAATCTCTCGACGAACCAAGCGCCTAATTTACAAAACGCTCATCAGGCCGGTCCTTACTTATGTATCCAAAACATGGACTCTGACAGCTAAAGAAGAAAAAGAGATCCTTATTTTCGAATGAAAAATATTACGGAGGATTTTTGGACTCATTAGACAAGGGGACCAGTGGAAGATCGAGCCACCTGGCGAAGGCTAATTGAGGGTGTCAGGGACCACACCGGTCTGTAGCGCCACGGAAGAAGAAGAAGCTGAAAATATATTTTAAAAGTTTCGGTTTAGAATCCATGGAAGATCCATTCAGTTTTCATGGAAACATTTTGTTTCAATTAAATAACACAAATGTAGAACTTATAAAGTTAATTTCTATTTTTATATTCATAAATACAGAGCGTATTTTGGCAACAGAATAGAGACATAGTGGGAGAAAGTTCGGTCGTATACGTACCCTTACGGACGCGCTTTTCTTTTCATCTAGTGTCTTAGTGTCTGTCGTAGTCCTTATAACATACACTGTATCTTTGCTAATACACGTCCGAATTCGATAATTCTTTTTTTTTTGTTTTTTAGAGAATTTAATTACCTTAATACTTCCCCTTGTTATATACATATTTCATATCTAGGTAAGAGGAAGTAATAATATCTGAAAAACTCGTCATTGTCATTATCATTAGATAGAAAATAACAAGAAGCTATTATCATTATTTTTTATTTTAGTTTTTTTTTCTGGTATCATTTATTTATTGTTTATAACCAAAACATAAATGCATGAGTAATTTGAGGTAAAATGTTAAAAACAAATTGACAAACAACAAACGAAGTAACGTTTTCTAAGACCAAATTATGACATTAATTAGGACGTAACGATAGTAGAAAGCCGAATAAAAAGAACAACACATAAAATAACCATAAAAAGGAAAAGATCATTACAGCTCAAGAGTAATGAATAATGTAAACAGATTAGAAGAGAGAAAATAAAAGAATAAGGAAGAAGGAGTGAGGGGTGAGAATCAATAGAGGATGGACCCTCCATTAGGTTTGATTTAGTCTCTCCTCGGCTGTTTACATATCTCCTCTCCTAATCGTACTTTTTGGTTAGGCCTACGTCATTAATAAAATCTGTCTGTCGGTCAGTTTACCGAATCCATCAACGTCCTCCACTGAGAACTCAGAATGGAAGTCAGCGATAGCACGGATTCATGTATTCACAAATGAATTCCATTACATGCGTGAAGTAATTGGAGAAACATCCGAAGGATAGACTGAGACGAAGGTGGAAGGATTGTGTTAAGGTCGACATTGTAGATTTGGATTTTGTTGGTGTTCGGTGGAGCTTGGTATGAGTATAATGGTAGAGATAGTGGGAGGTATCAACATAGAACCGTTGGGTCCGCCAAGAATTATTATTATTATTATAAATATTTTTTATAAGCAGTTGATCTGAGTAGCAATATAGGAAATTATAGTCAAGAGGATGGTCAAAATGAAACAATAGTGCAGAACTACTCCAGGTACGGCGACGTTTCGGTCCTCTTTATAGACCTTCTTCAGAGCTATAAACAACATACGAACAAAACAAATCATAAAAATTATGAGTATTACAAAAGGAAATCGAGAGCGCACTTCTGACAGTATGAAAATCAAACAATATCGAAATTACAAAAACCAAATTGAGTTAAAATTGCAAAAATAAGGTATGTATGTGGTATGGTATATATCGAGAGGGAGACATAAATTGGATATAGACTTAATATTAACTATCGTCTAAATAATTACTAAATAAACGTCAGTGAGTTTCATTTATACCCGATTAACATCATGGATTTCTAATATCCCACATCGTTACTAAACAAATGCCATTGAATAATCCTTATGGTTGCTCTTAGTGTTGTAGTCTTGTTGATTTGCACAGCAAACAATACACAGAAATTTGAGAGAAGCACTCGGGACTTTATTAAATCCGCCGATCTTTCACATCTTCTATATCCATAAGATCGACTGTCAGCGAGTTAGCGTACTAACGATCAAATCATAATTTATTTTATTGATTTCAATATTTTTTTGAATCCATCAATTCATCTTTACTCTTCATCGCAAACCTCTACCCAGTCATCTAACTTATCTGTTGTTGGTATTTCGGGTAAGTTAGGAACCGAATCGTTCAATGCCTGTTTAATATATAGAGAAATATCTGGAGAGGATAGCCTTCTTGTTGACAGCAAGAAACGCCCTCCCATAACAAAACTGTCTCCGACTTCCTCACTTCCTGCAGAAGAACCACACTCCCCGGAAACGTTACCAAGGAGACTAGGGAGGGAGGATACTGGTCCATCTTCTATTGTATGATTCATACTGCAAATATCGGAATCGTTTTCCGTAACAGAAAACACAGATAGAAATGATAAATAAAAGCAGTTGGAATGTCCAATTCATTTTATTTTACGAACGATATAGGTAAACAGGGTGAAGGAATCGTATTTTAAACCATAACAGGGTAATTATAAGACTTAGAATGGAAGAAGCCAACTCAAGTTAGATCTATAGACTATAATTTACAATTTTAAAGATAATTAATTATATACCTGATAATTACACGGAATTCCCAAAAAAGTAGACATCAAAAACTTTCTATGCCTCCAAAAAATGTAACATGTTTGATTTGATGATCATCGTTGAAAAAATAATTTAATTTTAGAAGATCTGCATGCATTATTCAAATTGATTTTTTTGAACGAAATTCAAGAACCAGATGGTCAGTTGAAACTTATCACTAGATAAGCTGAATCCACATTCTGCTTAACGCTATTAGATAAACAGAAAACTTCTATATTGTAGATTGCCTTTCTCAACTTAAATCTAAAATTATGAGGAACCACTGCTGAAGTATCTATAACAGCAAATCTCCTCCTCTCTCTCTTAATATTTTTTTTCTCATTTAACTAATCTGATATTTTAATAGTAATAAATAATAAGCATTTAAACAACAGAAAAAAAACACCAGATAATTGATGTTAGGTTATTTAACAAATTTCAAAAGGATTATTAATGTATCAGGATGGTATTGAATCGAAGGAATATAATATTCGACTTCGAGTAGCAAACAAAGATTTGTTATGGTATAGGACAATAATAAAAAAAAAATCAGCAGAACACTCTCATTTTACTCTTGATGGTGGAATTCTTAATTTAACCATTTTTAGTAAAGATATAAACTACAAACTAATAAATTTAGAGCTTAAAATATAACATACTCTCCAGTTCGGCATAAACCTCTGGATGCTCCAATAAAAAAGGGTATCGACAAAACAATATCCCCCAGTCGTTGCATACATAATGGAAGCCGGATTTAAATTTTTAACGGTTTGCCAGCTGTAGCAAGGAGACTAAGACTATTAACATAATTCATAGGTCGGCTCTGTTCCCATAAATAGTTATAGCTGGCGGGGAAAATGTTTTGAAAACACTCTGGCAGCAGAAGGTGTAATATAAGCTTAGTTACAACAGCACAAAAATGTATCCACCTTGAGTTTAATACACGAGTAGACATCGAGCACTATTATTCTATAATATTGCTTACATATTTTTTTTTAGGTTGTTGACTCTGAATTCCATAAACTTCAAAAATGAAATAAGAAATTAAGAATATTCTTACTTTTTTTAAATTAAGAAATTAAGAATTTCTTACAGACTATTTACAAATCACATAATGATGCTTCATAAACTTTCTGAAAGTGAATATAATCAGAAAAATAAATACATAAAATTATTATTTAAGAATAATAACATAAAAATGCAATACGAAATGTAATAATAAACATAAACGAAGTGCTCAGTTTCAAAATAAAGTTCATAATCTGGAAGTGGTATAAAAAAAAAAAAAAAAAAATCAGTGAAAACATTTATGTTTCAGATAGTATAAGTGAAAAGATTTTCCCAGAGATTAAAACCGTCAATGGGGCAGTCCCCCACCGTCGAGGAATTATAAAAAAATTTAAAACACTGTTGAATGAATGCGCCACTAAATTAATTTTAATAAAAGATACTACACCTAAAAACCTACGAAAAGTTGCAGAAAGGAAAAGAAAATATCGATCCTACACGTCGAAGTAAAACAAAGAGAACTTCTACAAAAAAACTGAATATCAGACGAATTATCGAGCTGCTAAACTAAACAAAAAAGATTTTTTAATAAATTACAAAAACATATAAAGATGATGAGAGGAAAAGCCTCATTGAAAAAGCATAAAGGATAAGTTGCAAAGTAATTACAGTTTAAGTGACTCCAAACATAAAAATAATGTGTATGTAAATATCTAATTTTAACTAAATACAACATCGAATCTAATATATATATATATATATATATATATATATATATATATATATATATATATATATATATATATATATATATATATATATATATATATATATATATATGCTCGAATCTGCAGTAAAGCATTGTCGTGCCAGCTAGTATGTATATATACATAGATAGTACCTAAGTTTCTCCTCTAAATATCCAGTTCAAGTGTAGCCACAAGCAACTAGATGTCATTTCCATAATGCTAAGGAAAAAAGTGAAAGGAACTTCTACAAAAATTAAAAATCGGTGGCAATTAATTGCTTAAGTTAAGTGGTATTTCCATTTATAGTGGGCTAACGAACAAATTGACAGCGTTTATATAAGGTTCGTGCAGATTCAATTTAATAACCATAGATCGCGGGAAAATACATTTATAAAATTTTTAAACTTAATGAGGATTAATTATTAGAACATGCCTCTCACTCAGGCAAAGGCAATATTTATCAAATAGTATAACTGGAATATAATAATTTATGATTACAGATAAATAATTTATTACCCAGAAAGCAGAGAGAGCATGCGGGTGTGGTGGTGATACGGTTTATTATCGGACCAGTCATAAAGATCTAAGAAGTTTTAGGTCCGGGTTCCTCCGATATTTCTCTAATTAAAGATAACCGTTAAGATTCCGCTCAGCTAATGGAATAATGAATATTCACTCCTAAAGCATATCAATGCCATTCGTGGAATATTAATGGAACGGTCGGAATTAACTAACTGGCATTAACAGACCATCTCTTAAAGTCACCATAAAATTAACAGTTGTTGAAGTTTACGACCACCCCCATTGTTTAGTGCCTGTTTCTAGGAATGGAAGGAGGATCCATTTCTCAAATGGAGATCAGGTTTTTATTTTTTTTATCTGGAACGGCTTTAGCTCGATAATCGTGAGACTATATCTCAATAATCCGGATTGTGCAGTGTTACCACTAAATATAGTAGAGCCAAGACAACAACAAGAGAAAAGTTTTACAGATGGGTAGAGGTTTATAAAGAAGAGTAAAGCTGATTCGATTGATTAGGAATACATAATGCCTTAATCTTATGTACGCTGATTTAGAAAAAAAAACTTTTCATAAATTATATAATTACCAAATGAAGGAACAAATTACATATAACCATTATATCTATCTAATTTTATAATAATATTTTTTTACATATTACATCGTCCTTAGTCAGTTGGAATTACATCGATGACAATGGCTCATTATTGAAAATAAAAAAACAAAAACTTATCCTAGCGATTATCAAAAACACTTGAAAGAGAAGCTTCATGGCCGAACCAGCTTCTTCAAATCACAAAAACTACAAAATTTATGAATATAGAAACTATAGATTAGGTCTGACTAATCATTTCATAAACTTAGGTGAATAAATTTTTCTCTGAGATTCCCATACAGAATTATTACTACGCTTCTATGATAAAAGAGAAAAGTCTGAATAGAGTTGAAAAACAGAAGGGCCTTTGGCTAAATTACAATTTTTATTTTCAGCACTTGAAGAGATATAAAAAAATACATTTCTTTTTGTTTAACGTCTTCAATGACTAACATTAGTTTTACATTTGTAATTTTGTTGGTACCCGTACATTTCTGTGAGTACATAAATACGAGGCGTTTGGTTACAGTACAGATAACATATTCGTAAATGAATCTGAAAGAGATCGAATACCTTTCCACTTTTGAAACAAAAAAAACTGTTTAAGTACTAAGAGAAATTTGTAAATTTACAAAGAGAAATAAGTACAAAAACAAGTTTTTCATGGTATTCATAAACCAATTGCGGGGAAAAATTTAAATAATAAATCTACCTGGCTAGATATCAATTGCCTCATACATTCATAATTGTCAGTTACATGCGACTTCTAATTTGTTCCCGCATTACTAAATTGGAGATCGTCGAATTTGTAAATATGATTCCTATAATCGCGTAAAATCAATATATCATTACCTAGACCATAATATAGATGAAATTTCACCTTTTCTTACTTTTTTTACTAAATACGTTAGTGAGATAAAAAACTATATATATATATATATATATATATATATATATATATATATATATATATATATATATATATATATATATATATATAAAAGGAGGGAGAAGAAGAAGATATTATTGGAAGAATCTAACCAAAAGCCTTAAGCCTCTTAAACAGCAGTAAATAACTAATCAGTCAACGTTTCACCGATTCAGGCATCGTCAGGACTTTGTAATAAATACCAATTATCTGTTGATATCAGAGAATGATATCTGGTTAGTCTTTATTTAGGCCGAGAGATATTCTTTTAAATGATCTTGGGTTTTTCAATCCTGAATTAGAGAGCTTTTATAGAAATGTTACTATACTATTATAATTATTCGCTATATTTACTATTTATCATCACTATATTTGCTGTATTTACTATTTTTTTAATGATATAGGTATTGTTCGAAAACAGTCGGTCCTGAAAATAACTTTCAACTAACTTCGAAGTTAAATAAAAACTACTTAGACATTCGCTAAGCTAGGAAGGAGTCATAGCACAATGTCCCTGAGGAAAGTTCCAGCTGAGTGAAGTAACTACCGTTTAGGTCTTAGGTCACTGTTGCGAAAGATGACGACGGTCACGTGGGAGGAGACTAGGACTCGGAAGACTAGGTCCCGCTCACACTCAAGAGCTCAATAATGAGAATTTATCGCCTGCAGGCGAAAGAATTATCTTTTAGCTTCATTGAATTCATTTCTGCAAAATTACTTTGGGAATAAATTGTTTTCGATTCGAGTCGAAGATAATAAATATTTCAAAACTAAATTAGCATTTTTTTCTCCCTGTTTCATAGCATTCTATGGCAATGCCCTTGAAATGATATTGCATATTTTAACAAGTAACTTAATATTAATATTATTTTGTGTCCGGCAGTAAGGACTGGATGTGGACGTCAAAGACGGAGAGGCATTGAGGAAGCTGACTGGCAGTGGAGGCCATGTCTCCTCAACGCCACATTAATATATAAATAAAATCAACAATTAATTTTTTTTTAAATTCATGTATACTAAAGGTGACAGTTTTATAATTATAATAATAGTTAATAATGATAGTTTTTAGCAGGAAATATTTAATTCAGATATTTATTTATTATTTTTTGTTTAAAAAATTAATAAGCCTCTGTCAACAGTTATTTTTTTTATTTTTAACATCTGATATTTTAATAAGCTAATTTTAGCACTTAATGCTAATATAGGTTATGCCAATGATATAGGTTTTAACGTAACTTATTATTAGTATTAAAATTATATTTAAAAAAAGGAAAATGCATGTAGATGATTATATTTGTACAGAGTTCTTTTCTAAAAACAAATACAAAAATATATGCAAATAATTCTACGACGATACCCTAAAGGTTAAACTAAACTGAAGGGTTTAGACTATTTAATACGAATTGGTTTTACAAACAGGATATTTTTTCTAAATATGGTCAATCTTTGTCAAGAACCTTCTTCATTTGCAGAATATTCTCATACATTTGAAGCAGAAATAGCCTATAAATGTACAGAGAAATATTGCTTATAATTCACAAAATTCTTCAAATTAACAATTAATAGAGTCGATTGATAGAGTTGATTTAGTGCATTTATTACCTCAGCTATTAGTGACAACGCCGTGCAAAAAGATATTACAGGATTAACATTCATTTCATACAGATTAAAATGTATAAACCAAGAATTTTAAATATATATATATATATATATATATATATATATATATACACATTTTAATCTGTATGAAATTAATGTTAATCCTGTATATATATATATATATATATATATATATATATTTGTTTGAAATAAATAATTCAAACTGCTATAATTGTAATCGTTTCCTTGCATTATAATATATTAAAAAATATGTATTATCCTATTCTTAAACTAAATTATAAATTGTATTTTTTCCATCTTTATTTATTTTTTCTTGTATATATCATTAAATTGTAGAATTATTATTAATGGTAATTGATACTGTATGTGTACTGTATACTGTATTTCTTATGTATGGTTTTTATAGGTATTGAATTTTATCCATATTACATGATGTATGTCCCTGTTTCATTGACAACGTATATTTTATTTATTATTTCTTCCCCTGCTTAGTAATTTTAAGAACAGGAATAAAATATCCTTATATGAGTTGTCTTGCACTTCGGCATTCAAGATATCATCTAAAGATGGTGAAGGTGGCCCTAAATAGCTAGGTCTTGAATATATAGTTAAATAATGAATGCACCAAACGTATAACTAATATGTATGTATTAGCAAATAAACAAAAACAATCGAATATTAAAGATAAAATGAAAAGGTTTAAATATCCAACTAACATTCAATAGACGTTACTCAGCATTCACTAAGGACCTATAATAAATCTTTCAACATATAAATTATATAAGAATAATGGTAACGTATTATACGACTCATTGGGATTTAATGGGACATGAAAAACATGGTCTCTATCTGTATGCCCGACCGCCCTTCATCAAATTTAAAAAAGTTTTAGAAAAAAATAGACATTTGGTTTTTTCAAATACAAAGTTTAGAGAAGCATATAAAGAAATGTTAACAGATTAGTTTAAAAAAAGAAGGAAAAGGATAAAAAAAACAACAAAATATAGAGCTCTAGAAAGAGAAAGAAAAAAAAATCAAGCGGTAGGTTTGATCGTATACAAGAAGAAAAAACATTCATGCCTTCTCCAAGCGGATGAAGAAAAAAACTAGCAACTAGTAGCACGTACGATCTATCTGTTTAAGATACGAGAGATGGATTTCACTCCACAAGCATAATATTGTTATTCGCGTGCTTCTCAGGAGAAAATTATATCTTTATTAATATACAAAACAACATGGGTAACTCTAATATACACTGATATATTAATAATATTAAATAATATAATTATATAATAATAATAATAATAATAATAATAATAATAATAATAATAATTTAATTAATATTAATGATAAATAAACCTAATATATATATATATATATATATATATATATATATATATATATATATATATATATATATATATATATATATATATATAACTGTAATAAAGGTGCCGAGAAAATCTACAGATCGGTTTATCGAATAATAGTAAGTTTAATAAACTTAGCAATCGACTTATAAAAAAGAACGTATAAAAAAGTCAATCTTATACGATTTAAGAACTATCCATTGAAATAGAACGGATAAAAAGTGACTAAAATTCTTATATAATTTTGATAACAACTCAACCTCACAGTCCCACTTACCAACTCATCACCTGGATAAATATTTGCCAGACATAGCTAACCAGCAGTCTACTTGCGGTGCAAGTTTTCTAAATGTGAGAAACAAATTCAGAAATTCGCTTAACACCACTGAAAAACAAATTTATTGAAAGAAACAGAGATTTTAATCAATCCTTAAAATGGCACGTGGAAATAATGTTTTGAGGCGCGTTGACTTAATTAAGGTGATGTGCCTAATGTATTGAACAGTGTGTGGAGCTGGAGAATACAAAAGCCAGGCACAGTTGCGTGTCTCCAGCAGATGTAGCGTTTGCATGTCTTCAAGAGCCAGGAAGTGGCAGTGATTTTCTTTAATTTTCAAATAGTCCCTTATTGAGGAAGAAGGATGTTATTAATTATAGGTAAAAGAATTTTATTTCTAGTATGGTTTTATTTTATCTCATGGCCACTGTAGGTTATGATTAACGTAATGATCACATCAGGTTATGATTAGATAATTGAATTTTCTTGAAGATATTTAGTAAACTGTAAATTAATACCAAGATTATATCATTAATTCATCAAACAATTAATTAATTACACGCTGATTTTTTCAGGTAAATTAGTAAACTATTATTATTGTTAATTGTTATAATGTATAATGTTGTACAATATTTTTGAATTGATGTATGAAAAATAAATCAAACTGTTCTTCACAGGACAAATGGTAATGTTTAAAAAATATAACTATAGTTATTAACATACTTATATAACTCAGCGGTTTGGTTTTAAAACCCAAAGATAACTCAATGTAGAATATATCTTGATTCTTCTTGACATGGACCACAAATCGCTCGAAATATCTGTGGAGCTTTTAAAAGTTATTCAACGTTTTATAATTTGGTGTCCATTCTGGATCTATAAAATATGGACATATAAAATGCCCACTTTGGTCCAGATCAGAGTTCTAAAAGATCTGTAAAAAGAGGAAACCAACAAGAATTCACTTTTGCACATATATTCTATCCTATTATATATATATATATATATATATATATATATATATATATATATATATATATATATATATTTCGTTTACAATCAGCGTTTCACAAGTTATGTAAACTAACGAGTTGTTCCCAGGCTTTAATGATAATCTCACGACAATGGATATGCTTATAAGAGAGTCTGCTATGAAAATTATCTAAGTGTATAGTTAATGAAATAATTTGAAATTAGCGTACTCAAATATTGATAAAACATTCTGGTCAGTGTAAGACATTGTACATGCATTTTTATTGTTTATTTGCAATCAGATCATGGTTCGAAAGAGAAATACTTAATTTATCAAGCAGAAATTTGAAAACATATTGCTTTCAATTATAATATTTTCTTTCTATTTTCATACCCTCAATAATCACATGATTGAACATCATAAATTAGTAGAACTAAATTCTGGAAATAAAAGTTCTCAATAATACAAAATTCGTACATAAGCGTAATGAAGCGATGAAATATTGAAATAATGAATTTTGGAGCATATTTTTAGAGCAACATGTTTAAATCCACGAATTAAAGATATTGATGAAGTTGAACTTGGCATTACTAAATTTAGTAGACTAAACTCGTAAAAGATGATAAAACAACTAAAAATTTACAATAAGAAGACATTTTAAATATAAATGAATTGTATTTCATAAATAAAAAATAGCTCCGAAATATTTAGCAAAATATTAATCGAAAATAAAATATAAAACTACAAAAAATAATGCAGTGTGCGACTATTTATTTAATATCTGAATTACAATGTAAAAAATAAATAAAAATTATCAGTCATTTCGCCTATAAATATTGCAGAAATATTGCTGATAGTACGCCTCTTAATAATATAAATAGTACTCGCGTAAGCCTACGCTATAAATCAGTCTTAAGCTATGCGTTGTGCTCACTTAAGAGAAAATCGTGCGAGAAATTTAGAGAATAACTCTCCAAGAGTGCGCCAAGTATGTCTGGCCGATTCTTAGAGCAAAATCAGCTAAAGGCTCCGAACTTCCTATAGATTCCTATTTATTAATACAAAAACTCTCAAATATTACCGCTCAAATATTACCAGCCTTATTTGAACATACGGAGTTGGGCTTACAGCACCATGAAACCATCCAACTCCTTCCAAATTCAAAATTCTTTGAAGAATCCTTAATGCTCTGTATTATGACATAAACAAAATTACCCATAAAGACCTTGATGTTCCATATGTTGCAGATTTGGCCCGAAATAAATATACCTCTATTAAATAATAATACCATACAAAAAAAAATCTACTACTTCATAACTTGTCATTCCAATCTATTACTGATGAGGTAACATTCGAAACGTCTGAAAAGAAGATGGCCACGAAATCTCTTTATGTTGAATTGTCATTGTAGTGCTACCAATGGATAGTTTCTTCACAAGCTATTCTCATGTGATAATATTCTGTATCCACATTTACTTGTAGCATTGTTAACGGTGTGAATTTCAATACATAAATAAATTATATTTCGTACATAATCGTGTATTTAAATAAAAAAACTACTGAAAAAATCAATAATTAACTAAAGATCAATGTATAGATATTTGAGAAGAATTGTCTGAAATGATGTAGGAGCGTAAACAAATGCATTTTGAATTTGCAGAGACGTACAAGCATTTCATTTCTTAAAAAAAAAAAAAAATATTAGTTCCCCTTTTGACCGGTAAACTACCCTCTACTACCCGACAGTCTAAGGTGATATATACATAACAAGTTAAAGAAACAAAAATACTCGGCAGAGTACCGCTCCTAATTTATTGCCTCGCTGGATAAATAGTGCTCTCAATAAGAATGCTCGACTAAGGAACGGCCCAGTCATGTAACTCGGCGGCAGCAGATTTATCTTTACTTGCTCTTATCCTTGGAGTGTGTAGCTCCAATGCTAATCACCTTCACAATCAAGCTCAACACTTTACCTACAACACTAACTAACCACTAAATAGGAACTAGTAAACTATTCCCCTAACGAGGTGACGGAACGCTATGTTTATCTTCAGAGTTAGTTGGCGGGAAAAATTATGTTAAGCGGGAGGAAGTGATTATGTAGACCACTTAAGTGTTAATCCCGACTCGAACTAGTGTTATACAACGATACAGTAGAGGGGCAGAATTTTTGGGATAATTTACATAATTCAAGGATCCTTAGGTTAATCAATTCATAAAATTAATAATATGGATCACTAAACGGTATTATTGAGCAACGGTTGATGGAAAGTAAAAGAAACAAAAATATTCAGTTGACATCCGCATGATGGTAAAGAAGGATCAATCTAATTAGGCATTATTGAAAATTAGTTTCGAATGTTATACATTCATCCTTAGTTCTAAAAACACACAAAAAATTCAAAAAATAAGCAATTCAAAATATAGTTTGGTATTATTATACATACTAAATTAGATTAATATAAATCAGTATTATAAAACAATTATGAATTTAATTAAGACAAGAAATCAAATACATGTTGGTACTCACCAAGCTTTAAATGGATTATATCAAACAGAAAAGTTTGTACTGGTTTCTTCTCGCATTGTACTAATAGTGAACAGAAGGTAGGTACGATGTTTTTAGGTAAACGGTTTAAGGTCAGGGTTTTTCCAGTAATGCCGGTGAGTAATTGTTTTTTCTGTTAAAGATGGGAATAAATTTAAGATTGGACTATTGGAGATATTTATTTGTTCATTTAAGCAAAAATCTGGATTGGATTTGAAGGATTTTATTATTTCAAGTGCTTCATATATATTTAATTTGAGGCTGTTTTCAACATAATGTATTAAGTTAACTCCTGAGTCTTTGATGAATTTATGATTATTTTCATTTAAATGAATTGCAAAGATGGAATTATCTGTCTCATTATTATATGCACATATATGTTCCTTTAATCCCTGGTTTAGCGATCTTCCAGTTTTTTCCCGTGTATTTGGCTGCACAATCATTACAATTTAGTTCGTATACTCCGCTTTTTTGGAAAGGGTCTATTTTGTCTTTAGGAGAAGAGAAATATGAGGATAGGGTTTTTTCTATTTTAAATGCAGGGTTTAATCTTCATAATACTGATTTATATTAATCTAATTTAATATATGTAATAATACCAAACTATATTTTGAATTGCTTATTTTTGAATTTTTTGTGTATTTTCAGAACTGAAGATGAATGTATAACATTCGAAACTAGTTTTCAATAAAACAAATTTATAGAAGTGGCAAATAATTTATCAATCTCTAACACAAATATGTTTTAGTTCACCTTAATATAATAGCTTACCGATTGAAAAGCTTTTCAATCATAAATTTGCTGTTTTCAAAGCTGTACAACTGTGTCATATCTAGAGAAGTGTGATTAGCTCATGAAATGATTTTCTTTTCTTATAGAGGGAGGTAGCTCCCTCCGGTTAATCAAGAAGGCTATATTTTTTTTACTGAGGGAGAGCTACTTCAGCTCTTATTAGTGAATCATTGAATCGTTAAAGCCAATTATAGCTCTTTTCGGTGAGTGAATCATTCCAACATGATCTCGGAAAAATGTTGCCCATTTTTATCACAGATGTTGACGTAAGACGAATCAATGATTATATCGATTTCGTCTCAAGAATATATACAAGGAATGGTATTAAAAGATCGGAATTTTGAATTTACTCCTGTATTGCACCATCGTTTTTTTTTTTTTTAAATAACTCTTAATATTTCCAGGAAAAGGTCTTTCTATTTAATTGTTGGCTAGACATAAAATCGGCTAAGCAGATAGCTGGCAATGTTCTAAGTAATATCTTGTGATTCCTTTTTTTCTTTTTATTATTCTTAATTTTTTTTTAGCAAACCAAAGGGGTATCCAAGCATTTTTTTTTTTTTTTAGTGAACTTTCAATGTCAATCTAATTGGACATAAACAAATTATGGTGATTATTTCTCCTTTTACGGAACAAGCCAAAGTAAATTCCATTATAAATGTTATAGAAAAAAATTAACAAATAAATAAGCATAAAAATTGATACTCTGAATCAGCAACAAGATACAATAAAGTTTGGATCACAGTACAAAGCCTTGTCACTACAGTGAAAGCGATTACTGCACACAAATGACAAAGAGCCGAGGTGCGCCACTGATTGATAACATTCAGCCTACAGAGCCAATTGATTCACAGAGTGTCAAAATCTAAATACTTTTGTATTCGTTCGCTATTGTATCAAACCTATTTTATTGAGAGGCATGCAAATTTCACAGGATGTCATTCACAACTCTAGATAGTTGATGGGTGTTGCAAATACCCAACCCAAAATATGAATGTGAAATGTTGACGAAGTAGGGTAAAAATACAATAGGAAAATGCTTATACTACAGGATTTTATTGTTCCAAAACATTGTACACTATGTAACATAATATTCAGGGTTCACAATCTCTCAGAAGAAAAAGTAAGTGAGAGAAAAAGAAGTTGATATCGTAGTTTGAATCAACATTTTCATTTTTAAAATATTAGTTTCGGTAACCTAGTTTTTCTAGAAAATTTAACTAATAGGGTTTTATAAATTTATACAGAAAGGATTTATCACAAAAAATACTATTTATTAATAGATGGAATCAGACTTTATTGGATGGTTAAGTAAAAAGTTGAAGTTGAAGTAACACTTATGAAAACTACATTCTATAATTTGCGCACAAATTTTAAAAAACAAAACAAAAGAGATACAGAGTTGTGCCTTAAGAAATATCATACCAACCGTTATGAATTAAAGTAGATCTAAGAAGAAACTGGTACTAACCTGTAAAAAAAAAATAAAAACAATATTAGTAAAATACCAAAAATATCAGAACAAATATTTTATAGAAATAACCCCACCTAATCAATAATCTTATCATTTAACAAAAAAACCATACGTAATTTTTTCAAATAAAGATTGTCAGAAAACATATTAAAAACTAAAATATCCCAAGACATAAGTAGAAACCACACTTTTATGTCAACACAAATTAAATCTAGTGATAGCCTTTCAATCTTCTGCTGGCAGTTTTTATCCAATATTTTCAACTTTTAGACATCGAAAAAGCACAATAACCCAAAAAAAAGAAATTGTCTATGTAATAATATGTTTCTCTACCAGTGGCGGCTCGTAGATAAAATTAATGAGGGTGCTGCTCCAGAAACTTGTTAGCCTTTGTTATAAAATTGTGTAAAAGGAATCAAGCGTGTATACAAAGAAAATTTATTTAGAAATTTGTTCAAATTCTTCCAAAAAAAGATCAAACATTTTCTACTTATAATAACAAATTTTTACAGTGCAAGCAACATAAATTTATTTATAAATGAAATCTATTCTTCTTGTATTAATTTTCGCGAAAAGATGAGGATGGAAGACCATTGTTAAATGTTTCGGTTAAATAAAAACCGAGAAAAAAAAAATTAATCAAATTGAATAGCTAGAAGAAAACTAACAATCTCATTCTACATTTCATCATTTACAAGTACATGATACAAGCGAGGAAGAAGGAAAAAAAACATTACCTACCACCAACACGCAAGGGTGTGAAATCGACAGTGCTCTGCCTCTCCGCAGTCTCGCGTGCAGCTTCCTATGTACACATGCAAACTATAGCCAATTCCTCACCGACGTTACTGTGAAGCAAACAGTTCCATGCAAAGAATTTTGTATCTTTTTCATAAACTGTGGTATGGTAACTAAGCTCAATGATTATCTATTGTACAAGTATTTCGAAAGAATCATCTTGATATAATATTATATAGGTAACATTAAGTGGAAATAGAGTTGCTGCAGAGGGCTAATTCGGACAAATTATAGTAATAATAATATAGTATAGTATTATTTCATATCTTACTTAAGACGAATGGCAATGTCGAAGCCATAACTAACAATTCTCTGAGAATAGTTAGAAAAATCATTATTTGTTTTATTTGCCGCAGACCGGGATTAGAGATTGGTAAAATTGTCATTTTAAAGCATGATTTCCGAACCACTCTACCTTTTACCCGAATGAAATTGTTTTTATCAGTCGCCGTTTATAACCACAAATAAGATCTACAGCTCATCGCTCACCATACTCGGATTTTCTTCTAAATAAAAATGGTCGATCGAAGTGGTAAAGATGTCCCAAGAAGAATATGTGGTTTCAGGATCCATTACCAGTCATTGGTATATACAGACATTTCAAATATTCGAAAAGATGAGGAAGCTTTATATATGACCAAGCAAACACTAAACACGATGAAAGATGGCTGAAGCCCCGTTAGTGCTATTAGGTTCAAATTACCCGTTTGTTCAACACCCCTTATATCCCATTCACACGAAATCAATTCATCCGAAATTGTGAAACACGGAAGAAGTTGAGATCATGTTCCAAAAAGGATGGCCATATTACCACGGATGATTACCCTCAACATTGGACCAGTGAGAGACTGCAGCCTGGCTGGGGAGCACACATGCCGCACCCTTACACAGATGCTATAGCCCAATTATATCCGTCTGAGCCTTTCCTTTACTATCTCGCTCCTACTTCAATTACATCACTTCGCTCATTATCTCATCATTAGATAATTGTTACTAAATCCATCTTGTGTAGACTTAGTTGTCACAAGGACAAGTTATTTATTACTGCTATTTAAGGGCACTCTTAATAGGCATGATGATTGAAGATAAATAATTGTCTGGCGACGGAGCGCCGAAGATACTGATTGAGATTCCACAAACTAATAATAGGAAAATACTGTACTTATGGCATACTGACAAGTAATAAACATTATTTCGCCGTCATTTCAGGTATCCATTAGCAATATATGATCAATTTCTTTTAATTTACTTTTTTTTTTTTTAAACTACTTTAACTAATCGAGTTTACATAATAAATCGTTATATAAAAAACTAAGAAAGAGAGACAAGGGCCACAGAATCAGTTGCAATCATGATGTTAGAGGGATCATGTTGTAAGTCATATCCAATAATGCTACTTCTTCATTCAAGAATGCTGAATTATCTCCGTTTCATACCAAGAGGCTTATTGAGTTTCGTTAAAAATTTCATTGTTGATAGATTTTAACAACAAATGTAAAGAAAACTATTAAATAAATAAAAACTGTGAGTCAGAAGAAGACAAATGAATATAAACATCCTAATTAGTCCTAAAATATTTTTTTTTACATGGCCCTTTATTATTTTTTATCATGATAATTACTATTGTCATGACAAGGCCTTGATGAGAAAGCGAATGTAATGAATGGAAGAACAGCGAAATGAAAAGGCATGGGAGGGAACCAACAACCGGTAGTAAATATCCCCCAAAGAACTTGATCACTCTAGATCTCTAATTCAGTTTTCAACCTGTCATGTAATATCAGGAATGTCATATTTTTATTTTCGAAAAGTGAGTCCAAAGTGACTGTTTCATAAATTGCTGATAAGGCTAAACAAAAATGCTGATGGAGAAGTTTTAATGCAGAAAAAGATAAGTAAGCAGCGATTCTTGATAAGTATCAACCACCTTAATGCACATTTTATAACTAGTAGCCCTAGTATAGTATTACAGATCTTATAATACTATACGATATTATTATTGGTCCTAGTATAGTATTATAGTTTGACAACCTACCATTGAGCTCGGCATATCTTGGCGGATGTTCTGGGAGCTAAATGGTGAGAACGGATCGGCAAAGTATAGGATACTGCCTAAATATAAATCGACTGTAGACTATTGATATTTCACGGAGTTCTCAGGTGATATGTATTTGGTTTGATAATCTCGGCTGCATTGAATATTCCGTATTTCATGACGGATCACACTATAAAGTAATCACAGAGATTTGTGGTTATAATAAGAATTAACATCTCGTTGAAGCACCTTTTTCATGGTTACCAATGTTCAATACGGAGTAATTCATAAAATTATGAAAGTCACATTATCTTCTTTTAGATTTCTATCTTTTATTTATTCCTTTTTACATTACAATAATAAGCAGTGGCGTAGCCACAGGGAGAGTTCAGAGGGTCCGAACCCCTCCCCCTCGAAATTACAAAATACTTTTACTTTATCTGTAAACAAAAAAAATATAAACATATTTTAATATTATTTTATAAATAAAATACCTACGCATAAAAAATATTATATATAGAGAATGTGCCCACTTACATCCGCAGTTGGGGTGGGGTTCTTTAAAGTAGACTCTTTGGATTGACCCTTCCTTCTTCTCCCCTCCCCCTCTTCGAAACGAAATCCTGGCTACGCTACTGGTAATAAGATCACGAACGTCGACTACCAGTGAACAACGAAGTTCCTAACATGACCGGTTTACAGAAGACTGAACTAGCACATTCTTGTATGACCATGTGGGTGGAAAGAAATGTCTTTACACACGTCTATGTATTTCAGATGTTTTTTTATTTATTTGTTCATTTGTACATTAATACATTCAGGCCAACGGCGATTAATTATACTCATATGATATCATGAAAATCACATTTAATCAATGTCATGTTACAAAAACTTATGGCTAATAACGTTTTTTTTTTTTTTTTTTTTTTTTTTTAAGGTTTGATCAAATTCCAAAGATATTTCTAGTATTGCGTATTCTGAAAAGTCCACCAAAACTTGATCTTTTGACAAAAAAAGATGCAAAAAGTATAATTGAAAATTCGCTTCCTAAATGAACCTTTTTTATTCTCCGTTTCTTTTTTCATTACAGTTTAGCATTTTTAGAATATCATGCATTTCTTTTGAGAACGTGTAGCAGATCAATTTAATGAAAAATGATTTCCCATTCATAGAATTAAAGGCCCAGGTGAAGTCAGGAAAGAACACTATATTTCCATCCTTTTCTTTATTTTTTGTTAGCCAGTAAATTACCCCATGCCTTGTACTTGTAAGCGTTTAGAAATCAAATTTCCATCGTTTTCGAAAATTCTGCTTTTTTATCGTAGTTTACACCAAAATAGTAGACAATACACTGTAACGAAGGTCATCGGAGCGGGGTGGAGGTTTATTTTAAATCCCTTTCATAATCCGTAGAACACGGTTTTGGAGGTTTCATGGACGTCTGATTTATGTCAGCTTATAAATATATATTAGATATATTCTTTTATAGCAGCACAATTAAAATGGAACTATATTTTTCGATTCAAACGAATTTATACTTAACGAAAATATACTAAAACAATCAAATTAATCACACATAAATATATAAAACATCTCCACCAAGAAGCGGCTAGAGGGAGCGGCGTTACTTATCATGCCTGTGGGCGGCAGTATAATAAATCCGCCACTAATTTTAATGAAAATACAACCTTTTTTTTATTAGGGTAACGACAGATAGCATAAAAAGTGTACACCATAATTCCACCATAATTAAAACTATTAATAATCAAAAGTATGTTTTCGGAGGAATTGTAATATAAAAAAGAGATGGTCAATTATTTACCTCTCTGAGATCATCTCTGGATATCACTGGCTGGTTGTTGTTTTCAAAACATTTGAATATTTCTTTCTCAATAGTCAAAGCCTTGACATTCAAAATGTTGCGTAACCAGCAATTAAGATATGTACGTGCAGTATCTTTCTTTTGAATTCTGTGTGAAACAAATTCATTCAAATGTTATATACTAGTCAGATGACAAAATACCCTTGAATCAAAAAATGGATTTTCAAACAGCATAGAAAATCAAGATGTGATAATAAATGTTGCCATTGGCAAACCGAAACGCTAAAACTTATCAGCAAAATTACGGCACGCAACGAATAGATAGTGAGAATAAAGACTAGCATTTATTTCTCGGAAGATAAAGTACAATTTCTAGATAATTAACTACGTTTTAAAAAATTTCCCAAGAAAAACAAACAAACAATCTTCTGTTTATATTGCAAATTGTAAGAAGTTGAATCAGCTATTTAAAATAACAAGAGCAAAAAATTAAAACAAATTTAATATAGATCTTGTAAATTTCCTTCTAACTTTAATAAAAATAGTAATTGCTTCATAATCATTGCTTCCCAAGGGATCGTTCATTTAATTGATATGTATGTAATTAATTGATATGCCATGCAACTGATTTCGTACTGAACTTTTCAGGAAATACTATAAACATCTTGAAGATTAGGCATATCGCACTTCCAGAATGAAAGGGGCACAACTCAAAATTAGACACAAGTTACGTTTTACAAAGAAGTCTTCAGGATGTTTTCTTAAACACATTTTGCTAGTAACACCAATTGTGTATCTTAGTTTGGTCCAGGAATTGAGGAGAGGAAGGGGGAGGGAAGAGAGAGGAAGGACCTATGTACAAGATCAATTCCATACACCAAAGTAAAGGATCATAAATCCTCTGCATCTCTCTAGAAAATTTAAAACACCAAATATTGTTCACGTTTTAAAGTCCACATTAATCAATCAAAATTATATTACAATAAACTCATCTTTTTTATATGTATTATAAAACAGATTTCAAGAAAAAAAATTATTTTTCACCTTCCAGGGAGGGAGTGACGCGCCCTCCCCCTTTTGGATCCGCCAGTGGTTTGGTTTGATATAGGAGGGCTAGCTGCTATTTGGGATGATAGGGGTCCAACTATTAAAACTGATATTTATTTATAACATTTGAAATTTTGAGATGTTCCTCTTTCGTTCTGGATGTGCGAAATTATTGTTGAACGACTGAGCTGGAAACGTATTAATTTTATAGTAATTTAACAAAAGGAAGGCTGACTTTAGATATTTGAATCCATGATCGTTCAAAAATTTAGTTTAAAGACCCACTCCTTCAAGTTTTTTTTTTTCAATAAATTTTGCATAAGTATTTTATAATTTTTATTTCGTTTTTACTTTCCAGGATCTAATTCATCTGCCATGGTCATTGAGTATGAAAATCAAATATGTATGTTACAAGATAATAATAATAGGAAACTTATACATATCCGATTTTTTTGCAATTAATCGATAATTATTAAAATGAGCTAATTTACTTTAAATAAATTTTAAAGGACACAAAGATGGTTGTATCTTTATTTTACATCCGTAGTTTTTGCTAATCTAATATTACAAACTTTAAAAGAAAGGTTCATTGTAAGCACCTTCAAATAAGCACGAAAATTATATTCAAATACTGTATTCGAACCTAAAAACATAATTTAAAAAAAATTAACATTTTCAAGAGAATATCGAACACTCGGCAAACTAAACAGATCTTGGAGTACCTACTTATATGGTATAAAGAACATCAAATCAGAAAGGGTCTAAAGGATGCTGGTATATCATTCATACTCATATATACAAGACAGACAAACGTTCAATCACAAAGTACTCAATTGAAAGGCGGAGCAGGAGGTCAGGAGATTGAGGACAGGAGCAACTTTTGCGAAAGAAAGGAAGAAAATTCTTAGTGAGAATATTTAAGAAATATGGTACCTAAGAACTCGAGCGGTATTATAGATGTATAATAATAATATTTATCTAACTATATTTATAATCAAATTGTGCAATAGTTTCCTAATTTGTATTTATTTTAATGTATTTTTTTATGTTAGTAATAATTAAATTATTGATAAAAATGTTATAGAAAGTATTAGTATCCTGGTACACATTCAGTAACATAGATGATTGGTTTGCTTCTAATAAAATAAGGATAAGAGCTACTGTTTTTTTTTTTAATCTTATATAAAACTTGCTCCTATAGTTTTTCAAAGCTGTAATAATTTAACTCATTAAACCTACAGTAAATTTATTGATTGAACTTGATGTTATAAACAGTTTTTATTTTATATGTGAATTTTATGGTTTAGTTCTATCATCTTCAAGTTTCTATTTCTGAACCTAAACGAATGCACAACGTTGTATTACTGAAAAAGGCTGTGTTTTGCTGTAAGCATGTTTCAGTAACAAAAACCTGTAAGATTAAAGCAGTAATTGTTTAGGCGTACAGTGATCCAGCTCCAACTGACACTAAACAGTCAAGAATTAAGGAACCAGATAGGAATAACATCTATATAGGAATAGCTTAAAAAATACATAGGTATTTAGAAAATAAATATTTTATATCTCTAACTTTGAAAATTCTGTATTAGAGATACCATGGCATAAAGTCATAGGGAATCGGTAATGATTCTAATCACATCTGAAATATGTAAGAATATATCAATATTCTGTCTTGCTGCCTAACGTCCCTGAAATTATTCCCGGAGCATCACAATATCCTTACGGAAAGTCAGTCATCGTTGATCCCTTTCCTAGAAGGTGTGTATGAGGGTTCCTAACAATTACCCCTATCCCGACACATAGGGGGAGTATCAATAATTCATAGGGTGTCATGGGAACAAAGCGTGTCGAGGAATGCCACAGATGACACGTGTGCCGGGCCATCGGCAGGCCACTCCTTACCTATCTCTTTGATAAGGACACCAGTCATCGAGGATCATTGATGGTGTGTCATTGCAAGGGTGAAGTCACCTACCATCACAGATGGAAATAAGCTACCTTGGAAAGAGGACAGTCGCGAAGATGCGGTGGAATCAGCGAAGTAGCGATGGAATAAACTACAGGATTTTCCTTTGACTGTGGTTTCTGGAATTCCATAATGAAGGTTGTTACTTCTATAACGGTGTAGATATATCGCTTCAATATAAGATAAATTATAGGGAAAAATACTAGTAGTCCTCTAGTCTTCCTTGTATTATTCAATTAGACATCCAAGGTTAAAAAAAAAAAATTATAACTTGAGCATCCAAGGTTAAAAAAAAAATATAACTAACATACACGACAGGGATCTTACCGTGCATTCATTTTTTTAAAAATGTCTTTAAATTGCACAAAAGTGAATCTGAACTTACAATTAGCATCAGAGACTATGCTAAGCGTTGAAGACTAGTTACAAATTCCTTTCTCTACTTACGATAGTAAAAGCTATAACAAAGGCTGGAAATATGAGCAATAAACCGCAAGCTCTCCCATCGATAACACGTGAAAGGTGTGGTTGAGCTGTGTTTTATCCAAGTCCCGGAGGTAATTCACTGGAAGGAGCGGTTAAACGGGTCTGCATCGCCTGGGCCTTTATCTTCGAGATCGACTATTTTTGTCGCCTGAACTACAATATAGCTGGACCGCTAATAATACAATAATATCTATGATTATCGGTTTTTACAAGTCGTTTCTCTCACAACAAACGTTGATTTACTTTCAGTCCTCGTGTTTATGCAAATAAGAAAAAATAAGATTATCATCATTCGTAGTTTCAGTTGTCAAGACTGAACAGATATTATTTAAATTAGAAGAATTTATTTTCATAGCAGAAATTGACGTGTACCTCTAGCTCGCATTGAAACCTCACTTCCTCATTTTATCAATGCGTTGTGTATTTCTCATTATGGACGCCAACGTCAAAATGATTAATATCGGCCTTAGAATATTTTCTTAGTAAAGCATTCCTTACAGAATTTATAAAAACTTGAATTATTAATCATTATATCAAAATCAATATGGCATATATCTTATTACCGGTTCCTGTCATTTTCTGTTGCGTTGGTGATACAAAGAACACCAGTATTCTCAAGGAGAACATTTTTTTTTCTGATTTTTTTTACTCTGTTCTAGGTGATATAAAACATGTTTACATTTTAAATTCCCCAAATGAGATAGGAAAAAATTGTTTACAGAAATATTTTATCTTAAAAACTCTTAGAACATTTCTGATTTGTTTGTATAACTCATAGGCACTTCTTGGTTGTCCACGGAAATCTCCAAAACACTTTCAGATGAAATTTTAAGGGCGGTACTGACAGAATTATGTCAGCATACATTATAATATTTCAGCGATATCAGAAATATTTTGAAGACTCTCATTGAATCCCGATTTCGGTAACAAAATCGCCTGGCATAAAAATATATACGTGCCAACATTTCGAAAGTCATTTGAATCTAGTTCACTTAGTTTATGAATTTTTGTGGCACTATTTAAAAAACGTCGTGAAAAACGCCATTATTCACAATGAAAACATAATATAATATAATATATATTAAAAGAATTATATCTATAGAATTATAATTATTATATTATAAATATAATAAAAGATTTCGTTACAAAACAAAATTATTTTTCCTAAGGGTATTTTTTTATAAACATTTTATGTTATAATTTCAAGAGAATAATTCACGAATAAAGCAACATTAAAAAGCAATTCCTCAAAAAAATGACGAACAAATTTGTAAAAACTTTCGGAAAATACATAATAAATCATAAATAAGGATTGAAAGAAGATGGTTGATTGATTTGGTAACCTTTAAACTTTTTTATGGTATGCATGTAATAATTATATATAAAATAATATATTTAATGATAATATATATGATAAATTGGACCAATGTAAAACAAATCTGGTGCGCTCATCATATAACTTTCATTTACCTTCCTATTTAAAATAAATTTAAAATGTTTGCAAGCTTTCCAACGGTATATTATACATTTATATTACTACTCTTATTTCCGAAAATTTGTTTTCAATCTGGAAAAATATATCTGTTTTTTTATCCTTCAGTTAATCATCAAATTCTTTCATAGTTCTTATTTAATCATTTTGTATTTTGAATCAATAATATTTTTTTAGTTATTTTGTAATCATAATTAAATTTTGAAAATTCGGCATTTAATCCCTATCAGTCTATTTCAATGAGAATGAGACCAAGCTGGTATTAGAGAGGATTTAATTATAGGTACATTTATATGACGAGTTTGATCAAAATCGTTGAGCCGTTTTTGAGAAAATCTAATAAAAATATGTAAAATCGATAATATAAAATTGGCACTACTGGTAAGTCGATTTAGGCTAAAAAGTGTATTATATAAGTGTATTATAACATGTATTATATCTTATCTTATATATATATATATATATATATATATATATATATATATATATATATATATATATATATATATATATCTTATATTTATATTACTTTAACATAGGCTTATATCTACCTTAAATATGCAAGTTCAGTTTCGTACAACTTTTTGCTTTGGAGCTAGACATCACATAAAAAACAGGGACCATTTTGCGAAACTTGGTTGTTTGGTCTCAGAGGGCGTGTATTTCCGTTGAAAACTCGGGTTCGAAATTTTACACGGTCGCTATACTTTCCCTTACTATATATATATATATATATATATATATATATATATATATATATATATATATATATATATATATTTCATACATAGGCAAGTGAAAGTAATAAATTATTTAAAAGAAAACAAAAAATAATACATCAAATGTGTAAACAGTTTTTATTTTTTAGATCTTGAACTTGAAGACGAGCAAATAGGCTCCAAAACGTTGTTCAGGAAAAATGATTAAGCATTAAGTTTTAAGGATCAATTATTTCCTTAAAATTATGAAATAAGATATAATAAATTTCTTGCTAGAACAAAATAATATCAGGAAAAAAGAAAAAAAAAAGAGTAAAGCACAGGTATAATCCATTTTAATTTTGACGGCAGCTTCTGAAACATATCACTGGAATGTATCTCCGTATTAAGCATGTTGAATCCTTCGAACTTGTCCAGCAACATTTACTGAAGAATGATCTTCACACATCGCACATCATTGATCATTGTCTAAGCGAATAAAGTTCTAATATTAGGGATGCGTAACTCATCCTTGAGCAGCTGACATGGGTTAAATGTCGGATATATGTAAATAGGAATGGTAATTTCATTAATCGCATCCATATTTCCGTGATTCCGTGATGCTATAATCATAGGTCGTGATTCTTGTTATTTTTTAATGTAACGAGAATATAATTATAGATCCCTCTTCTAATTTGAAAATACTTCAAAATTATAAATAACTTTCATAAAAATGAAATATATTTCAGTTACTTTTTAAATTATATCATTTTTAACATTTTAAATTTTAATAAATTTAAACTACTTTCTAATTATATATTAACATTAATTTATTGATATTAATAAATTTAAATTAATTGCTATTTTTTAAAAATTATATTCAAATGCCATTCCTGTCGAAATATATTTTACAACAAAAGGATTACTAAAAGGTAATCAAGATCAATATTCGAAATAGTGATATTTAGACAGTCTGTAAAGACTACTTGAGCATAGAGAATAAAGATTTATAATGACGTAGAAAATGAAGTACCTATATTATTCATATAGACTTACTAGAAAAAAAAATGTTATTAATACATTCATGTTGACTAACTAACAATATTTCAGACTGCAGTCATCTAATTTGTCATATAGTAGAGCAGGTACGAGGCAAAAACAACCTTATTAAAACAGCCTTATTAACCTAAATTAAACATTCAATTAAAGTTCATGCTTATATTAGATCAGTTTTTTTTTTAAAGCTTAATAATTTATGACTTCTGCGTGAAGCCTATTCCAAATCTATTGTGGTAAATTTTTCAAGAAAAAAGTGATCACATTCAGGTCTTTATTCTTCAAAATCTTGGGCTACGAATAATGTAGCCCTATTTCTCCATCTTGTAATATTCTAGGAATTTGTTTAAGATTTAATGATCATTTAAGACAAGGTTGTCCAAAATGCCCTTTAAAGCATACGTTACGTTACTAATTTGAACATAAGGTAAGTCGGGGTAAGCGCATACCCGGGGCAAGTGCAAAATAGATTTGAAATAAATCGTAGAAAGTAGAAATATACCTATATATTTCCAACCAGTTATTCTCCCTCTAATAATTTTATGATTCCGTTCAATATTAGTTTCGGTTTGTAGAACGCTTTAAAGCTACATTTAGACAAAACAGTATAACCAATTCATGTCGATAATCCAAATGGAATAAGCTTCCAAGGTTTAGTTCAGATAGTAATGTCAAAATTATGGTTTGTAAGTGTATATGTACATCACATTAAATAAAAAGTCAATTATTTTACAATTTTTATTTTTTTTTAACGTTATGCAACCGAACTCCATCATTTTCAACGTAATATTGGATTATTTAACGCCAATAATCGTTTTTTTTTTTAAATATTAAATATTTTAATGTCAATTAAAATCTTCCTAATTCAGAAGAACATCCAGATCAACACATCTAAGTAAAATGATTATGCCAAATAAGGTTTCATTATATAAAGTTCTCTTATAAGAATTTGCTACCATCATGATCTCTCATTGATGGTAATGACTTTGGTCAAAGAAGAAATACACATGATTTTAGGGTTATTAAAATTCTGAGCGTTCACCACAGTGGTGAGAAATGTTGGAGTAACCAGGAGTCACGATTGAGATGTTGGAACTGATAAAGACCCCGCGTACAGGAATCGTCGTGTACAGATAAAGGAATATACAAATAGGATTCAGCATTAAGATCATAGAGATCATTTGCAATCCTTCACGTGATATGACTTATGTTCTTATTGTCTCAAGAGAATTTCGTGCCGGTTATCAACTGTACTGCTATCCGAAACATTAAATAACCAGCTTAGGAAGATAAGGAGTTATATAAAGTCAAAGCGCCATTGCTTGTCTGTGACCAACTGAGAAGGAAATACGGTTGACAAGGGAGAGGGAAAGATATTTGGGACCGGTTGTACTGAAGGAAGATGGTCGACTTTCTTTGACCTCCTTAACTGAAGGAAACGATTATTTTATCTAAATTTTCTGTATTGCACCTAAGATCCATTCGTTTCTTATGCCAATGCTCTCACCATGTCCCTTCGATAATATAAATATTAAAAAATTATTATTTATTACATTTATTAGTTTATCCTAATATTGTACGTTAAAGGAAATGTTTTTGTAATAACACTCTTCTGATGGCAATAAGTAATAAGTTTTGGATTTACATTACCATAGACTTGATTGCCAGGTTTTTTTTGCCTCAATTAATTTTGCTAGACCTATAACAAAAAACCGAACAAGAACATAGGGTTGGCAATAGTTCCATAGCTCTAATTACCGATAGTTTCAATAATATCGACTGGTAACTATCGATTTTGAAGAGAGAATGGGGCTTCGATTCCCATGCCTCTATACTTTTCGGAGAAAAGAGAGAATAAATTTCCTAATAACAAAGTTTCTAAAACAAGTTTCTTTTTAGCTACTAATGTTCAGGATTTATGTATGAAATAATTTAAAAACAAAATTAATTTTTATTTTTTAATTATACAGGAAACCTATTTTAAATTTTAAATTTTACATTTTAATGCATAACCTATTACTCGTCGGACAACTTCCAACTGAAATTTTCGTTGGAATAGTTGTATTCGAAAGCAGTAGTTTGTTTGAGAAGCTATAATAAGTCAAACCTTTAATAGGTTTTCAAGTATAACAGCGTTCTTTATTTAATGAAATGTTTTTTTAAGTTTTCGTTTTGTGTTACTTTCTTTTCAAGACTAAAAGATTAGACTTTTGGGGAAAAGTGTGATGTCAACAATGCCATCGATATTCCTTTAGATTAGTCCAACGACTATCGATAAGCTTTTCGATAGCTACGACCATCGATAGTGCTATCGAACTATTGCCAACTCTATAAGTAGAGGACAAACGGACAAAAGGAAAAAAACGGACGTCCTTCCATTGCATAGAAGGACACTGCCATTGAAACATAGATTTCTGTACAGGTTCCTCTTTGTTTAGTTCTCCTTATTAACCTTTACCGCAGTTATATGGAAATAACTTCTCAAACAAATCTCAAAATGCTCATTTTAATAAAAATAAAAAAATATCTTTTCATGGGAAATATTCCTTTTTTTTTTTTATTTTAAAGAAAAGGATTACAGACAATGCGCTTTGAACATTTCTGTTGAATATTCTTAATATGATCTATAAAAAGCAATTGGAAATATCTCAAAGTGACATTAGACCCAATAGAAATACCCAAGATCTGATACAGCAAGCCAAATGCCTGAAAAGTTACTAGTGCCAAGATAAGGAGGTAGAATTGTATTTCTTTGAGCTTAATTCTTTAAAATGAAGAAGGTTTTTAGAAGATTTAGCTGTCATTTAGAAGACTCTAACGAACTAGTAACAAATAATAGGTAATTGGCTATCGTTTTACTGACAATATAAATGCTGCTTGTGCAAACAGTAAAATTAAGATCTGCATCTTTTATTGCCACGAATGAAAATGGTTACAAAGAAACTAAAGAATGAACACAGATAAATATAAGCCAGGTCAAACATGATGTGGCATAAATCAGAGATGAAACGTATATAGTACACTTTCACGACCCAGGGACCATAGCATGTTTGACAATATAACAGGATAATCCTCTGGAATTTCAGAAATATTATTTAAAATATTGATTTTCATTATGCGAAATAAAAATTCATACTTAAAATTAATAAGAGAATTAAATAAGTTAATAGACATTATTTAATATCTGCATGTAGATATTGACCAAAATGCTAGAAGGATCCTTTAGGATTACATAAATATGTTTGTATTCATAATTAAATATGTGAAATTAAAAACCACCTTGTTTATATATGAGGGATAATTGGCATAATTTCTGTACTGTATCAAAGTTATTATCAGGATCTTTTTTTTCTCTTTCAAAACAATAAGAATAATAAACAAAAATGAGTACCTTAATTAAATATTCATTTCATAAAACATCAAAAAAGTCATTGAAAAATATCTGCTTCTTATCATAAGTAGTTAAATCCGAAGCTGACGAGGCTTTGTTAAAGCTTTAAGTGGGTCATGTATAGGAAAATATTGTTCGGAGGCGGGGATTTGGGGTGCCATAATAGGATTAAAGGATTTGCTCCCGGCTGAATCACAAGTCGCTGGGATAGAGTAACGGAACTGGCGGATATCCATTCCCCTCACGCGACGAGGGGGCAGAGTTATTCCACGTCCACGTCTAACGGGGACACCGACGCTTTCATGTCAGGGAGCAAAACCAAGAGCAAACAAAAAGGGAGATGGAACGAGGATATGCCAAGAACATGATATCATCGATGCCGAAACGGTTTCGTCACCAGAGTTGGGCGTAAGGCACGCACGCTCCTTGGCCTAGTGAAATATGTCATTGGGCGGAAGGACAACCGCCCTGCAGACGTTGGATATTATACGTACAAGTCTTTTAAAAGAGGAATATTTTAGGGTATCATCGCATACAATAAAATATTCAAATACTGCAAGCTATACTCTACAGTACATATAAGTTGCTCTAAGCGAATGGAAACGTCAACATTTATTCAGCGGATTCTACCCAAAATAAATATTCAAAGAGCCCGATGTAGTATTCTTAGATTGGAATCGCCGGTGGCTTAACACATTTTGTAAATCCTTCATTTGGCTTATATAGTTGTTCTATGATTCGATGAATTTCATCGTTATTACTAAGCTTTGTGAAAAAAATTCAGAGAACAAAAATCGTTGAAAACAGCAATGACGTCGAATATATATAAACATGCCTTCTTTAATTACATAAAGTACCTAAACAGTAGCGTAACTAAATTCGAATACACCCCGATCCGAACATCGAGAGTACGCCTCTACCCAATTCATAAGCATCTCCGCTCCCGAAATACTAATCGCTAAATATTCGTTACCAGATAATAATGTTAATTATAAAGCTTGGCAAGCACAAAAAAAAACATTTTTTTGGATATTATCAACACAGTGAGTGTGAATATGGTAAATTGTACTAGAAGATACGGAAATAAGGAGTTTGTCCTGAAGATGATGAAAAACGCAGTAACGTTAGTAAAGAAAATGTATCGGAAATTCTAATAAAGGAATAAAAATACAGAAAGACATTTTACTCATAATTAAAAGATTATTTATTTTTTGGAATTTTTCAATAGCTTAAATAGTTTTTAAAAATTCTTTTTAATTTTTTTCAATTCGTCTTACGACGTCCCCCGAAGTCCGACGTCCCTAGGCATTGCCTCGATAGCCTTGGTGTTATTTACACCAAAATAAAAGTAACTTCATTCAGGCGACCTGAATCAGGTATGTTCATTAGGATAACTCTTAAAATTCCCAAAGTAGAAGAAACTCGTTTGTACACATTAAACAGATTCATTTCTCTTCAATGAAAAAACGATATTTTAATTGTATATATTTGAATTATTTATATATAAACTTATCCAAATAAATAAACTGTATATCTTAATATTTTATATAATGATCTTATGAATTATGTATTAAGGGAAAGTAAAAACTACCATTGGCGCTAACTACGGCTCTGAATAATTTTAACGGATCCTCCGAATATTTGGATTAAATTAATGTTTCTTGCAATAATGACGCTCTAAGGCAATGAAGTTGTTCTTTAGCAATTACAAATCTTAAAAGTGAAATATCTTATTATTTTATTTCTTACTTAAAATCATTTTAATTTCAGTAAAAGGAAGACAAACCTCTTATTTTTATGGCTGTTATTCTTCAATCCATAGAAATGTTATGAGCAGGTAACTAATTACAGATTAAATAGTTAATTGAAAACAGAGAGATGATTAGATCTATCCATACCTAGCTTGGACTGAAAATTTGAGATGTAAATGGTATTAATAGTATGTACTCCAAAGCTATATCAATAAATCCATCCTTTTGTTCTTTAGTGTCGCGTAATTAAATAACAATTAAATTCTTAATCAAAAAGTTTTTATAAATTGTCTTAACTGAAATATTAACATTCAATAAAAGGATGTGAAAATTTCCTTTCTTCCCTATATGGTTTTAATAAACATAAAATATTATCACAAACAACGTTTTGGGGTTTTTCCTCACCTTCAGATTAAACTTGTTCATAAACATATTTATTCTTACTAGGTCAACTATCAGCCTATATTAATATTTTTCCATTGCATTTAAACTGTTATACTTTTTTTAAACTATAAAAGTAGAGTCTTACTCCTCCTGAATTGTTAACCGACTAGGAGTAAATATGTTAATGAACAAGTTTAACCCTGAAGATGGGGCAAAATTCCGAAACGTTGTTTGGGATATTGTTAGAGGTTTAATACAATTTTATAAGGAAGAATGGAAATTTTCACATTCTTTTATTGAATGGCATTATTATTAGAACTAATTAATTATTATTCTTCAATTTTTTAAAATATATTTTTGAAATAGTAACACAAAGCAGAGGATAAAGTTGAGGCCATCAACAGAAACACAATTACAGATAACATCTTACAGACAGATAATTATTGTCTCAACGATAATTTGGTTTTAATTCCAACATTAAGGGGCAGTAAAGGCGCCTTAATCGGCACCGGGCCACTGTGTGTTATTACGTCATATTTCATAGTCAAGAGTGATATCGTGCCGATGAGGAACCGGTGGTTAAAGACATCTTTCATCAGTAGGCGTGAGGGGCATCAGTGCTTCAACTTCTCTTGATGAATATTTTACTCTTGATGAGGGCTGTGACTAATCTATCAAATAGCTGTTACAATTAAGAAATATCATCTGTTTACATTTTTCAATTGTTTCTGACACTATCTCATGAGAATCACTAACTAAACGAGCTTACGTAAGGCGAAATGAATGGAATTGTTCTCTTGAGAACAAATATTCATTGAAGAGCTTTTGGTAAGTGAAGCTACAATTAATTTACTCCTTTGTATACAAAAAAATATTATTCATTATCATTTATATGATGCCATTAACATTTTACAGACTTTATATTAACACAAAAAAAAAATGTTGTTTTTATATATTTATGTTTGATTGTGCAATCTCAATTTTTGAAGTTAAAACTAGGAGGGGGAGATAGAGGTGAGAGTGTAATCAGCACTGAATCTCACCCTCCAGATTCTGAGACAGTAATCATATAAGAATCTTATTCCACATAATTATTTTAAGTTTTTCAAATTACTGTATTCAGATCGGTGGTTTCACTATTAATTCTGTCTGCCTTTCAGATTTTAGTTCTCGAAAGTGGTAGAATCTATCAAATAGCTGTTACAATTAAGAAATATCATCTGTTTACATTTTTCAATTGTTTCTGACACTATCTCATGAGAATCACTAACTAAACGAGCTTACGTAAGGCGAAATGAATGGAATTGTTCTCTTGAGAACAAATATTCATTGAAGAGCTTTTGGTAAGTGAAGCTACAATTAATTTACTCCTTTGTATACAAAAAAATATTATTCATTATCATTTATATGATGCCATTAACATTTTACAGACTTTATATTAACACAAAAAAAAAATGTTGTTTTTATATATTTATGTTTGATTGTGCAATCTCAATTTTTGAAGTTAAAACTAGGAGGGGGAGATAGAGGTGAGAGTGTAATCAGCACTGAATCTCACCCTCCAGATTCTGAGACAGTAATCATATAAGAATCTTATTCCACATAATTATTTTAAGTTTTTCAAATTACTGTATTCAGATCGGTGGTTTCACTATTAATTCTGTCTGCCTTTCAGATTTTAGTTCTCGAAAGTGGTCTCTTGCCAACATGAGTGCATCTATATGTGACGAGCTACATGCACCGCATACCTTACTTTAAATTGGTGGGATACTGACTCGATGAGATTCTCTAAGTTAGTCCTGATTTTTCTTTCCCCTCTATACTTTTAACAAAATAACGTACTAAATAAAGTTGTAGTGGCAACGGTGTTTCACACAAATAATCTTCATAGTAACATAAAGCAGAGGAATCTATTGGTTTGTAAAATAACTTACAACGTAAATAAAAAAAAATGCAACGTAAAATATCTATCACAAGTAGAGATGCCGTCATTTGTCTTTGGAAAATATAAAGCAATTTATTTAATTTTAACAAGTTCATTCGATAGAGTGAAAATAAATAACTAATACATGAATTGGAAATTAAATTAACTTTTGTACTCTAAATTATCAGTTAAAATTAGCTTCAAAAAACCTTATATCCGGGCGCCGAGCTGGTGCACACGAGGCGATCATAGGCAAGACAGTAATCCATCCAACGCGTACTCAGCCCCATCTCCACCTTCCTGCCCATTCTAGGTTGATCACTGCGCCAATTGTACGGGTTAGCGTTTGACAGAATGAAAGCGTTCCTTTTTCGTTGATTTACTCAATCTCAAATAAATATTTCCTATTTATTTTTACTACTATATAGTGAATGTATTTTACTTTTAGAAAGCTAGAGGGATCACGTGCTCTTGTACAGAAATAGAATAATTACAAATCAAATACGCAACTGTACTTTACGACAAACAACGAATAAAGTAGTGAGAACAATATCAGGACAGTCAATGGACAAGAGTAGATTTAAAAAAGCTTTTATGTAGATTGATTTTTTTGGTTTTAAGATCTTGTTATGATGGTTCCAAAAGACTTTATATGTTTTCCTCTATCTTAATAAATGACAGAGTTATGGCATTATAAAATATCTAATCGCCCGCCATTTTGAAACAAAATGACGGATGGTAACGTCGATTTCCGAGGATCATGAATGGCCTGTGATTTTGTAGCCAAATATTTAGAAAATCGGCCCAGAAGTCTTGGAGAAATGCCACTGAAGGCGGACGGAGTTAATTTTTTTTTTTGGTCGACTACAAAGGTTGATTATTGAAAATAATAAACCCAATCAAATTAATTGAACAAAGTAGCTTAAAATTTTAATTTCGTTTAAAATCCGAATTTATATACTAATATTTTTTTCAATTAAAACAGCTTAACATATAAAATAATTATAGACCGTTATACATCGATCATATTTCCTACCATGTAATTTGATTTTTTCATCAATTCTCTAATCGATGAGAATGCTCAGTAACTAGTCTCATTAATATAATACGGTTCTTTAAACGACCATCCCGTGTTTAAAATAAAATGTAAACTTCAAGAGGTAAGAAAAATAAAAAATATCTATTAAAATTATTGCCTGCTGTATTGTTAACATGTATTACTTTTACTAACCATGAGCGGATGAAAATGTAAATATTTTGTAGTAGTTGGCATAGTTGATCTCTATGTAGTTTGTATTTTTAATGCATGTGCATGTATCATAAAATTAAAATTAAAAAAAAAAATTAATGGAAAGAATTTCTTTTTATTATGTAAGCTTATCAAATAAACTATTTATCTATAGACTTACTGTCAACAAATCAATCGTGGACCTTTCAATGTTTTAATAACTTTCAAAAAGATATTTTCTCTACTATTAATCAGGGGTTGAACGAATAGAGAACAAAAATTAGGGGGCCAATAAGTTGAAGACACTGCTATCACAAAACAACTAAGGAGAAGTTCCGCAGTACTGACATAAAAATTAGTAGCGAAAAAGTATCGAAGCTGGTTGGGTTCCCGGAATGAAATCATTAGGCGGAGAGAGCACCACCAAAAAACCAGACCAGAAAAAGAGGTCTCACGTAATTCTTTCTGTGAGGAAAGTCCGAAGAAGAACGGAATAGTTATAAATCTTAATATTAGAAAAAAGAAAAAGAGCTATAGATATAACCTAGAATATATAAAGTCTTCTGGTTCTTTAAAACCAATAAGAGGGAATTAAGAATAAGTTTCTTTTAACTTATAAGATCGACTGAGTAAAGTGATTGTCTTGGACTATGAAGCTTGGAGATACAGGTTCGAACCACTGAATCTCAAGCTATTCCTTTTTCAAACTAATTTAGTCTGGAGGATGATCAACATAACCATGAGAGGGTACTATCTAGGTAAAATAATGAAGTAGTAGTATATATTGGCAGATATAGATTTTTAAGGTACTATCTCCTTCCTAAGAAAGAGAGAGTTGAGGCCAATAACAAATCTTTGCTTGTTTCATTAATATGCATGTTTCTTCAGAACGTAGAATATGAAAAATAAAAACACGGTAAGTGTTAGTTCAAAGACCTAATACGGAAACTATTCAATAGACTCAGGTAATAGCTGTGCAGAACCAATTCACCAATAGCTAATGTTAAGGTCGTACATATAAAGGGGTAATAAAACAGGTAATAAAGCGAGAGAATGGAATCTCTGTGGTCATAAAATAAAGACAGGGGCATGACCTTTTAAGACAAATCTGCCTATCTTCAACTTCTTGAAGAGTTATTACAGCAACAGCATTTACAAAAGGTTACGAATTTCAACCATGATTCGAAGAGGAGCTGCTAACTAAGTTTCTATTCAATTCATCAGCATACATAAAAATGGGTATTAACCCTGAAATCACATTGCACTTTTTATAGTTCTGACCTGGATTCAAAATTTAATGTCCTCAGCCTTCACACAGTAAAACAAACCTCAATTAGAGAATTTTAATCAAGCAAAGTAATGATCATAAAAATTCCATAAGAGTAGTTTGAAAGTTGAACAATATATTTCATTAACCCAAATTACCCATAGAAACTCATTTCGTTACTTATGAAATAATGCTAAAGAAAATTAGTATATATCGCAAAATCAAATATCTTTCGTATCTCATCTCTATGGTTTCCAATTGATTCTTAGACTTTTCTAGAAGAGTTCTAACTCGTATCTAATCCAATTGTATGTAATTTTAATAGTGAGTGTCAAGTATTTATTTAAAGATTATATTCCTTTTTTTTCTACCCAAAAATTAAGCAGTATTTCTTTTGCCCAAAATAATCAATCATTGAACGAACGTCAAATTCTAGGTTACTATTAACAACCTTTGTAACTAATTTTCTGTCAAGTATTTACTCTAGACAGCTCAGATATGGATCAATTAGCCAATTGGATATAAATTTAACTGCCAAATAAAAATAAACTAAAACAATATCTATTATTATTTATATATTTATCTTAACCCTGAAGATCTTTGACACACGTGATAAGTGAAGAAATGTGAAAAACGGGTACAAAAACTAATAATAATAGGTATAATTAGAAAATCTTGAGGCCTCTGGTATTATCTATGTATTAAGACTTAAAGATCTCCAGATAACAGTTAAACATTCTTATTATTACGAAATTGCAACCCAACTTATGGCCATTCTAATTTAAAACTTTAATAAACAAAAAAATAGAAATTATTTTGACATTAAAAAGAATTCCATAGAGTAAATAGATATTGAAACCATTTGTCATGAAATAACACTTCGTCGAATTCTGTCAATCGATTTACCATTAAATGTGTAATTTTCATTTTTTTTTAAATAAAAAAACATATAATCTATAATGTCGAGAAACATATAGCGAATTCATACAGACATACAGTGATCCAATACGCAGCCAAAACCACAAATTCACCAATTAATAAAAATTCTACAACTTAGTAATTGAGGCTATAGTCAATTAACAGCAAAATACATTAGGTCACCCAACACGTGTCAGTGTATATATGTAGCCTACGTAACTGCGGAACTCTATCTTAGTTGTCATCTCCTCGGCAACTCTCATTGTAATAAACTGGGAACAGGGAGAGATAACAGGAACAATAGGAGTCTGTCACATGGTCCATGGCAGTTTCAGGAGCATTAAAGTTAACTCACGACTTCTTTACAAACACAACAATCCTGCAGAAACGTCATGTCAGGGTTGTCCGTTATTCAAACAGTAACTTCCTTCTTCAGCACTTCAAGTTCTACCTTAAAAAATAAAGCATACCATTTTTTTTTATGTCTCCAAGTTTTCTCAAGCGTGATTTATTCAATTGAATTTAGATATATACCAAAAACAACCACCTAATTTATCCATGAATAATAACAGAACCAACTTTTATTTTTAGAGTTGAGTTAGTACATGGCAAACTAAGAAGCTAAGCTCTCTGACTAAATTTTGGTTGCCAAATCAGGATTGAACCGTAAGCCTCAGTATAAGAGGCCAGCAAAAATTTTAGAACCAAAAACTACCTCATGAATTCCTGGGGTTATTTTCAACAGAACTTTCAATTATACATTTTATTTTTATGATTACCTGATGATTGCATAAATGTTTTTACCACGATATCTACTGAACCAAACCTTCAAAGAAAGGTGAAGATATTGGGTATGACCCAAGGATGAATTGAACCCAAACCACTCCGCTTCGAAAGAGAAGCTCTCGGACGCTCGTTCCAACGCATTTGGCAATCATCTTCTCTAATTAAGACGATGTGTTCCTCATCAGATGTACAAACTTCATTTCACATTCACCGATAATGTTCTTACATTAAATATATACAATAGGAACTGCGTGAGAGAATAATGTGTCATGCTACATTTTTTTTTATCCAGTTCAATACCCATTACAAACTTAACTAGCTATTTCCGGGCTTCCTACATTATGAGACAGCTGGCCTACTTAGCATAGAACCAATTGCGTTATTAGTTATATTACCGGCATACAACGCTCGTAACACAGCAATAAACATTGTAATGATTTCTTTTCATATAGCAGCGTAATATCAATCAAGAATTTTATCTTTAATTTTTAATTATACAGAAATAAATTTTCAGTTTATTTGTATTACCATAGATAATTCAAATTATTATCACAAATCCTTGGGTCCAAAAATTTTATACTTAATAAAATTATGTCACTCATTTCGTTACAATGAAGCTTTTATCGATTAAACTTAGGATTATCTTGCTGATAATACAAAGTCCTGAGGAACGAAAAATTTCAACAAAAAAGCTGTCCTGGAATTAAATTGTATCTTGTTTGGTAAGTGTATTGTTCGTTCTGGTATTTGATCTGTATCATCTTTGGTGAGATGAGCTCATTCCAGGAAAAGGTATTTTCACTAAGAGTAATTTTATGTGTTACTTCTCATAATGTTTTTCCATTGAGCTCTCGATTAAAATTTGTAGTTAAATATAAAGATATCTTGTTTTCATTTTCAATATTTAACATCATCAATGTCATGCCACATAAAAGTCATCAAATGTATAACAGTTTCTCCCACCAAATTTAATAATAAATTCTCAAGTTAAAACACCAACACATATTTAATTTACTGGCAATAATATTTTGACGAACAAGCATTAAGAGAGTCAGCCCCACAATATCATATTATATTTCTAAAAAATAAATCTTAATATTATAATATTAAAGTCCTTTCCAAACAGTTTATACTTTTTACAATAGTTATAATTTCAGAACTCAAATGTATTCAGCTTTATTTAACTAGCAGTCACGTTTGCCTAGTCATAAGCAGGCATATCATAAATCAATATAAATCTCAGCTACGTCATTATGTCGTAACACTGCTTAGCATAGCCTGACAGATTTCGTAACTCTAAAAAGCGGATGGAGCCGTAACTCCAAAGGGCTAATTCGGATTCAAGTTTCCTGATTTGTCGATTCAAGGTTAGATTTTTACGTATGGACAATAAACACTCAAATTTGCGTAAGTGCTAATAACCTCTACAAAAATTCAAAGAGCCTACCTATAGTGGTCCCATTCATTACAGCAATCATTCGTTCGTTTCAGATTAATTCAAAGAATCAATCATAATTTAATAATAGTGAAATTGATTTATCTATTCATTGATAATACCCCTGAACTTAGCTAAAATAATACTGATAAATAAATAAACATTGTTAGAGAAAAAATTATGAGTAGCAATTTTTTTTCTTTCAAAGCAATTAATTTATTTAATCCGATTTCCGTAATAATAAGCAGGTGAGCTGATCGATATGCTAATAAAGAAAATGAATAAAAAGATATGATAAAAAACTTTTCACCAAAGGTATTAAATATCCTCTTTTTGCACATTAACATCATTTGTCGAAGGCTACCACTATCGTATGACGATGATGAAACACCAGTTACATTAATTAAAAAAGATAAGATTTCGAATGAAAATAAGATAAAAATTGTGTAATTTTTATAAACATCTTCAAATATTATAAGTTCATTGATGAAATTCAGATTCATTTTGCATTTTAAAAGATAAGCCTGATACATATTTAGCTTTGTACTAGTACTGGGATATGTAATGATCTTAATATTAATTGGTTAGGTTATAATGTTTAATATATAAAACAATATATTATGAAAAAAAATTGACTAATTAATTAAATTATCAAACCAGTTCAAATTTAATATTACATAAAGAATTTTACTGATGGAATTGCTAATTTTACGTGTAGTCAAAGCATTACTATCTATCTAATTCCCTCAAATGAGACAGGTATTTGACAATTAAAATAATTAATTGACAATTAAAACAGACAGTTCATGTAAAAAAAAAAATTATTTTGCCATATATGTTTGTTGATTTAAGGTGAACGTAGTATATTTATATACTCGTATAAATAAAAATAAATGCAGACTGGTACTATTTCATCAAATTCATTTATTTAGATGAAAATTTTCGGCCATCCTCAGGCATCTCCGATAAAAGGCCCTTATTTAGTTTAATTTACAACATAGCAAATTGTAAAATATATATTTTTTAAAATCTCTAATATATAACCGTATACATACTTCCTCCTCCTTTGGATTTCACCTGTGCTGGCTCCCTAATTTTTAATGATTTTTTGCAAAATTGAAAATTATTACATATTGTTATTGTTGTTTTATTATCATTTTTTTAGTGGCTCTGTATAATTGGACTTGGTCCAGATTGGACTTAATTGTAAAATATACATTTTAACACTTTTTGAAGTATGTTTATGGTTAAACACTAGAAAAAAAAATTAAATATATTTTACAATTTGCTATGTTGTTAATTAAACTAAATAAGGACCTTTTATAGAGATGCCTAAGGATGGCTTAAAGGCCGAAAATTTGCATCTAAATAAATGAACTTGGTGAAATAGTACCAACCTGCATTTATTATTATTTTGCCAATTAAAATAACTTTATAATAATCTTAGGTAACACAGTCAATATGAAACAAATATCTTAAGAATAAACTATATTTAACAAACATATTAATAATATAATTAAAATGCAAAATTAAGTAATCAATTCTTTCAGGGATTCGTCCGTTATCCATCTCGACAACTTAACATGCTATATCATTCAACATTGTGTCATCACTTCAATATATTTACAATTTAAAAATAGTCAATGTATTAATAGTAGTCATGATTGAAGATTAAAGTTTTGAAAAAGTATTCTCCAAGCGTTTGGCTATCCGAATTTTGGCATTTCAAGTATTGAAGCTTTTCCGAACAAAAAAATATAAAACTATAGTAAATATTAATGTAGTGAGTAAAATAAATTAAAATTTCAAAGAAAAATGTAATTATTGTCTCGATTAATAATTTCAAATGCCATTACTACAAAAAAAAAAAATTAATCGATAGAAGTGGCTAGTTTGAGATCAAATGCCAAGCCATACTATAAGTAAAAAAGATTTAAATGGGGCAGAGACCGAATCATAGGGTTAAAATTAACTTGGACACATCCTAGACGGTCGGTCCGTCCCCAAACATCTTGGTCCCGGTCCAAAACCGTCCGGTTAACTTATATTTCCTCCAATCCAAGGAACCTATTGCCAATTTAAAATATTTACTCTCTTTAATTTTTATTTTATTTATATCTCAGAATTTGTATGATAAATTTATAAAATAAGTGATTTCAGAGAACTAATCTACAAATCAAGGTAAGTAGAATCCTTGTTTGTCAAAAAATATAGAAATGAATGTTTGCCAAATGGATTTGTTTATTTGGTTCAAATTTCATGTTAGATGAGTTGTTAAATATTCAAGAAAAAATATGATTATTCGCACCTTCTTCTTATGTTGTTTAAACTGTCTGTTCTGAAGCACCGTTGTAAAAAAAATAATTAAAAAACAGTATATGGAAGGCCCGAGTGATGTGATGTGAAAGAAAGCCAGAAGGTGATGAACTAAGCTTTAATCCTAGAACTGGAGATAAAGTCAATATAAGCTGTCTTGCGTGATATTTTTCTAATGTATTAGTGGATAAACCGAAGATTAGAATTTTTTTTTTTTTTATCTTCAGATAATCTAAAGGTTTGCTTAGGCAGCCAAAGCAAAAATGATTTTTCTTGAATCCAACAGGGGTAATAATATGGATTTGGTTACATCTTAACACTCATTAATAAGTAATATCGTATAAAGAAACTAATCTAAAACATTACCTAATAATAAAGTAATAGTATATTCTATCCTTGGGTTAGTTTCAAAAATCCATCAGAGGGATATAAATATTCTGTCTTCTTTCCATGAAGAGTGTATTATAGCCAACATGTTTTCAAAGCTTTTGGGATTTTTTGTTTCCAATTTTGACTAAAAACCTGATCTCAAATGAATTTGAGCATTGAGCATCAAATTACCTCATGTATTATTCCTGTTTACAAGCTAATATTATTTCAGGTGTGGCCCATTTTCTGCAATTGAAATTCTTAAGAGCATTGAAACAGCAGATGAACATTACAAAAATTATTATAAAATTATTAGTAAGACATAAATAGTGAGTTACTACATGCATACGTTCTTTATTTGGTTGAAAAAATTAAGTCCTTTTATAGGTTTGAAGTAAATTTAAACCCTGTCTTCTGAGCAAGGCTGACTGATTTACATTAATACCATACATGCATGGTTAATAAAAAAAATTTATAAAAAAACACAAAAAAAAACACAACTAGATGAAGAAAAACTTAGTCACGCCCATATTTGCAATGTCACACTCGGTCTGGTCGACTCACGTAGTCTCAAACTCATCGCCCAGGAGTGTCCCTAATATTTATTGAGAACCATTTTCACAAAGGTTTTTTTTTTAGATACAACATAATAGTGCTATTTCACAATACAGAGAAAACTATTGCAATAGTTATTCTAATAAGCCAAACAACAAATTATTTTGCAATAATTATTATTTTGCAATACCAATAATACCATTTACAATATTTACTAAACAGTAATTTAATTTTACTTTTTAAAACAATTCGCCCATATCTTTTAACTTATAATCTTAATCTTAATTTTATCTTAACCAATAATTCGTATCATTAAATCAAATGCAGTTGCGTAAGAAAAACGTCAAGAGGAAAATGGTTCACGCCTGAAGCAATATCAGCCAATAAATGTATAAAACAAACTAGGAATGATTTGCGTTCCTATATCTTTGGATAGTAGGGTTTCGAAGAAGCAAATATAATATTTACGTTTTGATAATTTTTTTAACTTGGTAATTAAGTCTCAATATTCTATTTATTTAAAAAATTGATTATTTAATTGCAGCGTTTTGGATGATTGTCATTTTCGATTTTTTTTTCTATTTACAATGCACTAAAATATTAACCAACAATGTTTATAACATTTGATTTTTTTTTTTTGGATATATTTTTTATTCACAACTGTCAAAAATTTTGACAAATAGTGAATTTGCTGGCTAAAAATTTGGTATTGTGGTATAATAGAGAGTAATATAGCAAGTGGCACCTTTTCCAGTCTTGATTTACTGTATACAGTTAGGCAAGGAGATCCCTCATGCAGTTTGTTCTCATCCTTCTGCAAGTGTTGTCAGGCATGTTACTTGTGCATGAACACTTACTATTAATAATTTCTTTCATTTGAAATAGTAAGTATGGAACATAGCGAGGTACTAATCACATAATAAAAAAAATAATGATCCATATAAACCAATAATTCCGAAAGAAAAAACTTTTTTTTAATGGAGAACACACATTATTTATTACAATAATCTTACATTGATTCTTATTACCTCCGGTAAGCAGTAAGTAATAAAAGGGGGAACATCATCAATTACTTATTTTTAATAGCAATTTAAAAATCTATATTAAAATTTTAATGCAATATTTATACTCAGAAAACAAATATTTTTGCATTGTTAATAAACGAAAAGCTTGATAGTAGTCATAATGGAGTTTAATTAAGATTAAACGAGCATTGAGATCTAACTACAAAATTAAGAAATACATAAAACATTAGTGCAGAAACCGCTTTGGGCATAAAATGTTTGGGAATCCTGACGATATTAGTAATTTTATAATGTCTACAACAACCAATTTGATGCATATTCATTTGGTTCTGAAATTTCACTAAGTAGTCATTGTCCGTTAGATTGATCTATTTTAAAAAAAACTTTGTTTTCTTACAAAAAAAAAGTATTATTTCTCAATCATAATAAAATGTAGGAGAATAATCGAAGCTAAAAATCGTAAGTGATTGGTCTGAAATTGTTTAATGAAAGCAAAATCTATTTGGTACTTTTATTTATTCAGAAATTAGAAACCACATTTTTTATTTAGAAAATATATCGATTATTTAACAAATAATTGAAATTATTTAACCAAGTTCTATCACAGCCCAAGATGGCAACTGTGGCAGAGAACCGGTGCTAGGTATACTTGGGTGGTCTCCGATATCTACACATTAGCCACAACAGCTGTCTACACTCAGTTGTTCTGTTGTCACCTGAACACCCAAACAGAAAATATCTAGTCCATTATGTTGTAAAGAAAAATTCATATTAATAAATTTCCTAATAATTTACCTAAATACTTGATTAATGACGATGAAAAATTTTAATAATTGTCGAAAACAATAATTCTTTCGAGTCAGCTAGAATTAATGCTCAATCAAGGCTTCACAGAATTGTATTAAAAAATACCAGTATTAATAGCAGTAATCAATCACAATATATTTACTTGGTTTATATAGATTCTCTCTGATCACATGCATTTTTACGCGATCAGTTAGGACTGAAATAGTCTACAAAGAATCACGGGCCATTACTTCTTTTTGGTTATATTAAATAATATTCAAAACCATAAAATTTAAAATTGTATAATACACTATAGCACCGGTGAATAACTGATGAAGTTGAAAATTATAACCCTTCAAGGCGGCAATTTCAAATTTTAATTGACCTGAGATTTAATAGAAATTTTGTGGTTTCAAATAACGAAATCTTCTTACCACTTTCGTTTCTGATTTAGCCATTTATATACGATTTAGGAGTCAACTTTTAAGACCCAGTGGTTTCTTCATAAGTCGAGTTAACCATTTATTCACTATAGGTGTCTATATAATATATAAAGTTAAAATTATTTACAAAAAAGAGTGTATAAATTATTATTATACTTTCAAGGAAAGTTGAATCCTTTTAAACTTCTTTTATTTAATTCTTTCATTTATTACATCTGAAAACGTTTCTGTACCTTTTTTACATTTTTAAGTCAATAATCTTCTATAAACAAAAAATATTTCACAATATTAAAGGAAAGAAATTTCAAAGGATTAAATTTTGAGGAAATTATAATAATTTAAAATTCATTTATGCTTATCTGTTTGATATCATATAAAATACGAATAGTAAATGACTAATTATAGAACTGTAAAAATAAAATTGACTACAAAAATAACTAAGTATTCGGTAATTATTGGACTTATCAGTTTATTCAGGAAACGCTGAGTCACATAGTAACATGGTTGCTTTAATTAATTATTTAACAGATGTCACTAGAGAGATTTTTATCAAGGGCCTATGCCGGATGAATAATGCTAGAAAAATTCATTAGTTCCCCAGGGAAGTTTTAGTTGTTTTTTCAATCTCTAAACTAAAGGAAAGGTTTCAACTAAAATCCAAAAAGGTTATCAAGCCAAAACTAATCGCAAATATTTACACTATTTGAATATAAAGACAAAGGAACTTGTTTATCAATGTCCTTGCCTTTACATATCAGAAGAACTGGTGATAGCAATAGTTGCAAAGACAGAAGATCAAACTTATCAATATTTTGGCTATCAGTTTTATTTTCGGAACCAGATCTTAGACTGGTATCCATAATAAATGGCTACGTAATTCAATTTGACTGATAATCACTTGATCATTAGTATTTATTAATCTATTAAATTTACAAGTCTATTGTTCCACATGAAAGAAACGGCAGACAAACACTTGAATGAACGTTAAACCTTTTGTTGGATCGATAAATAAATCATTTTAATATCCATAGGGTACTTACAAATACGAAATGATGTGATTCGATTAATAGGCACATACCTGTAAATAAAAAAAATAAATTAAATTAAAAAGAATTCAGTTGAAAATAATAACTAAAAAAAAATTAATACTCTATATATAAACATCTAATATCAAATATAATCATATTAATATATATATATATATATATATATATATATATATATATATATATATATATATATATATAGTATATATAAATATAGTATAATGTAAATATATATAAATATAGTATCTGCTAAGACTATATCGATGTCACACTATTCATGAAAAAAAATAGCACAATCAAGAAAAAAAGAAAGGAAAACCCAGAAGATAAAAGGGAAATTCGAAACGTTGGTTGTTTGTGGCTAAAAAAATATTAATGTTACAAAAATAATAAAAATAATTTAAGGGAAGAGTATTTATAATATATTATTTTTTAAAGAACTAGAATAAAAGCTTTCTTATCTGATAGTTCAGGGGCTTAAAAAAATTGGCAGAAATTTATGTTAAACTTAAAGGATTTTTGTCAACTTTTAAACCACAGAGCTATCGGATAATAGTTTTTGTTTAATTCAAATTAAAAAAAATAAATATAAATTAAGGCAAAAAAATCACACGAGGTTATCATGTGAGTCCATCAATATATAAAAACTTCAATGCATTTATTAATTTCATTATCCATAAAATACAAACAAAATGAAAAAAAAATTGTTATACTTCAATTGTAATGGCGAAAATATGAATATTCGTTCCTCTAGATGAAAACTTATTCAAACAATTCGTATCTGCCTCCAAGAAAATTTTAATAAGAGTTATTATCGATAGACTAGGCAGGGCAGTAATGACGCGGGTGTCCTTTAGGGGACAGATAAGGGCGGGAGCTATCGTGAGGGGCTAAATGTCAGGTGACTCAGGGCGGCAATATTTCTAGGGCTTGCTATTAACATACTGCGGTGGTCATACATTCAAGTATTGCCACGAGAAACCTACATACGGTATTAATTCTTCCAGAGGATATCTAGCAATAAACTTACAAACCGTCATCCAATAGCAAACAATATAATATATCATAACATTTATTAATATAATACCCATAAAATTATTATATAATATTATAATAACTGGCGAACCAATTTACAAAATACGGAGTTCTAATGCATATTTAATAAGTAATACTACATATTTTTAAATTTATTTTTTTCCCAATTATTTCACCGAAACTGTTTTTGCATTTTGAATATTTATTAAATGTTTACCTTGTATTATTTTTTATTTATACATTATATAAAAAACATTATAATTCCCTTCCGTTATGTGAAGTGTATTCCTTTCAGAAAACCATCTCCACGGGCAAGCATTTGTTCGATATTTAAATATTACAATGTGAAGCCTTTGAATAAAAGACATGTAGCAACTAATTATTTTTAACATAAAACATAAAAACTTTAACATAACATCTAATTAAAAGGTACGTGGATATATTTTTATTGAAGCGGTAGATTTATGTAAAAAGATATGGCTTATTTAAAAAATAATATCTGAAAATCCGCATAATACAATATCAGAATTCGACTTTATAAGGAATTCAAATCCCAAAGCGTCACTAAATAAGAATTTCAGCACAATTATTATCTTTGGAAGTTTAATCCAGAACAAACAAGGAATGTATTTCACTCTAAAAGTGGAATTTCGATATTATTTCTTGGTTGACCAAAGCATGTGACCGTGTTTCAATAGACTAGGAAGCTAGGAAAATTTAAATAGGACAAATATTTTGAAAAATAGACCGAGCAATGTTTAATGAAATTCCGCTTCTGGTAGGACGACGCTGTTGATGGCATTGTCATTCGTAAACTTCATAACCTCATTTCTCAGGGTATTATAGTCGTTATAAATAGAGACTTATGACTAGACCATTCATCAAAATGCCCATTTGATATGCGGGTCATATTACAGCATGGAATCTCATTCATTTTCTTCCGACTCATACATACAACGTCCATTCTATTCCGAAAAAAAAAAGTAAGAAAAAGTCTTTTATAAATGAAGAATATATATTCAGGAAAAAAAAAATAATACTCAGTGAATAGCTTTAATAGAAGAAATAAAAAGAATAATATGGTAAAGAGACAATGTATTATCACTATAATATCTTGTAATTTAAAATAAACCTTCATACATTATATTATCGAAACTGATATATTCACAAAAACAGGCTTTCTGTAATATACTTTAATTTAGTGAAAACATGATAATAATTATTTTATAATTAGACAAAATAACAGTGTTATGAATTAATTATGGATAATGCAGGAGTCAACTTTGTTATATTCTTGAAGATGGGGCAATACCCCGAAACTTTGAAGCTGAAATGATGTAGAAGAGGGTCAGTGGAGTTATAATGGAAGATAAATTAAATGAAATATTCACAAGTTTTAAGAACTATTAAATAAAATTAATTTCCGATAATTTTAAGATTCATATATGTAAGAAAAGCTAGATATCCTAATTTTTTTTTTCAAAATAAGCAATCTGTATGGTCGTGTCTGTCTTATAGGTTTTTTTGCATTTAATGAAAATTAAATTTTAACTCATACGTTAACTCATCATAGGTTAACAATTGTAAGTAAAAATAAAGGTATACAAAATGATTTAATATCGAAATTGTAAACCCTCTTGAATTAAAATACTTAAACTTGAGAATGTAACGTAACACAGTAAATAAACAAGACTTACGAAAATCACAGACTAATTCTGCTTATATTCAGAATGTCTATTACCCTCACTTCTTCATACTCCAAGAATGAATAGAATATATTTTTTGCTGCTAGGGTACATCAAATCGAGGGTTACTCTTTGTGAAAGCGAACAGAAGGTGCTAAGAATACTTTACGGTGGAAGTCTGCCACTAATAACCGTATATTTTATAAGGCACCCCTCGATCGTATTACAAATAAGTTCCATTGTAAGCTCCTATTACCTTTTACATACGTAAAATCCACAGTGCATTCGAATATGAATTTCAAGTATGATGTATGCATAGATACATTTATATTTTATTACAAAACTTATTTCCTTATTTCACTTATATTTGTTTTATATTTGGTAAATCTTATGAATTAAAATGATATGTACTTGGATCATTAAATAAACCTTGTTTTCAATTAATTTTATAAATCTAGCATTAATAAAAAAAGCAATACTTTACAATTAATTCTTAAACAGGAATGGAATGATAAAAAACATAGATGAGATACCTTTGAATCTATGAATCAGTAGGCGTTTACGAACAATTAAGATTTTTTGTCCGATGCTCAAATACGCGTAGGAAACAACTAATTGGGAAATTCTCTAAGCAGAAACATTTGCTATTGAACTGTGCTTATTCTATATTCGTTTTTTTTATAATGTACAAGTAGCTACTTTACATTATTCTAACGGAGAGGATTCCAGTTTAAGGCCTAAAAAATCATGCAACAAATTTTTAGAAACGTTTTATTTGAATCAAATAATTATAATTAGAAGAATATAAGTAAAATAGATCAAAAGAGTACAAATAATTGATAAAGTACATTGAAAAATATTATCAAACTTTCTTATTTTCAAATCAATGACATCTAAATCCTTGTTATCGTAGTTATATTAGGTTCCATAATATCTTAATAAATCCAAGGTTTTTTTGAGATTAAATAAAATTAAAAAAAACTTTAAAGCTTTGTTTTATAATATAAATCATTTTCCTAACGTCATATATAATCCTCTTCTAGATCTTTATTATTTTATTAATTATGAATATATACGTCACAGCTCATGTCAATAAACAATATTTAAAAAATTCATACCAAGGTTTAACATTACTTTGAAAGATATGGATAACCGAAGATTTTTCAAACAAAAACGTAGTAAGTTATAAGGAATAATCCATTACTCTATCTTCTGTTTCATATTCTGCTCTACTTCTTTACTTAAGGCGCTGCTTACTTATTCACACGAAGCCGATATCATCCATTTCTATAACTAGAAGAAAGTCTTGAGAGATGTTTAGGAAATCGAACCTGCAACTCTAGTGTTAATGTTAACGTAGACGAATAATCGGTCAAAAGTATTTTGTGAAAAATTAGTATATAAAATATGAATAATAGTAAGATATATTTACAAAGAAACTATTACAAAGGAATATGAAAAATTACACACAACCAAGTTTTGAGGTCAGCCACAGACAACAGTCTCTCGAAACAGAAAAAGTATTCCTTTTTGCCTCTTTTTAATAATTTAAAGAAATAATGGTTGCACAGTGGCGGGTTTACGCATAGGCAGACTAGGCACTTGCCTGGGGCGGAAAGATTGGAGTGAAATTATAATTTATATTTAATGGAATTGGAATGTAAAAAACGGAGCGATTATGCACATATAAATATCAAAATTATCTCCACTTATTTTTTAACTAGAAAGCAATAATTGTTTTTTTTTATTATTTTAAAATAAGAAGATTAGAGTGGGCGATATCATCTGCCATGCCTATGAGACAGTACAATAAATCCCATGTCGTTACATTTTCAACAGTTAAGTTTTCTTCCTCAATTACTGCAGGTAAAATAAGCATGGTAAGGAATATTTATTTTTTTAAAGATATTTATTTTTTTAAAGATAGTTAAGATAGTTAAAAGCATTTTAAATAATTACCTCATCTGGCATTTTTAAGGTTGTGTCGTACAACTCCTCTCAAAGTATCAATAAATTGTTTATCCGAATCTGAATAAGACGACTATAGGTAAGGTAATTTTTAAGAAAAAAAAGAATATCTAATTCATTTTAAATTTTTATATAAGAATTATCATGAATTAGAAAAAATATTAAAATAACAAAAAAAAAGAGTTCAGAGTATTAGTCATTAAATTTATTTGATAGAATTAATAGGTGCTTTGATATATGTAAATAAATTGTTTAAAAAATAAAGTATTTTAATAAACAATAATAACGATAAATGGGGCTAAAAGGCAGTTGAACACGATAAAGTGGTTAAAACGATAATAAATAATATTTAAAAAAAATACTTAAATGAGCTATACGATATATATCAGTGACATAGCATTCTGTTGATGATGTTAATCGTCGCTCAATCCATCTAAAGAGACAACTTATTAAGCTCCCAAAACAAAAGGACCTAACAGTAAGGTATGCTCGAGGAGAGGCTAGATGTGGGTCAATGTTAATGAGGATACCGGCCAAGCCACAGGGGTGTCAACAGTATAGATTTATGGACTTCAATGATGGGTCTAGTACCTTCATAAGGCTTCCTCCAGGAGCAGCCATAGAGGGAACAATCTTCCGCCGCAAACGGGGCCGAGAAGGCAATAAAACCAGAAATGTTACTGATAGCGATTATCGTATGCCAGGTGACTACTGATTTCTTCAGTTCAATGAACGTAACGGACGCCTGGGGTTTTTCATTATATTTCTCAACGCTTCCTAGTTTCTTAATGGCGGAAGAAGCTTCTTCTTGAAGTGGGATTGTAGTCAATCGTTTTCCCAGACAGCAATGCAAGTATATTGTTGATAAATAATAGCTCCACTGGCTTATATTTCTTTGACATCTAATAACTAAATTCTTAGAGGCACAATTTGCTTATAAAATGTATACTTGAATATTATTTAAGAGAAAAAAAAAATCCTTTCAAAATAAAATACTTGTAATTCTTAATCTTACGATTTATAAGTATTTTATTTCACACTACAGAATAGCACACTAATAATCCTAGCAAATCCTAAAGCATTTTCAAGGTTCTACATACTGCTACCAATATGTCAGATTCAGCATATTATAACAAGATCTTGCTACCAAGACACACTTTCATAAACAAGGCATACAGACGATTTCAAGAAAAAATATTCGGTCAAATGAGCCCCATAAAAGAGGGCATCATTACAACAGAAATTCCATAAAACCCTCCACAAAGATTTAAAAGTATATGGACTTGAGGGGTATGAGTTCGGTTGGTATAGATAGGTAGTGGTAACATGAGGGAATGTTTAGCTGATTATTTACTGTTTTGTGAGTGTTTATGTTAAGGACTGAAGACATTCTATTATGATGTAAAGATGTTTGATTTAATTTGTAACGGTTAAATCAGGAGGCTCAGTTGTAGTAAATTGATTTAAATTATTTTTATATATCTATATAATAAAACACTTAAATGAGACCGACCCTGTCCGTCGTTTAGACCCGCTAAACCTTCACAACCGTTCAGTATTGCGGGTATTTTATAGCCTACCCCGTGTCAATTTCTTAATCTTATCAATTGAAAATGTGATATGATAGTGAATTTAGAGAATACCCGAAGAAAACTTATTTTATTATTTTTTTATGGAAGGCATAAATAAATAAGGTTAAATAAATAATAAATTTAGGCTGTATAAGCAAATATTTTGTTTTGTATTTTTTCAGTGATGACGAGTGTCCTTAGGACCCTCTTCCCCCTGGTATATATAAAAATTAGAAACAGATACACTTTATTTTCAAACCATCTTACATTTTACAGAAAGAAAGAGATAGATGTATATAATTAAGGTATAAGTTTCTGATTCTGTATTGCAATTAAACGATCTCTTCGGAAAATAGTACATACGACGAACAGAGAAGAATTAGGCGTTCCCTCCATAAATCGCACAATTAAAGAAATTTTAAGGCAGGCCAAGAGTAAACCCTCGGAGGAGTTAAGAGAATATTGTTACATTGAGAAAGATAAGAGGAGGTAACATTATAAAGTATGGACTTTACAAGAGACAGAGATAGATGAAAATTCTGACTATGCAACAGACCGTAAAGCTCAATGATAGAATCCGTATATTAATAAAAATACTTGAGTAATGTAATCAATCACTGAAATCAAGTTTTTGGAGCTCATATACTTGATTCTAAAATCGTGAATATTTCGGGTTAGTGACTTAATAGTCTACTAATGTTAGAGGAGCTATGTATTAAAAAAAAAATAATTTGAAAGCATTAAGTCCAATAATGCTAAAAGAATTATTAAGACTGCACAACGACCAGTTTCATGATTTAGTCCTTAGAGTTAAGAATTTGAAAATCAATTTCAACTTATTAAATAAATAATATACGGAGTATTTTTTTTTCCAATATCTTAGCACAAACATCCGGTACTATATTATTAATAATCTTTCAACTAAAACTAAAACCCGAGTTCACACTGCACAGACCTATCAGAAGTCGGAATTGTTGGAAGATGTTCCTATCTGTAATGGACCAAAATAAAAGCAGGGAACCAAAGCCGATTAGCTCAGTTTAATGGAGCTAACGGGAGTGGTATCTTCGGAAGAGGGAAAAGCAATTCATTAAAAAGTTTCTAAAACAGAAAAACGTCACTGATAAGATCCCCTAAAGAGGCAGAGCAGTAAAACTATTTCGATCCCTAATAGCTATCTTTGCCTCACCTATCTTTCTGAAACAATTAATAGCAATTACATTTCCAAGCGCTCAATTCAAATTAAGGGCTATTAACGTCAAACCCACCTAGTTCAATCAAGAACGAAAAGACAATTTCAAAGATTTCTGGACCAACCGTAATAGTTTCACATGAAAATACCACTAAACTATTTAAACAAAATCGAATATCATCAGTTTCTAATTTTGAACAATGGCTTATGCAGAACATCATTGTTAGGAATTCAGTAAGTCGGAAGAGGTGAGCGCAAAATCTAGACCTAATCCTCAATGTTTCTTAGTCGAACGACACATATACTTTCAAGATATCTATTTCTTTGGAGAAATATGAAAAACCATGTACTATAAGAAGGAAGTCAATTGGCATTTTTTTTAAACTTAATTTTTTATTCATACCTGTTTAGAAAAGAAAAAACAGTGAATTTAATAACTAGGAATTCAGTAGCATAGCATACAAGGCACGAGGAAGAGTAATACCCAGCGTCACCTCTTCTTGTCTTGATGTTACGGTTTCTAGTCAGTTAAGGAGATCCCCCATCCAGCTCCTTTCCAGCCTTCCACGGGTGAAGTCGGACATGAGAATTGTGGCAATACCATGTTTGAGTAAATATATCATTGCCATTGGTCGTGAAATCGTTTGAGTATGTGTTTTCGAATCGAATCCTTGAATACTTCAACTGAACTACTCAGTCTGAGAATTCTAAAAGGAAGTCATCTGTCTTTCATAATGTATTGTTACAGCTGCTGGAGCAAGATCGTAAATAGCTAAAAAGGAACTCAAATACTGAGTGAAAGATCTAAACCTATTCGTACTCTGTATTGTTCTAGACACTTCTGAGGTAACGCAAACAGTTTTTGGACCTTTTTGTAACATTTTAATGGATTTCCATAAACAAAGGAGCAAATCACGTTTACTGAATGGAAACGCAAGCAATTAGAACTGATCAGCCAACACTGACTGCCACTTTACAAGAGTTTTATTATTTCCAAAATAACTGCTTGGCTTACTTCAACTGGATGATTAATGACAATATATTTAAATGGATAAAATATAAATGTAAATGTATAAAACAGAAATCCGATTTACATTATTCTATGCAAATCACGTGATTTCCATTCAAATAAATTTCCTAGACGTAATCATTGCTGAGTTATTACACTAATTAAATGTAGTTCCCTCTTGATGAATTTATTGCCACAATAAAAATATAATTCGAGACAAAAATTGGCCAACAGCCAGCCGATGAATATAAATTTTAAAAATGAAAATGAATATGCAAACAAGATTAAACGGTGATGGGGCAACCATGAATAAATTACAATCAATATTGTCAAAGATTACTAATAAACTACTAAAGAACCGGCCTCGTTAACCCTTTGTTCAAATGCATATGAATAACTATAGTGGTTTAAAAAGGATTTAGTGATTATTATGCTAAGGAGAGAAACTGTGCTATCAATTTAAATTTATATTTACATATATAAAATAAAAATTACATTAATTAAACTAGATCAGTTATCTAGAATGTCATATAAAAATAAATTTAATTGGAACACAAAAACATTATGTTCATATATAAAAATAAGCCTAATACCACCTACGTCTAAAATGGGATTAAATGAAGTAAAACTTATGTTACAATGATTAATTAAGTACACTAAAGAACTTGTTTAGATCTTACTTTGGGCTAAAGCAAGCGGTCGAGGTTTCCTTGGTGCCAAGGTAGGGGGTCTCTTAAAAAGAGAGGTGTGCATTTTTGAAAATAATACGAATCCACCTCTACTGTACTTTTCCTTTTCATAAATGAAATGCGAAAATTATCTCTAATGGCAAGTTGAAATGCCATTCTTTTCACGTATTTTTCCGTTCACACTATACTTTTTTTTTTTAATTTGTAAACAATATTCAACTAATAAACAGGCATATTTTTGAAGTTCAATTTCGGTTCTTTTTACATAAGACAAAACCGAAAGAACCGACAATTAACTATTGTAGATCTTATGATTTTACATGAAAAGCTTTAGATGCTTTAAGAATATTTTTATTTTTTTACTGGTATTAGCGCCTCTTTTATTATGCCCTCATCCTATGTCTATCTATGTGACATCTGAAAAAAAAATTTAGATATTGGATACAACATAAGCTCAAAAATGGCGGACGCTACTTCGGAATCAGATCGCAAAACCAGAAACTTAGTATATTTATATGTCTCCTACTGTAGTTACTATGGCTCAAATAAAAACCTCTATGGCTTCAACTTCCTTCATTACACTAAAAATAATAAAACATATTTACTAACTCACAGTTCTAGAAAAATGGCACAAGTTCACAAACAAACGAATCAAATGAAGGAAAATGTTCCGTTTTTCCGGTGTTGGTCACTAACTTGCAGCATCAATCATGGAGCAACAGTTGTATGCGATATTAGGAACGTAGCCGATATATGGGTCGAATGTCGATTTGTTTTTTATTCTTCTCTCTTCGTTTTTTATGAAGTCATTCTTCTTACGCAAACTTGAACAAGGCATCATTGACGTTTTACGATAACTATAATTATTTTTTTTTTAATTTCGTGCCGAATGGATGTCCGGTAAGATGAAGTTTACAGTTACATTATTAACCATCTGAAAATGAATAATGAGGTAAATCTCAGCAGTACCTCTTGCTGAATAAACTGATTAATTAAATCAGATAGTTGAATTAACTAAAACAAAATTTTATTTGAGTGTTTCATTTCATTTTTATTGTCACTTGTCTATTTTCTCCTTTTAAATGTACATATAAGCTTTGTAAAATCACTCATTTTTTTTTTCTTCAGAGTGCATTATATTGATGACAAAGTGCAATACGACGGCCTTAGTAAAATTTATCAGTAAACAAATAAATCCATAAATATTAAATTTTAAAAAAGAATAGAAGCTTATCACATGACTTAATTGTTATTAAAATCGTGATAATATATGAATAATAATATATCAATAACGGCATATGCATAAATAATCATCATGGTATGTATCTTGTATAAAATTAAAGATACCGGCAATGATAAACTCTATTTATAGCTATTATATATCTTTCTAATTAAGATTTAATATCTAATTAACAAGTAATATTTCAATTAACTAATGAGAGTGAAAATATATTGAGCTATATTGGATTAATTTACTAACTGTATTTAGTTAATTTTTTTTAGGCTGTTTTAGTGAGATGTGCTACCTCCAGTCTGTCAATGACTCCAGGCTTTATTTCAAAATCTCCCAGCAAGAACATAAGAAATATTTCTTTATGGTTTTCGATTCTTTACAATTTTATGTAAAACAAAAACAATAAATATCTAAACTATCCTTAATTAATTTAAGAAAAAAAAATTGTTTAATAAAATTATTAGAGTTAAGGTGGGAATTTGAAAAACCGATTGAGGTCGTTATCCTATGGTACTCAGCCACGGCCCGTATTGATATCGTTAAGATTACCTTATCGCTCACTAGGATTTTTTTACTAAAACGCCTTACAACTATCCTAGTATCACAATGGAACTTTGGTTCAACTCTTCTTAAAAGAATGCATGCTATTTTAAAAAATAAAATATTTTGCAAAGGATTGTTAACATTGCAATAATATTCGATTGCTTTACAGTTTAAGGAATATTTTGGCTAATTTTCAGTTTGAAGATTTTAACAAAACATGCCTAAAAGCTAAACAAGAAAAGATAAGATAATAATTAGAGTGGGTCCTGTACTGAGTGTTCATCAATTTGACAGAAAAGGCGAGTAAATCAGATAAATATTCTATAAAAACTGGAGTGATAAACATAATATCTTAATTCCGCACATATCCGAGTAGAATATACCAAAGAATTTAAATAATCTGAGAAGAGTGCGAGGACATGAAGGAATGTTGCTTAAGTTAAGTTAATATTTACTTGAAAGACTTGTAAGAAAAAAAAAGAAAATTCAACAAGACCTAGGAACTAAAATGTAGGATCAACTTGAGATTTATTGATAAATGATGCAAAACATGTTACAAATTAATAGAATCCAATAGGGAACGGATGTTTTACATTTTATTTAATCACTCATACGCAAGAAAATCGTAATATAACTCATTAAGGATCGTATATCCACGCAATGACAAGTTCTTCGGAAACCTGATGGCAGGCCACCCACGACCATAATATGCAGAGTTATCATTTCTGGAAGTCTGACCTCCTTCCTAGAGAATGCTAACGACACGTCTTTTAAAGGTGGTGGAGAAGTGATCAAGCTAATGGTAAAGGAGTCGCTGCATTTCGGCACCTTCTCAAAGGATCAATTAAAGTTTATTCATTGAGAAATACTATCGCTAATTAATGTGCCGTTGAAATGTCGGAATCTGGCGATGATGATTACTATGAAATATGCGAAATGTCCTCGATTAAGTAAATTACACTTTTAAGAATATTAATGCTGGGCAGCAGTCACATAAGGAAATGTCTACTTTCGATAGTTAAACGAATAATTTTAAACACAGCGCAACCTGTACTCATTAGAGCTTATCAACAGTTTTAGCATGTCAAATATCAAGATAATTATGGAATGTTGTTGCAAATAGCATAAGAAACTGAAAATACATTATTAATAAGTGATCATGAGAGTATTTTGATTTACTTTAAAGATACACTAATTAGAAACGTTAATGAAACAGAGCTTTGAAATACCAAGTTGGATTTCTTCATAACACTGAATAGAATATCTGAGCAAAAAATATCCCGCACGACTAATTTACAAATTTCAATATAATTTTTTGTTATTAATTTCAGTCTCTACCCAAACCTGTTGAAATGATAAATCGCCAATCAGTGTATATATATATATATATATATATATATATATATATATATATATATATATATATATATATATATATATATATTTAGTTCGGATTGCTAGATTGAAGATAAAATAATGTGGAAATGCTCAACAGAAACTTTTTCTTTTCAGTTTCCTCCGCTATGGCATGCTGAGTTTTCAGGTAGGAAATTGATAAATAAAAAAATTCTAGTTCCATTGAAAAAAATTTATATTTAGATCTACCAAAAGTAGTAGGTTCATAAGAATTTTAGTAGGTTTTTATAGATTCAATATATAGTTACAGTATTAATGTGTTTTTTTTGTTTTTGTTTGCAGTCTATAAAGAGTATCTTTAAATATGGTTCAAATTTGAAAAAACAGCCGAGCCTCAATTGCAAAATAAGAAGAACATAATACTACGCCAATTGTACTTGTGCACATTCCATTTCCACAATAATTGAATACAAGTTCCATATACATAACAAATCAGTTACGTACATTGTGTTCCACAAATTAATTATAAAAATTGAAAGCAAAACGAATAATTTATAAATAATTCAAGCAATTTGATGCAATAAGCTAGAATTTTATGAAAGGAGGAATGATATAAACAATTGGACAATGTATTTTCTGTGTATAATTGATATTTATTTGGTCGCATACGCAACCATCACCGTCTAGATTTAACATTCGTCAAAAATATCTACGCAGTTATTTTATTTATTAATAACAATAACTTTGTAATGTGCATCAAATAGTCTTTAGTTCGATCACGAAGGGCAAAACATCCAACAACCAAATATGTATATCCATAAATGGAACCAGCCTTGTTAAATGAGGAAATACAAGAACAGGTATCCAACCAACGACCAGCTAACCGATTTGGCCGTCCAAATACAAAGTCTCTTCCACTCCTGTAAAGGTTAAGATACTCGTCCCTGAGCAATCCTCCAAACGCCTACCCGAGTACAACATAGGCCATAACTAGGACGACATGAAATATGCTGCAGTCATCACTCAGTGACATAATGGCTAAATCTTTTGTATTCTGAGCATAGCAACAAGGCTATAGGCGATTTCCTCGTTTATGGTTAGGAGAGTGGGATTGAAGTGTGTATACCACAGACTCTCATTCCATCACTGCCACTATATCCACGCACGTTCCACTAAGGGTTGCAAGGAATCAATACATTCTAATATCATTTTAAAAACAACAACTTAAAGGATTAAACGCGACAAATAAGGAACTGATAATAAACCTACTACGATGTGCACATCTTTAAACCCAGGCAAAACCAATAATATGAAAACTTTGTTAATTTTATTTTGCATGATATTATATTAATTTTAATATTAGATGATTAATCTATATATTAATTACAAATAAAAGTAATGATCAATAAAAAACATGGAAATCTGTGTCAACACTATCTTTTCTTTGATGCATTTTTATCACAAAAAAATGCTGACTACAATTCTATTAACCTAAATCATTCGAGTTTGATCGTTATGGAAAGTAGAGATGTAATCAAATAAGTTAAATAAGGCATTTCATCATAAAAACAATAGGTTTCTTAAGAAATGCAATAACTGATCAGATAAACAATAACAGCATTGTTATAACAACTTCACTCATTATTGTTTATTTCAAAATATAAACAGGAACTGAAGAGATCATTATGTTAAAAGGTTAGATTTTGCAATAAAAACAGATTGGAAAAAAACGGACCTCATAATAATTGTTTCATAAGCCTTTCTATTGAAGAGTCAAAGGTATACTTCAATAACGTTTTATTTTAATAGCATTCCTTTAGTGCTTACAATAATTTCCTTTGTCAAATTCATCTACTAACTGTTACAGAGCCCTACCAGTTCCCGCACGATTTAAACAAAGCATTGATTTTTATTCCGTATAATTTTGAATGATTTTGTCGAGAGTATAAGTCAAATGATCAAAGAAGAATTCAGCATAAAAAAAAAATAAAAAAAATATGGTGCGGTGCGCGCATCACACAACTTTCCCTTACCGCCCTATTATAATTATCTTTTTAATATAATTCTAAAGAGTTCACATAAACAATACTCGAAATAAACTCAGCAGCATTCAATTCTTCTCCCACTTAAGTATAATAAAATAGTTTTTAAAACAATTTTAGTACAACAATTCTGTACACTAAACAATATATTTTAACTTTGTCAAGTTGCAAATATATTTTAAAAGTTGTTGGTTTACTTTCTATGGAAACATTTTCTTTCCATTAAATAATGTGAAAGTAGTAATTATTAAATTAATTTTCGCTTTTGTATTCTTAAATTACTTTATTACAGAGCTGTTTACAACTGATTGGCGGATTGGTGGGAGGAGGTTCGGTCGCTTCTATCTCCTTTCGGAGGCGCTTGGTTATCCATTTATTTCATGCTCTTCATAAAATACACTGTATCATGGCTAATACTTGCCCGATTTTTTTTTTTTTTAGATAATTTAATAACCTTTCATATAATTCTGTACATAATTTACTATAAATTGCATATTTTTTAAGCCATGCGAAAATAAAATATTCTTTTCTTCATAACTTTTTTTCCTGCATTTTCTCGGTGATTTACTACATAAATGAAAAGTTAAAGGCCTTTATGAAGAATAATTTTAGCAAGTTTCATCAAAATCGTTAGAGCCGTTTTTGAGAAAAATGTAAAAAAGTGTAAAATTCATGATATAATAGCTAATTCCGGTTAGTCCGATGCGCTGTATATTAGCTATTATTGGTCCGATTTTGATGATTCTTTTATTGTTTTTTAGATAATTTAATTATCTTTCATACAAGTCTATAGATGATTTACCATAAATTGCACGCTTTTAAAGTTATGCGTAAATAAAATATTCTTTTCATCATAACTTTTTTCCCTGCAATTCCTCGTTGATGTACCATATATATGAATGGTTAAAGGTCTTTATGAAGAATAATTTAGGCAAGTTTAATCAAAATCGTTAGAGCCGTTTTCGAGAAAATTGTAAAAATGTGTAAAATCGATTATATAAAGTGGCACTTCCGGTTAGTCGATTTTCACGAAAATGTTGCTGTAACATCACCTGCATGTGCTAACCTTAAATATGTAATTTCAGTATCGTACAGCTTTCCGTTTTTGAGCTAGACTGATCACATACACACAGACACACAGACTCACAGAAACACAGACCATTTTGCGAGACTTGGTCATTTGGACTCAGGGGACCTTAAAACATGTATTTCCGTTGAAAACTCGAATTCGAAAATTTTCACGATCGCAATACTCCCCCTTACTATATACTTCGTATATAGTTAAGGGAAAGTAAAAATTAGCAGCTGTTTACCAATTCCTGTCTATTTGGCCTTCAAAAATGTCGGGAACTAATTAATATTTCTTTCTTACTTTTTTGTATTTTATGGAGGTGGGAAATGGTTGACATTTAAAACTGAACTAGAGAAAAGAAATGTACAAAGTCGAATTTCTAAAATACTTGAGATTGTCATTAAAAACTTTATTGTGGCATATGGAACAAAATAATGGAATAATTGGCGGTCCATATTAGCTCCAGTGAAGCTTTATTTTAATCTGATTTTCATTTTTCTTCTTTAAACAATGTATTATTTAAAAAGAGAAAAAATGAATTCTTCTTCTGTGTGGCTGAAGATAGTGAAGATAGAATCAAGAATATAATTTAGTTCTGAAAAATCATTAAAATGCTTCATGTAGGTAAGGATATACCTTTCTGAAAGATTAAAAAAAAAAGTATTTCGAATACCAGTAAATAATATCTAACGAGTCAACGTTTGGCCAATTCAGGCATCATTATGACAAAAAAGATCAAAGACAGAACATCTCATCTCAGCATCCAAAATTGGCACATCAACTAGAGTTTGTCTTGAGACGTCTTGATGTGTTTTTTTTGCATTGTTTATGTGAGATATCTGATTTATTTTATCATGTCTTTCTTTCCCGATGATACATCAAATGGCAATACACTGAATGGGTTACAAATATCTACTGATATTGGAAAGACTTAGACTTTGTTTTTTGAATTTTTAATTATTTGCAGACAATAATTTGTAGTCTATTCTTTGATTTTTTGCTCTTTTTCTATTACTACGTTTCATATTACTTACTAGATCTTATCATGATCTTATCTTATAATTATTATCCGCTAATAACCCGCTTGGGATGATGCGATTAGTTAAAAAATAAAATTCTTCTTAAAATGTTCAGAAAGTATGATTCCTGAGCTAATAGTAAAATTGAATTAATTAATTAATAATTTTCATCATGCATTTTTTGTATACAAACTTTTTAGGATTTTGATATTCCTCTTTTAATAAAAACAGCTCAAATGCATAAACACATGCATACATACACATAATATTTCCAATCTAACCATCAGAAATGACTGGGGCAGAACGTTCAGTGAAAAAAGTAAGAATCGACTTAATAAAGGTATTTGTTTGGTTTTTAAAAAATATTTATACAAAGAGACAACCTAAAAACACTATAAGTACACCAACATCGCAAATGTAAAAATCACTCGATCTTTATTTACTACAGTTATCTTCAAACAATGGATTGGTATTGTAACCTGTAACCCAGCCATGGACTTTTTTTTAAATTCTTTGCACTTCGGACGACTCCAAACGTTTTTTGGGAAAACCCAAATTTCTCAACAACAAAAAAAATAGTATACGATATCGACAAAAAATACAATAACGACAGAATTACATTTTTTGGAACAACTTTTGTGAGCTTGGGGACCTTAAGACGTGCAAATTAAAGCCAAAACTTATATTTTCGTTCTGACCAATTCAGTACATCATACGTACATAAAGATAATAAGTTTAAGACAAAAAATAGTGCCATTGAGATTTATTTGTACGTTCTAATAGAATGATTCCAATTAGCTCGCTAGCAATTAGCCAACTGCGACTGGCAGCATCCCATTCAGAGAAGCTGGATCCTGACAGACATTCCCAGTTATAATTCTTTCTGGGCTCTCCGTCCTTTTTTCTTCTTCCTTTCCTTGAACCAGTTTCTCTCGATTTCTTTTTTGTTTTTCTTTCTTTCGCACCATTCTGAGAAGGAATTCGTATGCCCTGTCTGCTTCCAGACTTCACGAGTCGTGAAGATGTAAGCGTCTCAGATTCTGAACAGACCCTTGCAGGGATGGATAGTTAATGATCTATCTCTTATTTATGGACTGTTATTTTTACTAAGCGGTTATTAACTGATACTTAGGTTGACAAATAACAGCAATGAAAACATCAGAATCCCTCCTTCCGAATACCAATGATTAACTTGAAAGTATAAAACCCAAGATTGTCTCCCCATCCCAGAGTCGATCCAGGACTGATATAAGAGAAAATATTCTGCAACAGTAGGATTTGAACTTATTCCCTTTTTGGGAGTTCGAAGTCCTCACCAACTGAACTAACTACCCCATTCGTTTATTTTATTTTATAAATAAAGAAAAATCATAGAAAGAAAACTGGAACAAGTAACTGGAAACAAACCGTGTCCAAAAGTCAATGGCACTTAAAAAAATAAAATAAAACAACTTTTTTGTAATCGGCAAACATTTTCTTCGGTTTAATTCCTACATAGAATAAATTTTAAAATTAAAAAGAAAATTATATAAAGATTCATACATGTTGAATTGTTTTACGAATCACAGTATCGATACAAATAAACTGTAAATATATAAAGCAAATTGGTTACCTCCTAATAGGTACTTTTATACGTAGCTAAATAAAAAAATGTTTTTTTTTTTTGTTTTTTTTTTATAGAAAAAGTTCAACATAATCATCCCATGATGTTTAAGTAACGATTAAACTGGACATAAAATAAAACTTTCGTATACTGAATATAAAATAATACGTAAGAAAATCGTGGATTGGGGGATTGGGTCAGTTCCATTAGTGTAGAAGTTTGCATTCTAAATATCTAACTATGAAATAACTAAATGGTTTCCGTTCATTTTTTTTTTTATTTATTTTTTTTGTATGGGTTGATTTTGAAATCCGTTCCATTCAGTCTTGTGAGAACAGCAGAAAAGCTAAATGAATATATTTATTTTAAAATTATAATTGCGAAGGTTTCAACTTACATACGTCAATATTAATAAGAAATGATAACGATATACTGACGAATAGATAGTAACAATCTGCAAGCAACATGCTGACCTTCAAGACGAGAGAAAGAGCATCTCGAAGCGAATAAATGCAATATGAAAGGGACTGTAATAAATTTCAGAACCAACAAAGAATTTTGCCGGCATAGAAGATAGGATGAGCCATATAGTCGCCATAACATTAGCTATCCCGAGCTTAGTTAACGAGGTCAGTGGTCAGTAACCCGTCAATAAATTCCGCAGAGGATTACATCCTTACCGAGGTGGAATATAATCCTGATCATCAGACTCGATTAGGCAAAGAGCTTTAGCCGCTCTATCTTTATGGCTAGATCGCCCTCAAATCGGCTTAGTCTTCGCCCTAGGCTCCTTCGACAGCCGATGGCTTCCAACCTATCAAAATTATTTAAAACAAAGTGAGAGATTGTTAGTTCAATGCGAGAAGAAACCAGTACAAACTTTTCTAATATAATCCATTTAAATCTTGAACTGAGGATGAATGTAAACATTCGAAACTATTTTTCAATAAAACAAATTTATAGAAGTGCCAAATAATTTATCAATCCCTAATTAGATTGATCCTTCTATACCATCATGCGGATGTCAAATAAAGAGAGAGAAGGTTCGAAAGTGCGTCAAAAAATCAAATGAGTTCAAAAACTAAGGAATGGGCAACGAAATTGAAATGAACATTGGTCATCCCGCTATTCTTTAACAGTGTTTTATTCTTAGTGTTTCCTACAAAAAGTCATTTCGAATCATAAAAATAACTTATACGATCTAATATCAAACAACTAAAAAGTATAAATCAATTACTAATAAACATATATAATCACTATAACTGCGATTTTATAATAATTCTACCAAGAGTTGACCAGAAACAAATGAAAATTCTTGAGTTTCTCAGTTTAAAGTTATTTTGCACAGCTATCTAACCCTATTTAGGTATGTACCGCTCCTACAGAATGGAGTTGGAACACGTAAATTGTAGCTTCCGGTTTGAGGAAATTTATTCATCGAACATTTTAAGGACACTACCCTCCTTCCCCTTTTAAAGAGAATCAAAATCATCTCAGAAAGAGCAAAGAACCACTTCATTTCTAGAGACGTTAAGTTTATCTTAAACAGCACATTCAATAATAGGTAAGTTCTCTTGGCCAACAAGAATCTCGCATTAATCTTAAAATGCCAATAACCAAACATCGTTTAGCTCCTCCACTAGATTTTTCTAGAATTCATAATTTAGGCACTGACCACGATTACAAATTTTATGCCTAAAAGTCTCAAGCTAGAATAGAATATCTTCTCGGTTGAAAAATCAAGATAATGTTTGTTGTTTCTTTCGCTAACAGCTCTTGAAGACTACTTTTGAATAATTTTTTTCAACGAATTCAATAAATATTTATATTATTATAATAGCCTATTCTCTATTAGAATTTAAATAGAGTGAAGACTTGTATTTTATTATCTAGCAATATTTCTCCTGAAGTTTTTGATAGTCCTAAATTTTGTCTTGTTGGTTGAAACTGGAGGCACTCTTGCAACAAGAGTTTTGCGGATTCAATTTTATGATTACATCTTTGGCATGTGGGCGCTTCAAGACCTCTAAGAAGGAACCTAGGAATAAACTGATCCAATCGAAGAGAATAATTATCAAGTATTTGCATTCACATTTAATTTATATATAACGTTATTTTTCATCCATAAAGTGATAATTATTAACTTTTTTTATGTCAACGTAAGCAACTTTAGCTATGAATTGTTTGAATTATTATTAATATTCATCTTCCTTTTGTATTATCACACAGAAAATTATTTTTAAAATTATGGCAGAATAAATTATAAGTTAAAGTGCTATATTTTTATTACCACTTGAGTAAAATTTGAATCATCCATGCTAACGAAAACTTGCCTGTCATTTTAAAATATTACGAAAAAACAGTCGACTTAAAAGGACTGGAAATCGATCCAAGGTCTCTATTGTTAGTAGTTTAATTAGTGCTCACGCTTAACTCCAGAGAAAGTGTCACTCAAACAAGGCTCACAAAGTAGTTTCGTAACGTCATTCATTAGTAGTGGAATCTTTCAGCAGTTGGAATAACTACAATAATTTACTCATTTGTTTCAAGGTCTGTGAGTCAAGGAAAAATGACGACAGGAAAATAAAACATAATGATAGATGGAAAGCAATTGCAGTTGTACAAGACGAACGATAAACCAAGTTTTATATACTCATTGTCAGTAGATAAGTTGGTATGAGGAAATACTCCCCTGAAATCTTTACAAGCACGTGTTGTTATCGGAATTCTATTCTTGAAGAGGATGCTAAGGACAGCACTGATGTGAGTGATGGGTGATAAATTCATGGAATTTATCAAATATGATTTATTTTATAATTAACAGTAACTACTAATTTGATCAATGCTTATGAGATTTACAGACATACTGGGTACAAATATGATATACGTTCGTTTTAATAAATAACCATAAATTTGAAATAATCTTTCGGTTCCGGCAGTTCAATAAACTCGAAAATATTAGTCCTTGGACTGGGCGCACCCATAATGCCAGTTGTATCACATTTCTTTCAATAATAACTTTAAAAACATGACATCACTCATGCTCTCAATGTAAAAGACTTATTCATTCAGTCTAATAAAAAGTGTAACAAAAAATAAAAAACAAAGAGATATTATTATTAACATATATTGGTCTTCAGGTAGATACTCAATTAATGAAAAGAATTATCAAGCATTTTTTTTAAAACTAAAGTTCATCGGCCTAGGTCAGTTATGTAATATTTCAGATAGATGGTTTAAACGATAGAGCCTTTGTCATATACTGTCTATTGAATCTCCATGACAATCGATGATTTGCCTAATGTAACATTATTGAGACCATTAAAAACAAAGCAGTATAAAACGAAATCTATATCGCAAACATTCTTTGATAAAAATTTGAAATATGACGGGAAAAAATGCAAACCTTTGGTCAAAACAGAATGTAATTAAAAGTAATAATATAATCTAAGACTGGGCATATGTGAGCATGTCTCACTCAAGACAAACAAAAACATTGCGTGATTAATGTTTATTAAGATGAATTCGAATCCCAGCAATTTTTTTTTTCTCTCTGTTCTGGAATTCCTTTCTTCTGAAAATTATGTTCTTTAGACATCAGTTTATTTTAAGAAAGTGTATTCTGATTATAAATATGTCGAATAAATAATCAGGTAATGGTGCTCACTTTTTTTATTAAACTTGCGCAATAATGTTTAGATTTGAAACATTTTTGGAACTCCTGTAGGTTTAATTTTGTTGAAGTTTATTATATTACAATTTTTTAAAGAAACTTCTCTCATTACAAAGCTTCATGAACCTTGGCAGTTTTAATTCATCGATTAGTTTGGATAATTTTAGTCTTAGCAAGGATTTTCCTTTTAATATTCTTCTTAATATTGCATTTTGGAGCGACGGCAAAATGTTTGACGTTGTCTGTTTGCTGCTGTTTATGAATAAAATCAATATCACATCGTACCGTCCCCATCATGTCCTGCTATCGAATATGCAAAAATGCGGTTTTCATATTCGTCATTTTGCAATGCTCTGGTTGAGGAACGTATTGTGGCATAATCTTGAATTCTTAATCTCTAAATGGCACAAGACTTCAACCCTTGAGAATTAGGAATTCAAGACTATACCGCAATGCGTGCCTCAACTAGAGCGTTTCAAAGTGACGAATATGAAAATCCTATTTTTACATATTCGATAGTTGGGCATGCAGTAAGGTCGATGGATTACACTTTTACATATCAACTCCCAATATATATCAACCGTCCCAAGGACGATTGTAATCACTGGAGAAAAGTACAAAACAAGTATTTATTTATTTAGTCTTAATCTTTTGAATAATTGATTTATTATTTATTTATCCTCTCTCCCCTCTGCAATTAAGTTTTCTGCATGCTTCTACACATTCACTATCAGATGTTCATAAATTTTCTATTGACATAACTTAGAAATAGATACGGGGTAGGCTACACAGTACACGCAATACTGAAAAGTTGTGACGGTTTAGCGTGTCAAAACGATGGGCACGGTCAAACGAATTGTATAAATGTTTATTAATCGCAATGACAGTCTTGAGGCAGTTTATAAATGTTTAGGTTATATATTTTAAGCCTCACGGTAGCGTTCAATGTTTTTTTATGTAAGTGCGCCGAAAAACTTTGATGACTGGCAAAGGAATATCCAGGGAGATTTTTCATATTTTTTATCTTCGAAAAGGAAAAAAAATATAATATCAGGTATTGACATGCTATGTTCTATTCTAATACCAGAGACTGTTATAAGCATTTCCTTATATGTGCCATTTTCTGATATAGATTTTTCAAATAAAATGGTTTTAATTAAAAATAGGAAAAAATAATTAAGTTACTTCAAATCTGTTTATATGACCATTTAATTAACATGTGTATAAACATGTGTTGCTTACTTTTATTTTTAAAATTAAGTGTTTTTATGATTGAGGAATAAGGCATTTGATATTTCAAAAAATAAAATAGGGCAAATGATTACTTATTTTATTTTCCTTTATTAAGTTTTTTTCTTGTATATACTTATTAATAAAAAGTATTAAATATAGTTTTATTTTCTATTTTTAGAAGTTATCTTAAATTAATACAATGAATTTAGATTATTGATGTTATTGTTTTTAGATCTTATATCATAGTTTACTATTTATTATCATGGTTTAGTAACTGTAAATTGTTTTCTTTAGTTATCTATGTTTAGTAGATGATGGGCTACTTTCCATCTTTAAGGGAAATATACCCATGAACAGAATATAAACAAATATTGAAATAAATCAATGATGATTCTAAATAAAAATAATGACAAGTTGGATGACATGAATTTCATGTTTTTGAATTATTTATCTGAAGTGATTAGCATATCTTTATTTCTTAGTTAACGTTTAACTTAAGACTGAAAGTACAGCTTAAATCAGCAGTGAACAACAGTTAAAAGTAAAATTAACTTTTTTATAGTATTTAAAAATCAAGGAAGTATAATCGACCCTTCAAACATCAAAAAGTGTTTATTAACACATTTGAACAACGTTTCGAACCAATTGGTCGATTTTTAAGTTCCAATATACAAATTGCATTTAAATTAAAAACATTATAAAATTTAATTTACATTACGTATGATTTTAATGTTATATTATTACAGATAACACAAACATATTAACCTTTATGGATCATATAATAATAAAACGGTTATATAAGAAAAATTAAAATTAACAGTTCTCCAATAAAGTAACTATCTCATCCTCGAAACGACACAAGTTTGAGCTTCTATCTATTATCTATTACTAAAGATCTCTACGGTAAACAATTACATAATTCATTATCAGCTCCATGGAAATTTATCGAGGTTTCTAGATACCAAAGGAAGACGATTCTCCCAAACCCTGACAACTTTGAAACCAATAACTATTCCATCCACACTTACCCGAGCTGAACTGATGAAGCACCTGAGACCGTGTCGGTAAGCACCTTTGTCTCTCCTTCCTTTGTACTTCACCGACAGGCAACACTCGTTTCTCTAAACATGTTGAAGTGAATTGAATGATAAGTACAACTAATTGGTAAATGAAGAACCGAGTTATTTAGAATTCTGTAAATGAGACCAACTGTCAAAAACCCAACAGACGTAAATATGAAAAATACATCTATGCACTAGAGTGTCGACTTCATTCTTAAAACAATATTGAAGGACATTTTTATTTTTTCAATAATGTACTTAAAAAAATGTTTTTAGATTTTAAACAAATAAATTCACTGGCCTTACTGACTTTACAAAGCCACTTACAAATATACACAAATTGTACTCACTTTCTAAAATACGACAAATCTCTACTACAATACGACGATACACCTGTCCAACAGCCAACAACCAAATTTCACAGACGGACAAATTAAATTAGGTAACTTGATGAATTGGAGATCACATGTCAAACTAAAACGAAAGACTGTAATCAAACGACTGAAACTATTTTAAATCTTAGAAACTGCAAATTATACCGCATCTAAATACATTCACAAATTTATTGATTTTAGTTTTACACTTTTTTAGATTTTTCTATAACACTTTAAACATCGTCATTATTTTTCACCATTTCAGAAACTTGACTGTTTGAGGTTTTAAATTCAGGGAGACTCACGGAATAATTTTCGGCTTTTCCTCTCAAATTGGTGGAGTATATAGAGAAGTTAAATTAATAATATTCCGTGTTTAAAATAACCAACATGTTTGCATAAGGATTTATATTTAAACAAACACATATCCTATAATCTTTAAATTAAAAAATGTTTAGAGTGGGTCCTTATAGCTGATTGTCCGTAACAATAAAGGACAGCCCGTTGCAGAATTAGTTCCTTTTCGACACAGTAAAATTAGTCCAGTAAACTTCCTGTAATCCGCCATCATACGGTCTGGTACACTGGATAATCCGGTATCAATCGAAACCTCAACTATACCTTGTTCAAGTTTTTTCAAGAAATGGCTTAATAAACAGACGAAGAGAGAAGACTAAAAAAGAAATTCAAACCTATTGGGAGGGGGTCAAAGGGGCACTACTTATTTATATCTATAATTTTTATATTTTTATTTATATCGATTTTTTTTTTTTATGATTTTTTTATACGTTCTTGAAAACTCCAATTATGGCAGACAGGACGAAGTATATTACCCAATTTACTATTATAAAACTGCTTACTTGTATGGGAGGAGGGAATGGTTAAAGTAGGGCGGCAAAATTAAGCCTGCCCAACCGTCTTGTTCGACCTCAAATTAAATTGCGTAAGCCTAAAGTGTACTTTTTTGTTTCTTAATCAGGTATTTTAAATTACTATGTGTTTTGTTTTTTTATTCCACCAGAGCCATTAAGAATAAAAAACATGTCTTACTACGTTTTTTGTTTATTTAACGTTTTACCCGATATTTATCCGGAATATTTCGTAGTTCGGCAAGCTTCAGATGATTAGAAGATTTATAAACATTTGTTAACGTGTGTTTTACTTGTCGAATCTGGAACTATGATGATCATAGTCACAAACGATTAGTGATGGCAAGGTGACAACGATAAATTAAAAAGCCTGTGTATCATAACTGGCCTGGTAAATTATCATTTAGTGAAACAGGAAAAGCCTAATGAGAGAGAGGACGCTGGGCAGTAGATAGGCTATCGAGATCATCTTATTACGTAATGAAAGGATTCATTGTCCCGCAGCGAAGGATTCGTCGGCCCGTCATCAAACATTCACTTCATTCACGCCATTAGAAAAAGGAATCCACTTACAACCATCTTCACTATTTCGAATGACCCAGTTTAGAACTTCTATGAAACCCAGGACTAAATTTTGAAATATTCACGCGCTGAAAGCCTTTGCCAGTTTGAATACCAAATCAAGATTACCTTTATTTTTCCTTAACTATTGAACTATTAGTGATGAGACTTTAGGGATGTAAAGCTATGCCCATACTGGTCTAATTTCGATGCGTTTTCTTTTTCGAAAACGCTACCTAATCTTCTCACACCTTGAAAATTTGAATTCCTTTTATAAATTATTTAATTATTATCACTATTTCATTCGTCATATTTCTTTTAAAAAACAAATAATTCATTTGTATTCTGAAACTATAAAAAATATATACATATTTACTTGAGATGATATTTCAGCCATTTTAAATATAAAAAGTAGAGGTTTGTTTATAGTGTTATTTTCATAAGACAATTAATATATTTAGCATTAAGGAATCTAATAATTAATTAATAAGGACAAAAAAGAGAGACAAAACGTATTATTTGTATATTATTGAAAAAATTAAAAAAAGCTCTCTATTTTTGAGTCTTTTTGTGATGTTGATGAGAGTTGTCTCGTCTTAAGCCAGCTTTTAGGTGATCTTGTTTTGTTATTTCTTCAATTGGAGAAACGTTGACTGGTTAGTTATTCACTGTTATTTCAGAGCCTTAAGGGTTTGTTTTAATAATATCCTGATAAAATCCTTACTAAGACGATATCCCGGACAATTTTTTCCTAAATTCATGAACTGAACTGAATAGAAATTTGTTTCATAATTGAAGCGTGAAAATGCAGAAGAGTCTAAGTATCGTAAGCAAAAATTTTCAGAATTCAAGTTTCAACTTGAATAATATAAAAGAAATATGATTCAATGAAAAATAAAAACTTTTTTATGATTATCTTTTTGTTTTATAAGTAATAAAATCGTATTTGTAATAATATTAATTCTGTACATAAAACTGTAATCTGCAAAAAAAAAATAAAATTGCAATTTCAATTTTGCTGATGGCACTTAGACCCTTTTGCATTTCCATACTTCAATTTGAAATCAAACAGCAACGTCAAAATTATAAAACGTTTGTAAAATATGTTTAAGAATAGATAATATTAGCATTTGGATTTTTCAAAATCTTGTTAAAAACATTGAATGATGGTTATCTTATTCAAATTTTTAAGGAGAACTCATTTGCGTATTTACAAATTATGAAAAATAATTAAAAAAAGCAGATAACCGATGACTGTTAAACATAAAACGACTGTTACTTGAAGATAGCAGATAGTTGAGGAAGGAAACCGTAAGTACTTAGTAGTCGAAAAAGTTGTTTTAAATTTGTTTTTCATATATATTTTCGTACTTAACAGTAGAGATGGGAACTGCAAGAGATAATTTCAAGCACTTGAAACCCAAAACCCACTAGCATTTTTTCTCTTCCTTCATTAAGTTTCATGAGTTCAATGCTGGAGTTTCTTTTTAGTCTTCTTCTGAAATGCGCGTGAACTGTAACAATTTATTTAATCATCGGTACATCCCTGTAATTGAGATAACTATCGTAATCAGTACGGTTTTGTTTCTTGGCAAGATAATTATAGCATGATTCTAAAATTTATTTTAAAAAAATAATAATTGCACTTTATAGCATACAGAATTTCTAAAATTAATAATCGGATATCAATAAAAATGACAACGTTTTTAAATAACATTGTAAGAAAAATTAAAAATAATAATGGAGACCGTATACTTACAAAATATTATATTTAACGTATATTACATTTAAATAGATTTATTACTAATCAAAGTTTTCGTAACAAATAAGTGGAAATTAATAACATCCCTAAGTAAGTAAAATTTTCAGATAATACTATAACAAAATAAGTAATCTTTCAAGAATACAAATTACAATACTCGAGAAAATAGCACACTTTGCAAAATAACTACCCTGTCAGAACAAGACCTTTCACCTCTTGGAGGTCTTCAGCAATAGGCGTCGTGTCTGATGTTGGGCTGAGTCGAGTACTCCTCAAATACGGACTGTTATTAGCTCGGTTACAGATTTATGAATGAGAAGATCTCATGAATGAACACGTGTCCCGCCCACATCCACAGCCGACCAAACCACGGTCCATCTGAACATCCATCAAATCGTATCCAAGGTCCCTAAATGAACTCATTAAAATATACAAATCGGCCAATCATAATATAAAGCAGATAAAATAGCCTCGAGCTATAATAATGAGCAGGCCATTGAATAACATTAGCCTTTCTTTACAACATAAGGTGTATTAAAATTACTTTGAGTATAACGATTCAATTCAATGATTTGGAAATAAACATATCTTCGTTGATTATTAAATGAAACTAATTTATTTAACCTAAAAGTATTTATTTAAATATTTTTCATAATTAAGTGGCTTAGAATCAAACCTACTGCACATGAGAATAAAATGAAATCTCTTCTAAGGTGTTTTTAATGATTACTATAGTATACGATTTCTCTCATGATCAATAACTATTAAACAGATGAACCAGTTCCCTTTTATCACCTAATATCAATATATAAATATTAAAAGTTTTTAATCATTAACTATTGAAACTATATGTTTTAACTAAGACTTTCTATCCTTCTATACTTTTCTTTTCTCTTAATCAAACCCTCTTCTTAACCAGTTGTTGCCGTTCGTATGAGGGAATCAATGCAATCTTTATTGAAGTATCATCACTATTTAGGCATAATCTTGTGAATCGTGGGTATTAACCAAGACAAATTTAATAATTTATAAAATCTCAGGAGTGAGGTATCTGAGAAAAATATAAGGTAAGGTAGAATTTGGTGATTTAACGAAGCCCCAAAGAAATAACCAAACTTGTAAAGAGTAGATGTCAGCATCATAAATGTCCAAGCAAAAATGAAAAAAAAAAATTAAAAAAATGAATTCTTCTTCCTTTCTCATTCCGTTTTGTCCTCTTACCAAGATCAATCTTACAACTTTTCAGAAACTAAACGTCATTCCATTGAAGGTCGTGGAATATTTCATGATTCATTTCTTGTGAATCTGTTTTAATGGAAGTGGCCATTCGTCTCCTTTAAGGAAAATCCTTCTGATTAAATTGTATGTCCTTTGCCTATCGAAGAGGACAATATTATTGTCGGTGAGATGTATCTCTGCCGATAAGGGAATTGTGTTCCATATACAATAAAACAACCACCTTAAGCGTAATTGTAACTCGGACCGACGAGAAATTAATTAAATGGAATAAATGCCAGTATATTATAAAAAAGAATCCACTTAAAGATGTCAATACCGACAAAAATAACAAGCTCTAACAGCAGTATTGAAAATAAAAAAACCGCTGATCAGAATGCAGGATGCATAAAGACAGGTCTACAAAAGGGAGAGCGAGATGGCCAAGGCCGACATAGCAAAAGAGTTTCTTGTTCGTTTTGGCCGGTGGCTGGCCGGGGATTCAGATGAGGACGATAAAGCAGCCGGCGTACCCAGTTCCATATGCCCTCTCAAGAAAGAGCAGGCTTCAGCCATTTCTCTCAGATCAAATTATATTTAGAATCCTCTTTGATGTCTGTCTCTTCATGGTTGGGTGTCGAATAACAGGCACCTTATTCAGGATTTTATAAGAGATTTTGGTATATTTAAAATATTAAGAATTCCTAAGAATCGTGTCATACATTTAAGGAGATCACATCACAATAAATCTGTGACTTCATATGTATCTCACAGAAACTAGAACCGCCTAATACGTCGCCATGTGACATGAAATAAGTTAGGTGTAGCCTTATTATAATTCACAGCTTTGAACTTTGATGACAAATTTTAGAAAATCATCTTTAAAATTGTCGAAAACGACCATATTTTGTCATTTGTATAACAAGCCTTTAATAATGTATATTATTATTGCGAAACCTTACGAAACCAAAGGGAAGCTTGTCTTAGTTTATCTCTCAAGAGATGTCGATCCATTTTATTTAATTTTTTGTGTGTTTTTTATTACCAGTTCCAACTCAATAAGCGACTTACACGAGACATATCTATATGATTGTTATCTGGGCTAACGAATCTACGATGTGACTCGACTGACTATTCCTTCATACAGCGGATCCTCCCAATCCAAAAACTCTTCTTTATAAGATCCTTTGATACTCCTCATTATTTCATAAATCAACTGATTCACAAACACATTTTTATGTCGCCCGGGATTTGTTGTACTGCAATCCTCAGGCATGGCATATAATGCTGCCGCCTCTAGCCGCTTCTATCTCCAAAAAGAATTCTGTATCTCGGAGATTAGAAATAGGTACACAGTGTCACATTTCCCTTACTTTACAGGAAATCAGTTTGAAGAAACGTTTACTCTCCGAATTTAAGTGGACTTAATGTTCTTATAAAATCGTGTAACTCCCCTTGAAATTAGTATCGTAAATCAGTGAAAGTTAAATACAAATATGTAATCATCCTAAAGTGGTAAAAAATGGACATTATGTCCAGTGCCTCGGGGAACAGAATTATGCCTTTATGGTTAAAAACTAAGGGTATTTTATAGAAATATATAATCACACGTTTTTTTCTTTCCCTCCAATATGCGAAGCCTAAACTCCAAAGCTATTGTATTATATACAATAACCTAACATTAAATTGCTTCATAAACTAATACATGCTGATATAAATGAGCTTATATCAACTTTAACATGCTAAAACACTGTTATATTGCTCCATTATAAGAAATGGTTCAACAAAAAAATGTTATAAATCCTTTATGATTCCACTTATCCAATAAAGTATTTTTCTTACAACCAAAATAACCATTTAAGCATCACAAGATAGTTCATTAGATGATTTTTAAAGTTATGAGTGCTTAATTGAGATGTTTTTTTATACTTATATAATATTTTATATTTTTTTATACAAATTCGTTTGAATCTAAAAATATAATTTCACTGAAATTTTTCCGCTCCCCAAAAATTTCCGATCCAGCCAAGTGCCTAGTCTACATAGATCGTCGTCTCCAAAGTAAACTTACGAATGTGAAAATCACTACTTTTTAGGAGTGCAATAAAACTGTTACATTCTTCTATGCATGCTCCGATGTCGATTATTTTAATTTTTTTTTGTTGGTGTTGTATTTCTTATATCTCTTAGTTTCATGTGAAATTATTGTTTTACCTGTATAATAATACAGATGAAATACACATTCGTTACTTAACATGGAATATTCACACTTTAAGACGTTTTTCATAAAAATGCAACTGGGATTTCAGCACTCTCTAATGCCGCAACATATTCGTAACTTAACTTAACTTAGCTTATCACAACCGAAATGATATCGAAAAATAACAAAAACAAAAAATCGAATTTTTCACATAAAGTTAATGTGAGACCGACGATATATCCTTATATAATGCAGATACGAAAATGGATATTTGACTTGTATTAAACTTCTAATACATTCAAGCCATGTATACGTTTCACGTTACCATCAATATCAACATTGAACAACCAATTATTGAAGCTGTATTACCATTTTCAAGCTGCATATTCATTTTTTAGTACTCTTACTGTCATAAAAAAATGGCTAAAAAGCGGCGATTAGTTACAATACAGCAATAAATAGTTTATTAAGATCAGTTCAACACTAAATCAACAAAGATAACCCCTAAATCCAACCTTCTCACGGATTCGTTCATACTACAAATTATTCGTTGTAAATATTGATGTATCTCATATTAATTGATAATCAGCTATTAACGTACTTTCATTATTTCAAATACTAAAGAATGGTATCAGGTTACTCCTGCAACTGAGGCAACAGCAGTTCCTGTTAAAAAAGAATCTTTTAAAAGCGGATTTGTCGAGTCCCCTCGACTAGGATATGGTAAAAAGTAGCCAAGTCTCAGTTAACAGGAATTAGTTAGGGAAGAAGAGACAATAAAGGACAAGATGGTGACTACCGAAGCACATATGGTGCTCCTGCATTATTTTTAGACTCCACTTTACTCTATTCTTGGACGTTCGGCACTCCCTTGGGCCACGGTTGGGGCGTTACACGTCGTAGAAGGGTATGTAACGCACAGGAGTCATATTCATTGAAATCAAGTTATGAATAAAAGGAATGCCACACCAGGTAGTGTTTGTTTTTATTTAAATGCAAATCAGTATTTCAGATATTTTAGGAAAAATGTTTACATGAAGAAGAAACAGTAAACTAACTATCGAAATAAATAATCGCACGTATTTTTCTTTCACTCCGATATGCGACGCCTTCTTCAAAGCTATTTTATTTTAAACAATAGCCAGACGTTTAATCAAATAATCATCATGTACCGCTAGGTTAAAAGGATTCACAAACGAATAAATCCTGATATAAATAAAGTACAAATGGTCTTGTGTCCACTTGAATATGATATAACGCTTTTATATCGCTATTATATAAGAAATCATACGACAAAAAAACACCTTATAAATATTTTACGATTCCACTTATACAATAAAGTACTTTTCTTACAACCAAGATGACGATTAAAGTATTACAAGTAGTTTATACAATCAATCAATCACTTTTTTTTAATGCATAAACTGAATAGAATTAACATACTATTAGAAAGGTCTCACATAGTTGTTTTTAAACCTTCATAAGATGAATAGTTTTTCCACAATCTGATTTATTTTACAACAGTCCAAGTCAAATTTTAGTTGTATGTTAGAAAGAAAAATAAATAGCTACTCATTTGTTTGTTCCGCAACAGTGTTGAAATATAATTGAACAGCATAGAATCGGTTCGGAATAGAACACTTCGCTGTTGCATTGGAGCTGGGATTTAACACAACTTCAAGAGGTAAACAAAACACCTCAGCTGACTGTAAGCAATGCATACCGATCATGAGATTGAACAGTCCTGACGGTGTACACTAGTGCATCTATGTTTAGTACCCTACACATCGGACAGGTTCAAACAACTACTAATATTTGTAACCAACAACAGAAATCTGACTCAGTTTCTTTCAAGGAATTCAAAATTCAACCCAGCATTCAAGGAAATGTAGGTGATTCATACATTATTTATTTAAATCTAAAAAAAAGTTCAAAAATGGTGAACCATAATCTCAAAGAGTAATTAGTATACACCACTGTCATAATTAAACTATGGTTTTTGTTCGATATATAAAAAAAATACTTAATCTATTCTAAATGTTTTTAATCATTTTTAAGTTTCTATTCCTAATAAGAAAACACGGTTATTCAATTATCCAATAAACACTGTTATCCAATCCAATGGAATGAAAAAACTTGGCGGCTGAACGTGATCCTCGGAGATTAAAACCGTTTATAAATCAACAGTATTTCCTTATCAAGTACAGAAATCTTTTATACTACCAAATAGAAAATTTTCAAATGCTCAACCAGTCAAGAAAAAATCAATATAAATTCGATATATTTAAATGACCACAGTATTATCATCTAAGAATGTTAAAAATGGGACCCAAAAAAAAACAGTCTTCTTCCAGCCCCTCCTCTTTTCTTTTTTTTTTCCTAATAGTTTTTCATCTTTATAACTGCAGATGTTATCTACCCCAGCCTATTGAATATCGGATTTCGGCTTCTCATCAACGATCTCCCATTGAATAGAGAATGCCGAAATTTCTACAAAGGAGGGTGGGTCATTGTAATCCATTTTTGGATTTTGCCCTGTGATAAGGGTAATAGCAACTGGCTGATAAATCACACCGATAGCCTTGTTGGGGGGATTTATTCGAAACAGTTTATATTATAGCACAGAATAAATAAATAACTTTCAAATAAGTACTTGAACCTCTTTACGTGAAAGAATAGAGGCTGTATGAAAAGAACACACGAACAAAGAAATTTGAGTCAGGAATAATTGTAAAATATAATTTTCACAATTAAAAAAAAAAAAATACGTTAAATATAAACTGTGTAAAAAAGTCAGGTAAAAAATCACTAATACAAAAAGTCAAAGGAACAAAGTAGTGAATATCGTGAGGCCTGATAAGTTTGAAGACTGCCGCTGTCCATTAAGTATGGAATATAATTGAAAAAGGTACTAACCTTGTTCTAAACGTAAAAAATCTGGTGCGGTGCGCGCATCACACAACTTTTCCTTACCGTCCGATAATAATTATCTTTTTAATATAAATTTAAAGAGTTCACATAAACAATACTTGAAATAAACTCAGCAGCATTCATTTCTTCTCCCACTTAAGCACAATGAAAGAGTTTTTGAAACAATTTTAGTACCACCTGTGCTTCTGTGCATTACCTACATATTTTAACTTTGTCAAGTTGCAAATATATTTTAAAAGTTTTTGGTTTAGTTTCCATGGAAACATTTTCTTTCCATTAAATAATGTGAAAGTAGAAATTATTAAGTTGTATTCTTAAATTACTTTGTTACAGAGCGTATTGTTTACAACAGATTGGCGAATTGGTGGGAGGTTCGGTCGCATTCATCTTCTTTCGGATGCGCTCGGTTATCCATCTATTTTATGCTCCTCATAAAATACACTGTGTCTTCGCTACCGAATTTAGATACTTTAATATCCTTTCAAATAATTCTGTACATAATTTACTATAAATTGCATGCTTTTTAAGTTAAGCGCAAATAAAATATTCTTTTCGTCATAACTTTTTTCTCTGCACTTTTTCACTACATAAATGAAAAGTTAAACGGCTTTAAGTTGAAGACATTAGGCAAGTTTCACCAAAATCGTTGGAACCGTTTATGAGAAAATTGTAAACAATCGTAAAATCCATGATATAATAGCTAATTCTGGTTAGTCCGATGCGCTGTATCTTTGCTAATACTGGTCCGATTTTGATGATTCTTTAATTGTTTTTTAGATGATTTAATTACCTTTTATTAAAATCTATAGATAATTTACCGTAAAATGCATACTTTTTAAGCTATGCCCAAATCAAATATTCTTTCCATCATAACTTTTTTCCCTGCAATTCCTCAGTGATTTACTACATAAATGAAAAGTTAAAGGGCTTTATGAAGAATAATTTAGGCAAGTTTCATCAAAATCGTTAGAGCCGTTTTCGAGGAAATTGTAAAAATGTGTAAAATCGATTATATAAAGTGGCACTTCTGGTTAGTCGATTTTGACGAAAATGTTGCTGTAACATCACATGCATGTGCCAACCTTAAATACGTAATTACAGTATCGTACAGCTTTACGTTCTTGAGCTAGACTGATCGCACAGATACATAGACCATTTTGCGAGACTTGGTCATTTGGACTCAGGAGACCTTAAAACGCGTATTTCCGTCGAAAACTCGAATTCGAAAATTGTCACGATCGCAATACTTCCCGTTACTATATACTTCGTATATAGGTTAGGGAAAGTAAAAATATACCTTTAACGAAGGTATTTCCGATGGAGATACGACAAAAATTGTAGATCTCGCAAAATCAGTATATAAAAATCCATTTGTTGATTAGAATTACCATTTAGTCAAAATAGACCTTCAAAAATAGGTTTTACCGATTTTTAAGTTGGATCCGCCAATTTAATTTTTTTGGGGGTTAAACATTAAAATTTTACTTTTTGGATTTTTCCCGTGGGGTACAAATTAAGTTGAGACGCCTGATTTTGAACCTTAAGATTTTTTTGGTAGGTTTAATGAACTAAGTCAAGTTCACATCCTATTCCTCGGTCGAACAAAAGCCCCGTATTTTTTTTTTTTTTTTTCACACTTTCCATTAAACAGGTATTTGTATATGATTTAAACATATGCATTCATTAATTAATTAATATAAAAAAATCTATAAAAATATAATAAAAATAGAGAATACATCAATATGATTATTATAAATCATTAATTAATATGGAGCAATTCTTAGCTAATATATAGGTAAGATCCCGTTTACGGTAAAAATATTACCAAGGCCTAATTATTTTTTTGGCCTACCTCAAATCAAAGTGTACCCTTTCAATAAGATAATAAAGAAATAATTATCTCCTGAAGGTTTAACATGACCACGACGGAGACAATGAATATTAATGTAATGTTTACAATGGCGGGTAATGATAGTTCAGAATCTGGGTGCTTAGGCTCAGATTCCCAGAGATACGGTATCATCAGTCCACACCTGGTTTCTTATCTCGCCTTCCGGCCATTCCGATCCTTACATATTTTATACTAACATCCTTTATTTATTTTTTGTACATACTCCATGGCGAAGGGCCTACACCTTCCTTATTACCTTACGTCTCCAGAATACAACATAAGATTTCCAGATTAAAGGCATCCTAGTAGACGAGGACCTGATAAGCACAGGTACGAATAGTTCCAGAATAGATGTTAGTTAGAAATAAGCGTAACCCAGAGTTTTATTTTTAAATATAGAAATTAAAAAAATATGAATATGGAACAGAACCGAAAATATAAAATAACCGATGTAGTTCATTAAAAATACCAATTCTTTCGGTTTGAAGGGAACGCGAATCGAAATTATGAGGCGGATTTCTAAATTAATCTTTGAATAAGAGCTCTTGGAAGAAAATTTTGGAGATTTTCTGAAAATTTGTTCCTTTATATTTTGATTACGAATTCTTAGCTCTAATTTTTACCGGTACTATAAAAAAAGAGTTGTTTTTTTTCTCATATCTAGAAACTAGTGCATTATTCGAACAAATCCTAATATGTATTTTATGCTAAATTAAAGAAGAGTAAATTTTCTACAATTTTTATTGTAATTTAAATCATGAACCCATCAGACAATAGTTTTAAAATAGATTATAACAAAAAAGTAAGTTATGTGGCTATTATGTGAGGTCATTGGCATATTAAATAAAAGGGGAAAAAAATACGTTACCATGAACCTAGTTATATATTTTTTTATTTAATTAACTTAAACAGTTCTGTAATGTTTTTGGCTCTAAATAAAGTAAAACTGAAAAAAAAAATGGCTTAAAAAGCATAGTCTATCATAGTAGCAACCATCTTTTTTTCCTAAACGTCAATTTATTTTTATTTCATTCATTCCTGGAGGATGGAGAGGGGGTAAATTCATTTCTTGAATAACCAACTAGTCTTAAAAAAAATGGGCGGGGAATTCGCACACACTGTAATTGAAGTATAAAAAAGTAAATAATATTCAAATACAACCAAAAATATTTGGATGTGATTTTCATTAAATTTATATCATAAAATAAAAAAATACTTGATGCGAAAGTTCGAGTAGATGGCGGGATTACAAATGTAATTTTAGAAGAAAATAAAAATGATGATTTTCCCAAGGAATCTTTGGCAATAGCAGGCAAGCCAGTTAATAGGGTCCACAGGTTGTAAGTAGTGGCCTCATGTATTCGACTAAATAACAGGGTATTTCGAGCCGCTATTATAAGCAGTCATTAGGTCGTGACTTACTCATGTTAGCCAGGAGATAGCATCAGAACATTATTCATACCGCCACTGAGCCCATACTAATTGCAACCCCTTATTTTATTGAAAATTTTATAATCCCAATAAAAATCTTTAATTACTTGGTATAAACCACCACCGGAAACCGATAGCAAATCAAAGTCACCAAACTTATCCTACAGTGAACCAAGAAATTAGTAATTATTTATTTTTCCTACATCGGTTTTCTGTGGGAGCTGCAAACTTTCATAAAAAACACTGAAGGAGGTTAAACTATCTCTTGTACAAGAAAGAAGTAGCTTATTAATATTGCCGAATAAAAATATATACATTAATTATTATTTTAATCATTCTGAGATTTTTTTTTTTTTTTTGGAAGCACCTTGAGGCAATATTAGGGATTAGGGAAGTAGAAAACCGCGTTCCTTCATGGACAAGCTTCCTGCCCTCAACAAGGATGGCCTTTGAGCGGTCACCAGCCAACAGGATGAATGGACTGGTATCCAACCCATTCCAAGAACTGCCACCATAGTACATACTGAATTCAAGATTTATGTCCGTTTCAGGTCTTCATGAATGAAACATTGTCGATTCTTGATGGCGTAGGCACCTGGTCGTTTTGCTCAGAAACATCCACTAAGGTGAACATCGGGCAATGATCCCACGATGGTTGATATTTGGTATATGAAACATCATAATTTGACAAAGAATAATTTAATCTTTGGAAGGAGTGCAATAAACCGCGATGATTTTAATGATATGGGAAAAGAAACAGACAAAACAGTGCTGTTCATCGCCAATAAGGCCTAAGGAGTAAATAATAAAGTATAGCGCATTATGCATGCATGTAATTGAACCAAAAATCAAAAAGTATTACGGAATTTATATTTTGTATGCATAGGATGATCACAATTATAGTTCGTTCCCTTTTCTTTAAATTATTCCAAATAAAAAACCACCCACTCAAACATTCAAACTGAATAGAGCTGATTTTTTTTAAAATCATGAGCAAAAATAATCTATTTTCTTATACAAAACAAATGTTATATATCGATCGAGGATATATAGTACCATACTAAACTCCTTTCAAAATACACTATAAAAACTTTACTTAATAAGTAAATAAATTAAATTATAAGTAACGATAATATTGTAAGAATCTTAAAAGTCTCCCAAATCTTAGTAAATAACTAAGACATTATCAGGACAAAAAAAGATAAGATGTAGCACATCTCACATCAAAAGCTTAAAAAAATGATGCACTATATCTAATTATTATTTTAATTATTATTAAATTTATTATTATTAGTTAGTCTTTTTTAGACTGCTGATATGAGATGTGCTGTCTCTAGTTTTTTTTTTTTATGTGATCTGATCTTTTTTTTGTCTTGTTTGAATTTCAGATAGTCAATTTATTATTGAAATACTAGTGAGATTTAAGCCGACATTCTGATTGAGATAATATTTTACTTTAAAATCTTTTGCTGATGTGCTAAATCCGTCTCATAACACCCTTTGTATGAGAGACACAGCTCCTGAGGACATTATTTGATGGTGATCATTGATTGCGTAGCCGCTAACGAAACACTTCCTTTTTATCTAGGGTATCTGTCACTTTGCATAGGCCAGACAATATAAACAAATTGTAGGCACAGACAGAGGAAGATTGCATAACATCTTCGCAGCATTTTCTCAATGAAGCGTGAAGAGAGAACAGATTTTTATAACGTTTTGTAAACTTGGAAATCCAACGAGCCAGAATAAGCAATATTCACAGTCAGAACATGAATAATTATTATATTCATACCAACTATTCCGAATAAGTAAGAAATCTAAACAGACTTTGAGGATGAAATCGTGGTTCAACAATCCTTCAAAGAAAACTTCACATTTATTTTGGTACAACGAAATATGCTCTCTTCAGCATTCGAGATGAACATACATATCTAAAATTATGTGATGTCATAGGATAAGAATTTCGTTAATCTTATTCAGGATACTGCATGAAGGACTTTGGTCTCCTTTACTGTCATCTACCCTGTTGTGTCTTGGGTTGTCCGTTCCATTCTCTCACTTCCAACATCCGTAAGTTAATTTCGACTCTATCCAATGCAAATATCGTTCTTCTTCCACTGGGAGGCCTGTCCATCATTTTAACGAGTTTTGCGAGGTGGATGGTCTCACAACCGTATTTTTGTCTCGTAATGACAAATACAACTCATGTTTTTTTTTAAAAAGGGTGTACTTCAACCATTTATAAGACTTCAAATATTTATATTTATTTCATTCATAATTCATAATTTAATACATAATAAATCATAACTCATAAGAATAAATTATGAGGCATATTGTTCAATTCGCATTAATGAAGGTTGCAATATTTTTCAAACATTTATTTAAAACAGAAGAAAAAGAAAAAAAGGAGATCCTAAAAGAGCCAAATACAGTTAATCCGAGATCAAGAAGGCAATGAAGAATAAGTTGCATCCAAAGGAGGTCATAGAAGGCCAGCGACGGAATATGATACCAAAGCTAATGGTGTTTGTCGAGTGAGGGATCTTCAAGAAGGAATACAACTTAGTCTAAGAGGCACGTACCAAAAATAGGATTCAATTACTTGATGTGTTAGCTACACTTCAGATCTCTTCCAAATTTTATTAATGGTCTCTTATAGACTAAAGGCGAGAAAGTATAAACAGGAGTAATTATTCAAGTTTCATAATCTCTATTTAAATAAAGAATTTCGGGCAGTTTTTATTTAAATTAACGAATCCCAAAATTCTACATAAAGAATAAGTTTAAACAGATTTTTAAAAAATATTCCTGATACCATCAACGAATAAAGGACTAATTATTTGTAAAATTTCATTCAAAATAACTTTTCAAACGGTAATTCCTAAAATGTTTGTAAACTTCATCCTTGTTGCTTTTCATAAAGCTTATTTCTGTTATACTAAGTTTATTTAATTTCTTAAAGACATAAAGGAACAAGCAACGGTCGCGGTTCATAGCATACTACTCTCATATTTCACAATAATGTCTGCATAATGAAATCATAATTGTATATCAAAGTAAAGTTGGCCAAAGAAAAAATGAGTAATATTGGAACTATAGCCTTGAATTGAGAATCGTTCATCTCAACAAGAAATTCACTTCAAGCAAATAAGGAAAAATTTACATGATATCCCTTTGAGCGAATTTAATGTTTCTTCATTAACTACTGCAATAGATCTGATCAGTAATTAAAAAAAAAATCATAAGCAAAGAGGAAACCAGCATGCTAAAATTAAAGTCCGATTTCAGGTTGGAAACTTTGTCCTAATTTGAGAATTTCCCACCAATCCAACCATCTTAAGGACAATGAGAAGTGTGATCAGCAACTACGCTCAACCGCCAGGCAGTAGCGTGTACCACAACAACCCGAGAAGGGTCCTTGGTTCAGTACTTGGTAAGGGACGTAATGTTTCTAAGCTAACAGTTATGCAAAGAGGTGATTTGGCCGAGATCACGCTTAACCGCCAGGTTTTTCCCCCAATTAAGGGTAACCACTTTATCGAGGCTGGATGATCCCCAGAAGGGTCTCCCGATCCCACAGGGTCTATCCACGGCTGATAACAGAATATATAATTATTTGCCACAGCCGGTCTCGAATCCGAGACAAATAACAAATAAGGATAATACACATATGATATTTGTATATAAAGGGAAAAGCCGATTCCTTAATGTAAAATAAATGTATCATTTACATATTATATATACATATATTTATAGATGGTGTGTGGAATCAACGCTGAAAACCACCGATGGAAAAGGAGACAAGATCACTTATAAAAAGGGTTGAAAGCCTTGATAGCAAAATTGTCCAGATATTGGGCAGTTGATGAGACAATAGGGCTGCTGATTGTTCTAAAGGACGATACCCGCGGCAGATTCCCAGCATCCGATCACGGCTTGTCCAGCGGGGTCGTTGGTCCTTTGTCCTTCACGGCAGCAGGAAGCGATCCGCACCTTCGGCTTTCTCCTTACATCTTCCATCTTTTATCTGTCTCTATTCAAAGAACGAAATTTAAATGTAGCACAGATTAATGAAAGATAAAATGTTTTCATTTAAGCTGGAAAGATAGCGTTCATGTCTTGGCACGCATTTATTTTCGGAATCGGGAAAGATAATATTTATCTATATTGTATCATGTTGCAATTCTGAAATAAATCACCAATAAAAGCAAAAATAATAAAAACAAGAAGATAAAATTCAGGTATTTCATCATAAGCTGATATCTGTGGGAACTGCTGACTCCATAAATGAGTAAACTAAGAAAATGTAGATTGTAAGGATTTTCTCATTACTCTGATCAGATATTAGATATTTTGTTTTCTTTACCTAATAAATTGAGGCTGTTAATTCATATTAGATATTGAACATTTCAAGTAATTATTCATGTAGGTCGGTTTTTTTCGAAATCAGAAATTAGTTAACGGCTATTTCTTACTTCATTTCACAATTCCAAAATATTAACTGCATTGTCAAGAAATCTTATTTACCTGCAAAAAAAAAAAAATAAAAAAAAATATTAGTAAACATACAATGGACAAATAAAGTATTATTTTATGCATAACATCTATCTATTTTCATAATAAAGGATAAATAATCTTATCTTTGTATATTATAATACAAACTGTGAGGGTGTTATTATTTTAATTTTTTTTTCTTAACCTCATTTATACTTTTCATTTTTTTCGTTAGGATTATTTATACATTTCTTTTTGTTATGATTATTTATTTATCATAATTTTTCTATTGGTACAACAGATGCATATCAAGGTTTTCTGTAATATGAGCCTATTTGAGTCTTCTTATAAACCATTTTTACAGGTTTCAATCATTAACATGGTTTACAAAAATTAGAAAATTTTCCCTTAATACAAATTATTGAAATTAAATAATACCTAGGTAAATTTTCGGCAAGGTAAACATAAAAACTCAAAAAAAATATTGTCCTTAAAAAATTTGTAATTTTAAAGTCATTTGAATTTGACCATTTAGCATTGATATATAACATATTTTTTTCTAAATAAACTTATTAACAGGACTGACAAGCTAACTTGGAAGGTAATGAATCAACGTCTTTGATTAACACGTGCTGGTTATTTTAATATGTTTTATAGAGTCTCAAAAATACTTTATTTTAATACAAATTTCTCCCGGCAATACGAATCAAATTTCTTAGACAGTACGAAAAATAAAACGAATTCTGCGGTCCTGGAATAGGCATCATCAATTTTCAAAAACATTTAAAATAGCTTAAGTATTAGCCATTGCTTTTGCGGATTGTCTTTTATTTCGTGTTGAGCCAACGAAATGAATCTCGGCTTTCTCACTCTGTTGAGAACAGGATTGCGCCAGCAGAACCGCCCTTCCACACTCATAGAGTAAATAATGGCTTTAAGCCCAATTGTCAACACCGCAATTATTGAGAAAGGATGCCAGACCATTGATGATCATGAGAGAGAGAAGACCGTAGGTATGCTGATACTGTACAATAAATACTGAATGCCCGAGGTGATAGTGAGAAGTGATAAGCCGCGTCTGCGGCAGCGACTGATACTGGGGGCCGGTTCGGATGAAACCGGTTCTTGGAGACTTGAATGGGCGGGCACCGGAGGATCAATGGATTTCGGCCCCACCTTCCACAACTGTCATTGAACTTGATAGAAAGTAGGCCCTTTAACATCCTTGAATATATTTTGATAAGACTCGTAAGAATGCGAAAGAAAGTTAAGTTTTAAGAGAAAAAATAATAATTAAATAAAATCGTTTAGAAATAACAAAGGCCATAGAACAATGACCGTCTACTGAATGAAAAATAAAACTATAATCTCGGTTTCACTTGCTTTAATTATAATTTTATCTAAGTAATAACAAAGATTTAGACATTAATACTTTAACATGGGGAGCAGTAAAAGTAAAGCATAGCTACGACTAATATTCATATGGACCAAGCTCAATATTCGTTATTCATATATTTGTATTATATTTCAATATCCATGTTACAATATGTCTAACAGTTCATTTCAATACAGTTTACCACAATTAATTTCTCATATTCCCTCATGAAAGGGAATGATAGTGAACATAGTTTGGTCAACCACAGCCGAAAAGGGAGCATTTCAACACAAAAATTCAACTTAGTCGTAATCCACAGAAAAAATTACTGGAATTCCTCAAGTACCGTAGTAGGCGTAGACAATTCGCGATATCATTTCATGGTTTTTTCATATTTAGAATTAATGAAAACTCAAAATATCCTTAAAAAACATCATGTTGGTTGATAACTTCCTCTACCCCCCCCCTCTCCCTCCCGATGCTATAAAAGTCCATTATACATGTTCAAAAGTTGGCCATTCCTTATAAAAAGCAGCGATAATAATTATTGAAGATTCTCTAGATAGGGAATTTGTTTATTTTTATTTTTTTTACCTTTTACTTTCCTACCGCTACTAGGTAAGGAAAGTATTTTAATCGGATAATGATAATGAAATTTTCGATGTGTAACTTTCAACGGATCTATGCGTTTCAAAGGTCCCTGAGTCGGAAAAAAGCATTTTTGAAAATTCGTCAGTATGTTCGTGTGTTTATCTTTGCCAAGATTATTTCTTGAACGGGTGGAGCAATTTCGTTGCTTATTTTTTTGTTATGTAGGGCTTTGTCCCTTCGGTTGTCAGGTATATTCGGAAGCTAATTAAATTCCCTTCAAAACAAAAAAAAAGAACCATCTAAATAAGACCAAATTAGCAAAAATATATCGTATTGAACTTTATATACATGCCTAATGAAGTATTCTGTACATGTTCCTTTGGAAATCGGTTCACCTTTGTTTAGTTTTTTAAAACCTGACAACTGTACATCTCCCGGAACAATCTAGATATTCATTTGAAAGATAATTGAAAATTCTAGTTTCGACTCTGGGTATATCTAGCATTTAATAAAAGTCATTAGCCATTAGTTTAATAATAACATTTAATGTAACATAATATAATCACAGTAACATTTTCGTTTGAAAGCTATTTTCGTTTGATTGTTATTTTTTCTCTTAAAGCAAGGGTCCGAACAAGGAACTTAACAACTAAAAAGTGAAAAATTGTTATCATTTTATTATAGTATCTAATTCCTCCATAACTCTTTTTTTGGCAGGAAAAAAACAAACAAATAAGCACTAATAGCTCTCTTATAGACTTTAACAAAAATAATTATTATGGTTCAGAAAATAGGATTGTTCATACGTAAACGGAATTACAAATGAGAACTTTTGTGGTATTAGTATTAAGGACGTGCACCTTAGTTATTGAGTAACTGAACTATAAAAATTAATCTGTTACAGGAGTTAGCAAAACTTGCATTCTCTGGAGTTTGCTTCATTAGCAAATAATGAGCGAGAATTGGCCCGAATTACGGAACAATTAAGACCAGAAAATAGTCATGATTTTGATTTGCTTTCTACTTTCGGATGATGGATCGATTTTTTTTTTTTAGAATAGGCATAAAAAAATAAAAAATAGTTTGTTGCAAAGCATTTTAAATTGAATTTGGTAATAATCGGAAACTATTACTATTAAAACAAGTTAAACTATTAAAACAAAAATTAACAGTATTAAAAATTTCTGAAATACAATGATATAGTTTAATCGCTCTAGCATATGGTCTATTCTAAATACCAATCCTATTCCGATCAAAAGAAACAGCTGTTAAATAAAGAGCTACACATCTCGGCATTATTCACGTGCAGATCGCTTTGTGAGCGAAAGTTGGAAAGTCTTAATGGGTCAATTAGCTCATTAATGTTTTTAAAAGGCATTACCAAGCCGATAGGCACATTAAGACTACATGCTTTTTTCGACGACATACCAGACAGTGAAAATGACAACTTAACAGTATCACGGTTGTTAATCTACAGGTATAGACCAGTAGGCTAAAATATGTTTTTATCTTTAAATAGAAATGAATAATGAGAAATATGATTTTTTAAGTTTGATTTGATGACAAGAGATGCTAATTCCGAACATATGATCCGTAAGTGAAAAAAAAAAATTTTTCATTTATTTATTGTGTTAATTTTTGTTGTGAAATTTGATAACTACAATATACTATATTATACAGAACGTCAGAGAAATGCATTTACTATTATTAATAAAGATTTTCGGTTTTAGAGACTTTAAAAGTTATGCACTGTTTAAAAAATGTTGCAATGATTATTGGCAATTATTATATGATTATTGTAAAATAATTGATATAGCGCAAACATTTCATTAAAATAATTAAAATTATACTTTTTTAATTGTTCTACTTTGTCATTATTATTATTAACTATTATCATTTGATATAACTGAATTTATCATATTTTTTATATGAAGGAGAGTTTATCTATTTATTGTTGGGTTGTATAAAAAAAATATTTACATCTTTATAACCATTCAATTATTTTTTCAATGCTTAGAAAAAATTATATTTATTTTTTGTACGATTTTATATAATTTTTGAATACTTAATTTTAAATTTGACGACATTAAGTTTCTTTATTTATTTTAAATTCGCTGGTATTTTTCTTTTTTTAAATATTTGTAAAACATTTATCATTATGTTGAGTTGAGGCCAACTCTATTTTTTTGGAGCTTTTCCAATAGCAAAGTAATAAGTCAGAGAAATGGATTACCCGAATCAACCCGAAGTTACTAGGGGCAGACAGAATTGTTTTAGTATTATTGATAATAAAAATATAAAATAATTGCTACTATCTAATATAAGTCCAAGCTAATCAAAATAAACAAAATTCGATGTTCTTACAGATTATTTTTTTTTTCAATATTGATTAACTATATTCTACACTAAACCAGAGAATGGACAGAATTGGCTAAGTGGTAATTTTTTTTCTTCTTGAAATCTCAGCTGAAATCAATTTGCAGTATTAGATTAAACTTTAAAAAAAAAAACTTAATAAAAAATAATACTATTTATGTCAGAGGTGATTTTTTTTCTTTTTTTTTAACTGGAGAAAATATATGTTTTTCTTCAATTGCCAAGATTTTCTGGCAAAATTAGCTGCAAAACATTGTTTGTTTTTTTTTATATATAAAATTACATAACTGGGCTTCATGAAAATTGTCAGCAATATCAAAATCCAAAAGTTTGTAGGATAAAATGGTAAAAAATATTACATTTTTAAATTCGTTCCTGAAAATTTTGGAATAATAGTTATTGAATATTTTTGAATGACTTCTTTGGTATTTTGGAAAATTCAAATATATTTCTTCAAGTATAAAATGGATTTTAAATAAATAATAAATACTGAAATGAATCATCATTAGAGTTAAAAGTAGGTAAGGAAACTTGGACCAACTTTTTTTCTTCTGAAGGAAAAGGATGCATTCGTCCATAAGAAAATGATATACAATATTTCACTTTACTTCATTTTTGTTATAATAAACCACTGCTCAAGTGTTTAGACTATATAGACTCAATGCATTATATAAATAAAAATCAAAGGATGTATGTAACAAGTAGCAAAGGATTATTACGTTTTTAGGAGTACTAAAATTTTGAATAGGTATAAAAAAAGGAATGGCTTGAAAATTATTGAAGTTTACTGCCTAACAAAATCAAAACTCATACAAAGAGAATTGAAAATCAATCAACTTTCAACCAGCATATTGAATGTTTTTTGCTGTCCATTGAAAATTAAATATGAAATTGTGAGAAATTATTTTTTGATAACACCCCTTATTCACTGATAATGATGACTAAGGATATCGTATATATCTAGTCTGAATGGATAGTAGGAGACACTTTTGCATGTTCAATAAATTAACAGAATGCTTACACAGTTTACTACGGTATTTATCCTCTGAGTTCCTATTTAGGGTGAAACATGAAATTTTAAGCCAAAATTTATTTTCATTTGAGTTTTAGCTTATTATTTTATCTTTTTGGATCATAACTGCGGCACAGAGGATAGATAGCACCATAAGAGAGGAAATATTAGAACAAGGACCCAGCGAATACAAAGCAGATGGGAGTAGGCAAATACCTAGGAATTCCTTTGTAGCAGAACGGTGCAGCCATTAGATAGCTCACCTGGCTGTACCTGGGTTTCCGAGAACACCTGGAACCCCAGCTGACCTGTCCTACCGCTACACACTCCAGCTTCGGGGCAAGTCCAGAATATGTACGTCACTCGGCTCCAGGAACACCATGAGTAACCGTTACTAGCTGGAAATCGTGGCTATTAATTACTGAGATGCAGCGGAATAAGAGGAGATAACTAATCAGATTGAAATGAATCATATGCTTACAAATGTCTATGACCTTAAAATATGGAGCATAGAGATAAAAATATATTGCACTAGAGGGAGAAAGAAAGAAATGCTTTATTCAACATCAATGCTGCTCCAAAACATTGGGTTGCTACAATACACAAGGTACTGATCAATCCTTAGTTGTATATAATATATATATATATATATATATATATATATATATATATATATATATATACACACACATATGTGTATCTACATTTCATTTTTTTTTTTTTTTTTTTTTTTTTTTTTTTTTTTTTTTTTTTTTTTTTTTTTTGCTACCTTCTAATTTCTCCACAATTTACTTTCCAGCTATCAATAAACCATTTCCTAACCTAGTACAAATCTTTCTGAGAGTTAGAAAGCTTATAGAACTAATCCAATATTGAAATTTGAACGCACACATATACAGAACAAAAACAGATACAGAACAAACGTATAAAACGTTCAAATATTTTTTAACAGGCTGGAATAGACACACGTTTTGGAGGTACTTCGGATTCTTCGACAATCATAAAAGTATAACAATACTTAGTACGGGAGGTAACATTAAATATGCTTAGTTATTCATACCGTTGTCTCAGTTATTTCCTAACCCATCATCACTGTAACCCAGGACACATACAGAGCATGGAGTCCATATCAAGTGAATCACAAGTGTCTAATAAACTTTTATTTCAAATTCCACAGGATTCCCTGCACATAAAAGATCAGATCTGAGAGATGAATCAGACGTTCTTGGACATAATGACGATCAGTTATGGCTTGAGTCTTCTTGTATCGAAGGTTTTATAGCCATCATTATAAAACTCCCAACGATACATATCCTGAATATAACTGTCAAGTAAGTCATCATATCGTGTGAGTCAGCAATATGTATAAATAATCACGTTTTTTTTCTTACTACAAAAGTATTTGCATTAATATTAATATTACACAATCAACGAACAGCTTGGTCTGATAGTTTGTTTAACCAGTATGAAAGTTATTAAGTTAATCATTTTAGAGGTAAAAAATTAATAATTGTTTTCATATGTAGTATTACTAAAACGTAATTATAATATAATGGGAGCGGAGTAGCTCAGTGGTAAAGCATCGTGTTACCATGCTCCCGGTTCCAGGTTCGAGACTGGCTATGGCAGATAATTATTTAGTCTGTTATACCCTCCTGGGGATCACCCAGCCTCTATAAAGTGGGTATCCTTAATTTGAGGAAAAACTTGGCGGTTGAACGTGACCTCGGCCAAATCCCCTCCTTGCACAACCGTTGGCTTAGAAACAGTACGGTTCTTACCTAGTATTGAAACAAAGATCCTTCATGGGTTGTAGGGCAGGTTTAATTATAACATATAAGTTTTTTTTTTTAGAACTAATTTTTATATCAGATCAAAAAGAAACATTTGAAGAATGAACAGCTCCTTTGCATTAACTTTTTGAAGGTATGTGAGGTTTTCCTCTCCATTACTTCAACAAAATTTAAAAGTATTTCAGAAGCATAAAAAAATTGATTCAATAAGTAATAACGTAAACCCTATTAAGTGATATTTTCAAAGTTTTACAGCAATAAGAAGTTTTGCATATTTTATTATCAGTTTAGCTTATTAACGACAATTATATTCGAAAAATGTGACCAGAATAATGCAAATACGATAACAAAACCAGCAAAATTGGATTTACGACGGAGCATCTTATTGAGTAATCAAATCTCAGACTTATGTTCGCATGTGCAAAACTCCGAACGGGTTGAACTTTATGGAAGAGAAACCTGGAATTTGAATAAGGCAATATGTAGAAAGCACGGAGAAGAATAAAGATATCTCTCTCTCTCTCTCTCTCTCTCTCTCTCTCGATATATATATATATATATATATATATATATATATATATATATATATATATATATATATATATATATATGTATATATATATAGAGAGAGAGAGAGAAAGAGTATTTAAATGAAGGTAATAAATGGCAACCTAAGAAAACTGAGGGAGATCTACGATTTATATAAAGACCTAAGCTTCAAAAATGAGTAGGCTGAGAAAGTAATGCAAAGTCAATCGGAAGAGTGAGGACAGACAAGTGAAACAAATATATCAGGATCTTCACCACTGTAGCCAACGGCACTTTGCTTTCACGATGGGAGGGACAAGGTGTAAGAAGATATGCAACAGGCGGGATTCGATATGATATAGGACTGAGTCCCATGAGTATTTCAACAAGGTCAGTTGGAATGATATCCAAACTGAAGATTGGCATTCCGATTGATCGTGAAAACGCGTGTAAGCTGCGTTTACACCATCAATCGAAATGCCTATCGTCAGTTTTAATTCCGTCTGACCGCTTAGGGGTACCCAATGTAAGCTGATTAAGTCCTATGGCCGAGTTTCTTGTGACAGCACTTCGGCCACCACAGGCCTTTTAGTATCTTTTATAAATTTTATTGGTAACAATTTCGATTTTTATTTTTATTAAGAAGTCTGATCTGGGTCCAGGTTCATATATAGAAAATATATTTTTTAAGAAATAAATGGGATTTTATAAATCTCTTGCATCCCATGAAAACCTAAAATAATTATAAAAAGATAACGAGAGAATGTTTTTGAGTGTCCTTCAGTATACAACCAAAATTTTAGCCGTCATACACATTTTCAGCTAAAATTTGAAAAATAATATTAAAAAATAAATAAGCTATGTAATAAAACGCTAAATAACTAATATCAAATTGATGTCATGTTGGCCGAGCTTGTTGAGGCAGCGCCTCAGCCTTCTCTTATAAGAATCGGGGCCGGTGCGAATCCGGCTGGGTTAACTTTCGTTTCCTGGCAAACCGAGGTAATCGATCTCGACCTTTATACTAACATACGTATAAGTTGGTAATCTGAAGAAAACCCGTCCTCCCTGCGCTAGTTGAAGTACATATGAACGTTAAACCAAACGAAGAAAAAAATAACAAATTAATAATTAATAATGAATAATGAATAATAATAGAAATAAAAATGAATAATCGCTTTTAAGTTTTCAATTCGTCAAGAGTAAACAAATGTTTAGATTAGTCAGCTACTTCCTTCAGATCTGGTTCAAAGAATAGAAGAGGGTGAAGAACTGTAGCTAAGAAAAATCTGATTACAAATTAGACTCAGTAACAGAAATAAACCTCAATGTGGGGCAAGGATCAACGAACTACTCTTTTTTAAGACCTAAGTAATTCATTACCGCCCAAAACCACGAATAGCCTCATACTATTTTCCTCTCGGATATCTCTGCATACATTTACCCAAGAAATATAATGAGATCATTTACGGTATCACCATAAGAGATCATTACAACACGATTTATGCAACTGCTAAGTGGCTCCACAAGTGTAGCAAACGGCAATAGTGTAAAAAGATAAATTAACACCCCACGAAATATTATTTTTAGGGTTATTTAATCAATAGGTAATTTCGAACTCTAAGGTATTTGCACGTCTTCAGTGACATATATAGGTTTGGTTATGCCTAATTTGCGTGCGGATGGTCGACAGCTGAGATCTACATAAACTTATAATACGGTCAAAAATCTTTAATAACGACAAGGAATGGAATGAATGCCATATAATTTTATAATGTCGAGAAATACAACTTTTAAAATACCAATTTAAGAACAAATAAGAAACTATTTCTATAAGATCCATTTTGATCTGATGGATAAGAAACATTCAATAATTGATTCATACGAAATTATAAGGGTAAATAAAGGAAAAGGGTTAATTAAAATTACTATAAAATTGGGATATTAGAAATAAGAAATCAAGATTAGGAGAAATTATGAATTGTAATTATATTTTAGTTTAAAATAGCTTAACAAAATATGAAATAATTATCAAAACAACAGAATTTGTTTTAGCCTCTTATCCAAGGACTAGGTAAAAAGCTAAGAAATCCTTCATCGTAAAACAAAAATATAATATTGTATTACATCACATGCCTCATAGAACATGTATCATCCCCTTTCGAATATTAATGGGGACATGAATATGATTTTAGAATGATCAGCACGAGACATCACGCTGATAAGAAGAGAAAGAAAAACAAGAAGTGAAACCGGTTTAGCGGATGCATTACCAGAAGGCCTAAAAAGTTAATATGCCAAGTGGAGTGAGCATGCTCCGACAAAAACACAACCCTGAACCTCAGGAGCAACAATCGATCTGTGTCAGGAATGGAAACGTTTACAGTTGCTTTTCCTTATTTACTGCGTTCCTCAGTCCGGAGGGCTTTCGTATAAGGGAACATGTAATTTCTCAGGACTCCACCATTCTGCAGAATTCTTTTTTCTTTTACAAGGTATTTCTTGGATTCTACCAACGGAGCATATTGTGAATAGCGGAGCGATGTTCTTATAGTATATCCGTCATTATTTCAAAGAATCCATACCGATGCGATTATGATTCGTAGCTGGAGGGAACTTGGCAGTTGTTGTATCAAAGAATTTAGATTCAATTGAAAAAAACGTTTATCTGGTAAACAATATTCGATCCTAACATGAGAAGTTACTATAAATATAGATAACTGAATACACCAGATTCTGCTTATAATGACATCGCTCAATATGATGTACTGGTCATAAAGATTCCTGGAATCAAAACTCTGTAATATAGGTCTAATGCAGTTTACAACGGACAACATCATTTCAGGTCCTTAAATGAAAAAAAAAATCGGGTTCAGGATAAATCGCTAGGAAAACGCAACATCCAAGAATATCTCTCAAACCCATGTTTCTCTCGAAAAAAATGTGGCTAAAACAAAATTGGTTTTCAAGGAAGAAACACTCCACATTTGTTGTAGTTCATAAAATAGTGAAACTATTAAACGGATAAAAGAAGACACGAAACAATTTCCACCATTTGGCCCAAAAGAAAGGAAATCAAGACCTTGATAGATAAAGTACACTCTTTTAAGATGGAAACAATTAAAACGATTGATAAACGAGGAAATAGAGGGACCGTTGTTGGACTGGTATCAGTTCCAAAGCAATAAGAGCATCCCTGACATGAAAGAGAAAAGGTTATGCTTTGTTGATTTTTATAATAAAAAATGGTTTTATTTTTTTTTCCAAGAAATTATCTTTTTTATCTGGTACTGGATATAACAACGACCTGGTATAGTGACCTGATTTCCTCCTTTTCTCTCCAGTCGTTATAGACGATATCCAGAGTATTTATAAATGAATATGAGATCACAAGCTGTTATAAGGCTACCCAAGTTTAAACACGGAAATGAAAAAACTCAATTTCACTCTTAAAACCCGAGAAACTAGTACTGATAAAATTACGTTATTTCTTACACTCGTTACTTACTTCTTCTTATCAACCAAGGTCGAACCTGTGTTTTATCATTTTCTTAAAATAGACACAACGCGTTTGTGTTCGGAGAATAGTATTTTTTTAACCAGGCATGTTAGAAACGCGACCATAGAATGCTCATTGCGCGCAGTTCGAAACTTACTCTTCAGTTAGACTAAGGATTCTCACTAATCTCCACATACTTGGCGGACTGATTGATTCATAGAATAATTACGATGCGTAGACGTACTCAAAAGGAAGTAATCGTGTTGGTGGCAAAACATCACATCGACATGAGACAACTCAGTCTCATCGTCCAGCAACAAATCTGTGAAGAATGTCAACAATTTGGCAGTTATTCTACAAAGTACAAATCATGTAAATGTTTATAAGGTCTCCCGTAACCAGTGGATCCGTAGAAGAACTTTACTCCTTCTACTGAATGGTCATTAAAGAACAGCTTAGAGTGGAGCTGTTTTCTCATACTTAATTTGTTGGAACTGACTTAATTGCCATGAACCAAGATTATTTTCCCTCTAGTATAGATTAGGCTTTATAATAAATGCAGACTGTTATAAACGGAACACTTTCAGAATCCTTCCAAGCCAGTCAGTCTGCCTTATCATTACCAATATATGAACTTCCAACAGCATTTTTTTTTTATAACTTATATATAAATTCAAAAGAGTAGTTTAACGAAAGAATTGTGAAATAAATAATTAATAATAAAAGAAAATAAATAGAAAAGACCATTTATATTCAAGAGAATAACGATATACTGTGGAATACTTCGTGATACGAGAAGAAACCTGAACTTTAAAATTTTATTATATAACAATTAACTTTAAAAATACACTCTTCTTAGTATTGTCATACATAACATACGATCCAATGAAAATAAATAATTTCGCAAACATCTGCACCATAAAACGTTCTACAAGCAAATACTAAGGCGATAGCAGAGAATCGAAATGCCACAGCACCCGTCGACTACTAAGTGGCGAAAGCCGGCCTCTATTTAAAACGGGAATTACTTCGGGATTAGCGGGCAGCTTTGACTGTTAAATTGCTGGTTGTAGATAAAACCCTAGGGCCTTTTTTGTCAGGCTGGAAGGTGAACGTACTTCCGCATTTCCACCTATTCGTCCGTATCTTAGCACGATCGAAGTGTTGTTCGCATCATCGGACCAAAAGGAATCTCTAATAGCAGATTAAATCATTCCTCTTTGATCGGCACACGCTAAAGGATTTTTTGGAGAGTCGTTGGATAAAACATCGAGAGTTTAAGAGATGTAATTCAGCGTCAAGAAGAATGAATTCAGAATGTTTAGAGTCCCTTTCCAGAATGATTAATGATAATAGTTGCAACAAACAACGGAATATTACTGAAAATATAGATCATTTGTATATTTATCGTAAATTGGAATAATTAATCCAGTTTACTCTACTGTAAGTATGCATAAGAACTCTTAATAAAGATACATACGAAACACTCTAGCATTAGTTCAACATGAGAAATTTTCTATAATTTACACACACACACTTGTATATATAATATAACCAGCAGTACTATAACCATCGGATAAAATCCCGGATCCTACTTTGCAGTAGTGTTAGTTTTAACGAAATGTAACCATTGGGTTACAGGTTGAAAAATACGGAAACAAGAATGATAACAATATACTACTCACATGCTTATACTTCCCCGAAAGAAGTAAAGAAACGAATCTCCCAGATTAAAACCAGTCTCCCTGTTTCAACCATTTGAAATGGCCTCACTGAGATGACACAGACCTATATGAGAACCACGTGATGCAACAAACATGTGCTGTCCCACATATGTCACATTCGATAGGGAGCAGAAACAAATTACAGCTATAAAAAGTAAATTAAAAAAAACGGCACTTACACAATAGCCAAAGAGTTCTCAAGCGATGGAATGCACTTCGGTTCTTACTGTCTTATAAGAGCGAAGATATGGCGCTAGAGGATTTTTTTTCATATCCATCGAGATGTGAGCTCAAAAGAGCTATTTATTTAAAGTAGTGCAGCGACAGTTGTGCAGATATCCATATCCGTCATGAGTGAATTTCAAGTTAGTTGCTTTAAAATAAATATAACATGAAGTATTTTCAAAATTATCACACCATCAAACAGTATTAATTAAAAAATAATTCAATGAAATTTAAATATTCAATTTAAATGAGCATAACTGTTAGGAGAAATCTTATTAGCAAAGTACCGTGTCCTCTTTAAAAGAATATAAAACAGGAACAGGTTGAAAAGAGGTTTTCAAATCCTTAGGATGTTAAACTTTAACACGTGCAATTTTCCCAATAATAAGCGCATTAAATCGCCTTATTAATATAATTACACCGATCTTAATATTAAATTTTACGATATTAGTATGTATTTAATAACACTGATTTAGACTAAGAGGTATCTAAATTGACAGATTATGAATAAATATTAATGCTCGAGTGCATATTATCGTGAAATAAATTCAAAGACTGACACCTGACTGACGGAAATTACCGGTTAATGATGGGATGAGGGCTCTGACCTGATAGTTATCAGAAAATGTTAATGGCAACTGAGGACGCATTGATTGTAATGAAAGGGTTTTGTTTACATGTAGTTTTAAAATATGACTCCCCCGGCACAGGAAATTGTTAGAGTAAGTAGAATCTTAAAGACTAAAAACTGATGTAATACTTTTAAAAAATTACTTCGAATAGGTATATTAGGCGAGTACAAATTCCACGTTGTGTAGCTCTATTCCGCCCAGCGTTGGACATATTCATAAGTACGAATGCTAAATGTATTCACAAAGATGGTTTCTTATGAAATACGAATATAGTTGTATTAAAAAATATAAATAAATATAGATATTTGTATTTAAAGATGTGAATAGGAATACTGTTGTATTCACTTAATCGTTTGAAGAATATTTTTATTTGAACAAGTATTCATATTACAAATATTTGTTTAAGGTGTTCATACTTTATTACCATATTGTTTATTTTATGTTTTTTAATGTATTGATTCAATTTTACTTTGATCGAATAACTCCAAGAAACCTAAAACATATTGTTACTTATAATTTTATTTTTAAAAATAGACATTTATAGATCGGTACATTGTTATGTTTTTTGTATACAACAAATTTGCTAATACTAAGATAACATTTTTGAAGAGATTGATTCAAATAACGTAGTTAGACCAATTTTGTTTATATAGTGCTCATTGTCACGTTGTGCTCCATGGCTCGGAAAAAAAGTTTACATATTGATGAAGGGGGAAATTCTTCCACTAATAGAAACAAATAAATTAGTGAATAGGAATATTTGTGCGATTAAGAATACTATTCATTCTTGAGATTATGTGAATACAACAGTATTCGTATTCTCACCTATAAATACATAGGTATTCATTTTACAGAAGTGATATCCGTATTATTTTTTAAATATGAATATATTCGTATTTATATTCATAAGGAATCATCTTTGTGAATACATTTAGTATTAGTACTTATGAATACAAATATGCCAAACTCTGATTCCGCCTAAATTTCGTTTCTTTAAGTTAATGTAGATCCAAGATATTATTTTATTTTATCCATATTTATTTTGAGATCTAATTCTTTACTGGCTTTCTTCAATGCGAGGTTTAAACCAAAGTGAGTTAAAACTTTATCGGTAGGAATTAAATTTCGTATAATTTATTCTGGATAATGCTGGAGGAATACATATTTTTATAATACAAATATAATATAATATTTATATATATACATATATACATACTAAGAACTTTATGATACTACATATTTTGAAGAACATTTTGATCAAAATTCTTTCTTTATATTGTATGTAAACATTTGAAAATTTAGATAAACTTTAGATTTGAATTTAAACGAATAGCTGAAAAAAACCCGTTGTTTTTAGCCTTTGGATTTTAAAAAGCAAACATTTGTAAACATCATACCCAAAAAACAAAATAGCATATAAGCATTTGGGACTCAGTTTAGTTTTCGTACACTAAATCCAGGTGTGGAAGAACATCCCATTGCCATTTTGCAGATCCTACCTGCCATGATGACCTGGAGCGTCCTCTATAACTGAATGATACCACGCTCATCTTCACCAAACCGTATATGAATGTTGATCTCGACAGCGGGCTCTCAAGAAAAAAAAAATAGAGGCTGGTTTTTTTTGTTTCCCCCAACTAAATTCCAACACTTTCAGCCAACAGTTGTTCAACTTGTTGCATCTTTTCTACCAGCTTACAATTTCTACAACTGTTTTTATATTGAAATAAGGGCATATAGTTTATCAAATTAGTAATTATCTACCATGATATATGCGGTCAGAAAAAGTACCATGCTGTATTCTATTTAAAATTTCTCAACGGTATCAATCAAAACAATAAAAATCAATTAAAATCATAAGATTTGTTGAATTTTGGGGAGTCTCGCAAGATTCACACTTTTTTTTTAAAAAGTATGGATATCAAGCAATTTTCTCGTATGAAAAAATATCGACACAAACTAGGATTCAAATACTAAAAGTTAAAGGAATAAAAGTTAGGCAATATTGCTATTATATAATATATCATCTTTATATATATATATATATATATATATATATATATATATATATATATATATATATATATAAACATACATACATATATATATTACAAAAACACGATGACCAAGTTAATTATGTTCGATTATCAGTAAATCCTTAACTTCTCCACAACTTTCAATTTCGAAGAGATTGCTACACACATAGTGTTCGATTAGGGTTCAAAATATAACTACCCATTAAATATGGTCCCATACTCGTAATGAGAGTGAAAGAGTGCTCTCATGGACATTAAACACTTTTATTTACAATTTAGCCAGACGAAATCAAAAACAATAATCATGTGAAAACCGAATATCCACTATTTCTTCAAAAACTACAACACAAGGACGAAAATTAAGGATCTTTCTCTTCGAAGAGATGAAAACACATAGTAAGCCATCAGCCATCTACTGTGGGCTCGCTAAGACAGTGTTGCAAGTACATTTAAAGTTTATTATGAATTTTTAATTTAAACAAAATCACTTTCTCATGCATGGAACGAAATAGTGTAATTGACTATTTCATATATGATAGGAACGTAAGGCAGTATTTCGCTGATATAAAAGTAGTAAGAGGAGCGGAGATAGGCAGCGACCACCTTTTACTTGTGGCTGATACAAAGATCATCCCAGAGTATAAAAGGAAAATAAAAGCATTTGAAACCCTCAACGTAAGGGCCTTGGATGACCCAGAGAAAAGGGCCCTCTTTACAGAAAGCCTGGAAAATAAATTGCGAGAAACATCATTCGATGGAGACGTGGAAAAAATATGGAAGGCACTGAAAGCATGTATCCTGGAAACAGCAAATGCAGTATGTGGGAAGAAGAGAGTGTCCGGTAAGGGAAAGCGGACAGATTGGTGGACCAATGACCTCCAACGACTGGTTTCTCAGAAAAAGCTTGCCTGGAAAGCATACCTTAAAGATAGAACTGAAGGAAAGCTACACGTTTATCGAACAGCCAGGAATGAATGTAAGGTAGCCATACGCCAGGCCAAGAAAAAGTCATGGGAGGATTTTGGTAAAAGGCTGAGCGAGGACCATCGCGAATCTATAAGAGCATTTTGGCGAAAAGTTAAAACGTTAAGAGGAAAGCAATGCAAGCCCATTAGAAATGTAAAAGGTAGCGATGGAATCGTACTTACAGACAAGGAAAAGATCCTTGGCAGATGGAAGCAATATTTCCAGGAGCAATTCTCCGAAAGCCCAGAAACAGACCATTACCATGAACGAGAGTCCAATATGCAGGAAAGCCTGGAGGTTATAGAGGAAGAAGAAATAGAAAATGCAATCCGTAAGCTAAAAAGAGGCAAAGCATCAGGAAGGGATGGAATTGCACCAGAGTATTTGAAATATGGTGGTCAAGAACTTCTTAAAGCACTTCAATCGCTGTTCCAAGAAGTGTATGACAGAAAGAAAATTCCCATGGACTGGAAATATTGTATTATCCTCCCTATTTATAAAAAAGGATGCACAACAGACTGCAAAAATTATAGACCCATTAGTTTGCTTTCCGTAGTCTGTAAACTTTACACTTCTATTCTAGAAAAGAGACTCCGGCGGATTGTAGAAGGGCAGCTAGAAGCGGAACAGGCTGGTTTTCGTCCCGGCCGACAGACGCAGGATCATATCTTTGTTCTCAGAAATATTGCTGAAAAAGCTTGGGACAGAGATAGGAATCTATATCTTGCATTTCTTGATCTGAAGGCAGCGTTTGATGTGGTCCCAAGAAAAGAAATTTGGAATACACTAATAGCCAAGGGTGTACCTGGAGACTTACTGGCAGCCATACAGTCAGCCTACCAAGGTGCCATGGCAGTGGTAAGAATAAATGGTATGGAATCGGAACCTTTTCCAATTGCGAAAGGAGTTAGACAGGGAGATAGCTTAAGTCCCCTTCTATTTATAAACGTAATGGACGAAATCCACAAAATCTGCAAGCGTCGAACTGCATGGACAACAATCGGGAAATGGAATATGAGAACTGTCCTCGTTCAAAGCCTTTTATACGCGGATGACATAGTCCTAATAGCCGACACCAAGACCAAACTACAACAAGCTCTGATAGAATGGGAAGAAGAGTTGCTCAGGAAAGGGATGCAAATTAACACCTTCAAGAGTAAAGTGCTGGTTATGGCGAGGGAAGAACAGGAAGATGTCCAACTCATCTGCAATGGCGAGACACTTGAGGTAGTGAAGGAATATACCTATTTAGGGACCGTAATTAGTAGCTCGGGTAAGATAGACGCCGAAATATCAAACAGAATAAGTAAGGCGAATCAAGTGTATTACCAGATTACTAATAGCATTATCGGCCACCGAGAAGTAGATAAGAAGACCAAAATGCATGTATATAAGTCTGTTTACCTACCTACACTCACCTACGGCGGAGAAAGCTGGACAACACTGGACAGGCACTCTAGTCGCATAACGGCAGCGGAAATGAGGTTCCTTCGCAGATCTGTAGGGAGAACTAGAAGGGATCGCATTAGAAACGAAAGCATTAGAGAGCAACTAGACGTTACAGAGCTTAAAACCACTCTAGAAAGACGGCAACTCCAGTGGTTTGGTCATGTCTGCCGGATGAACGAGGACACGAATCCAATAAAGGTATTAGAGGCTCGACCCACAGGAAAGAGACCACGCGGACGCCCCAGAATTACGTACCAAGAATATATCCAAAGAATTGGAAGTAAAAAAGGCAAATCGCTCAATGAGATGAAGCGGCTAAGCAGGGACCGGGAGGAGTGATTACGCTGGATTGAGGCTCCTCGACGCTAGCTAATGGCATAAGAGGAAGAAAAAGAAGAAGAAGAAGAAGAATTTAAACAAAAATGAATTAGTTCTAAACTATTTCTAAACAATTTATGAAATTAAAAGATTTTCATAGAAATATTTGTGCAAAAATTACAATTTCAGCTGCGTTCATGGCAAACGTGATTCACAGTGTATATAAAACGAGAATTGTGGGGCGGCTTTGCTGGAGCTTTCTACGATCTACCTCTGGTAAGGATATCAAGGACCTTGATGGCTCGCCGACCCTTATCATCCTTAATGCATAGGTCTTAACCGGTTCTTTAACGTCCTTAAACCAGTGTTTGAACGGTCCCTACCGATTGGACACCAAAGATACTGGCTACAGCAGGAGTGTCAAAACCATGGCGCATTGTATTATTATAAGAGGTGCACCTATATGTATGTTTATAGCGTGGGTTCTGTCAGAATCGAATCTACACACTTCGAATGCCATGTATAATTTTATTAGAAAGATTATTCAATATATGCCAGCACCAAGACACCTTGAAAGCGGAGAGAACAAATAAATCCAAGATACAAGCTGATCTCGCTCTCAATACCAACTTCTGTGGTCCAGAACTATCTTCACAAAACGAGATTTTCTGGTAACTTTAGTACCATAACGAAACGAACACCCTCTCGTACAAAATATCATTTCTGACTATTGTAATTCAATAGTTTCAATAAATTTACGTAAATTAATTGATTTGATGCCCTGATTAAACTATTTCTTTTCCTCACCTAAGCGAAACAGATTCTATCCTAATTCGATTTCATTCCTAACCGAGAAACTAACAAGGTATAAATGATCGTCGAATTATATGGCGCATCTGAACTCGTCTGTGAAAAAGTAGGCGCACAGTATGAAAAAGATTGGCCACATCAGGGCTATGGAGTTATAAGAAGCTGTACCGCGTGTGCCTTGGTGAAGTTAGTTAATACCTTCATTTGTATTCCAATAGGGTATAAATATCTAAAGAAATGCCATGTCGTACTACAAATCTTCTATCTTAGTGCTTAGTGCAAACTTGAAAAAAAATTAAACCAATAAAAAATATATACAATCCAACATCGTGAAGAAACCATCTCTACCGTGGATAAGCTAAAAGGCTCTAAGCTAACTCCAAATCATTTTTTTTTAATAAATCTTTGTATTGTACCCAAAATTCTCTAAAAACCTTTTTAGGGATTTCTAATGACAGAAAAAGGTTTAGTTTTTAGAGCAATTCGGGTACAATACAAAAAAGTATTTTAAAAAAAAGATAGGGAGTTAGGGCCTTTTAGCTCATGAAGGCAGATTCTGCTGCACGCATTTAATCGTCATGGGACAAATTGACCAAACATATCATATGGATAATAGTGGATAGTCAAATTAACATCTTAATATCATAAGTAGTAACATTAACTTTATGCATATAATACTCAGGTTTAAAGTTATCCTAGTCAAAAATTAAACATACTGATGATCAGATTTACTAACTTCACTAATGGCATATAATGAAAATTAATTTCAGACCAGCAAGCAACCATTTTTAAAAATTCCAGTTATCGTTCTTGCGGACTTACATAGTACAAGAAGCTATTAGCGAAAAAACATCGAATTGAAGGGAGCTTCCAGGTACCCATAATTTGAAATAAGCGAGTCCACAAATAACTGCTCATTATAAGAGTACGGCATTAGCGTGGTTGAAGACTATCTTTGCGTTTTAATACTTCAGATAAGAAAATGGCCGTGAAAGTGGTCCCAGATCTACTCTAAACTTCAACTCTACTTCTAGAATCGATTTTTTTTTTTTTTTTTTTGTTTTTTGGTTTCAAGATGAATCATGTGACAAAAATATGTCGGAGTCGGATCTTAGGGTTTGATATAGAAATATGATAAGCTTCTAGGACATAGGAAATGGTGGCTGGGAAGGGCATCTAGGGCTCTGGCAATTAACACAAGCAGCAATTGGTCTAATTGCTGGTCGGCATCGCCCTCCCGTGACGTCACTCCCACCCCTCATCATTGCCATCACTGCCTATTTATAGTTCTCCCCAACGGGTCGATTATTTCGATGGCTTCAAGAAGTTGATGGGCCGAGACGAAAGAAGAAGTTCTATGTATACATTATTTAGCTTCAGATGATTTCGAAAGAATTAGACCAAGGATCCGCTAAGCTTAGGTGAGTGAATAAATCTATTGATGGCACCATAGGCGATATTAGATCAGTTCATTTTTCAATTCATAGTTAATAGTGCAATAAAACATATATCAAACGCTGGCTATATTTTAGTGAAGTTCACTAGAACATAGAAAAAAACTAATGCAGCATATGAAGAATTAATGAATGTATATACCGCTTACGTGTGATTATATTTTCCCCAATGTTTACACTCTAATAAGTACAAACAATCAAGCAACATAGTTTTGAGTGTTATAGACAGTCATTGGATTCAAAATGAAGCAAATCATTTATTTACTGAAAAATCCTAAATGTCGATTCATGCCATACTTTACCCTGGTCATTCATATGTTATCTGTTGATTATAAAGCGAACCAAATTGCAATTTCTTATCTTGATGCATTAACCAATTGAATTGAATCATTTATGAGTGATAAAAGAAAGAAAAATTATAAAGAATGTACTTCAAATATTTATATTATTACACGTTAAAATAACTGATTTGTGGAGATATAATTTTTTTTTCTAATCATCTCCTAGCTCTTTAACAAGACAAAGAATGCTATAACAGTTCCAACTTCAACTAATAATACTGCATTGATTTAGTGTTTGACCTCTCGGTTAATTTTATGCTTAGCGTCGCTGATTAGAAACCATGCTTAAAGTAATGGGTTCAATTCCCAGGACGGCTAAGGATTTTTTTAAAGAGTTAGTTGTACTGTCCGACACAGTAGGTCTTGTCACTTATAAGATATTCCGAACCACGTTCTTTATTTCTTCAATCATAATGAATTCAAATGCTATTGTCTAATAAAATTGTCAGTAGCGACAATTGCAAGTATTCAATTGCTACAAGACCATTCAACCAACCAAGACAAGTCAGTGATTCGAGATCTGAACAAGATCTTTATTCTAGAGGCGTAGCTTTCTTCCGCCGCACGACCACGCTACTCATCCTGCAGCCCAAGTACAACTGAAATACTCCTTTTTCGGGCCATCTGTGCTTGGCGCCGTTTCTATGTTCCCATGTTTGTCACGAAGCTAGACTTGAATCTTATTTATCAGAACTAAAAGAACTATTCTAATTTTAAATGATAAAATAAATGACAACAAAATTGCTATTACTAATTTAATTTTTTTAGACACAAAAAATTCTGAATAATAATGGTAAAATTATATTAGAATAATGTATGTGTAAAGGATGTTAAATTAAAATATGGCAAGAAAAGAACACAAAAAATTCTAGTTGGGGCGAGAGTGAATTCTTAAATTGATGTGAGACAGGCTGAAGTTATTTTAATGAAAATTAAGAACTTCTCAATACTATGTGGTGATGAAATCAATAATTCAATTTTCGATATGTAAGATATTTTTGAACCCTTATCAAAAATGTATGAATATAAGCAAGTTTATAAAACGTTTAAAACCAGTGGCGTAGCTAAAGATTACTAGACCCCAGAGTAAGCATTTTTCCTATGCGTCCTTTCCTTCCTCCCTGTCCAGAAATCCACTTTATCCTTACTACTTTAAATTATTTTGAAGAGAGAAATATTATCGTCTTCTATTAATATACAAGAGCAAAAGCTCAAAATGAGATATAAATAATTGTTAGGACATAAATGGAAAGTTCCAAACAAAAAGTCAAGAGTCTCAAAAATAACAGAAAACAAATCACCTAAAAAAATCATATATAAAGAACAAAATGAAGCACATCTAACATCCACAGTCCAAAAAGACACTAAACAAAGACAGAACCCCACACCAAGACAACCAGATACATACTGACGAAAAATAGAGGTTACATAACAGAAGCTAGGAAAGGTTAAATTACAAACAGCTGATCGTAAAAAAAAAAAAAAAGGAAATGCTCATATTAAATACCCAAAAATGCACAAAAGATCATAGAAAAAATCATAAGCTGTTTATAATTGAACCTTTCCCAGCTGTTGTCATGTAGCCTCCCTTTTCCTCAGTATGTGTCTGGGTGTCTTGGTTTGGGGTGCTGTACCTAGTAAGTGTCTTGTTGACCTGTGGACGTGAGATGTGCTGCATTTTGTTCCTTACATATGTTTTGTTGTTCCTCTCTCCTTCAGGCCTGATGATACCTGAATTGGCGAAATATCGACAGGTGATTAGTTCTCTGTTATTTTTTAAACTCTTGACTTCTTGTTTGGAACTTTCCATGTATGTCCTAACAATTATTTACGTCTCATTTTGAGCTTTTGCTCTTGTATATTAATAGAAGACGATAATATTTCCTTCTTCTTCTTCAAAATAATTTAAAGTAATAAGGATAAAGTGGAATTGGTGAAATATTCGATACTACTAAGGTTTCGAACGGAAAAATGAATTAGTGGGATCGACAGCAAAACTAAATGGCATCGAAAGATGTCGATACTTAACTTGTATCGATCGGTATCGTACATCTCTATCTGCTTATTATATCTGTTATTTCATGAATACTTATTAAACGTATGTTCTGCTTAAATCCAATAAAATAAATTTTCTTTTTGGAGGCTAAAAAAATGGAAAAAAATAAATCTAAAAAAATTATTTTGGACGTTTTGGCGCCCCTCCTCTCTCTATGCGCCGCCCGGGGCACCAACTAATATTTCTTCCATATATCATATTATGCCAGAAAGTAAAATATCAAACTAGCATTCAAATAAATTTTGACAAAATTAGAACAAAACTCCAGGGATGGGAAAGAGAAAGATGACCGATAGACGAGGCAGTGAAAGTCGATATGTGACACGTGTGAGTTGGTCCATGCAACATTCTATGCCAATGAAACTAAGCCTAAATGTCTCTCAGGAGAGCGTTCTCCCATTTGATTGATCATTTGGTCGACTAATGCTCCAATCAAACCTTACAATCTTGTTAAGAAGAAAGCCACATTTTTTGTTTTCTAAGCTACTTCGATGCCAATAATTATAAGAATTATAAACTATTTACGATTTCTGAGAATTTAGCTTAATACGATGGATAATGATTGAGTTATTTATGGGTAAAAACATGCTCGTACGTAGATGAAAGGATGTTAATAAAAGGGAGGTCTATTTTCTACTGTTTCAAAGTTGCATAACCTTCATAAGATTTACACAAACATTATTAAATGTACCAGCTCGTGAGCATGTCTTGTAGTTTTCAAAGCGCAGCTTGTATATTATTATGAATACCAGACTTCGCTATTCAAAGAGGCATTGTAAAAGAGGAAGGAGGTGGTGTCCTAAGGGCGTGGCTGCCAAAGACAATGCTACCTAGATTGGCGTCATTACCGCTTCTGGGTAGTTAGCCACATCGATCGCCGAAGGAGATTGAAAAAGGGAAACGTTAATGTCGTGGCCTGTCCAATGCAGCTTCCACGCTCGGTTGCCCTCCTCGGAATCTGGGTCACTCTGCCCTAAACGCTCTTTGTTTTTGGAGATTGGCTGGTTATGCCTTCATTAAGCGGCCAATGGAGCCTACTCAGTTGGAAAATTAAAGCTCTCATTATAATTCTATAGCAACATATTAAAGAATAGTTAATCAGGAAACGAAAATACTCAGCCTAACATTCCTTCGGCTTGTAGAGGTTTTAAACTAATTCATATACCCAACAATTATAGTTAAACTTCCTGACCCGGCAATGCTTCGCTATTGCTAGATTTGGGTATATTAATGTATTGATTAAATACACAAAATTTTTTGGATCACATAAATTTTAATTAGTGTTTTACTCAATTTTACGTTCAATGTAAGAGCATCCAATCCAAGAGGATATACAATGTTTTTGGTGATTCCATACATACAAACAAATTTGGTTTTCCTAAATAGGAGCATGTAACGTATAATTGTCCATGAGAAAAACATTGATTCTTCAAATTCAATCCACATACTTGCAATGATAAATAGATTGCAGGCAACAATAGCTGCACAATCATAATTAAATACCATGACAATATAGATGATAATAACCTGTATTTTTGAGGATGAATCAGAGTTGAGTCCCAAAATATACAATAAGATAGTGAAGAGCACTAGATGAGTCCCGGCATCCTTTTCGAGTATCGAATTGAGTCCCGAATAGAACCTTTTTTCAGGTATGGGATTCGGCTTATCAGGGTTACCCGGAGACACCATGGAGAGATTTGCTGTGTCGTTTCCCATATATTGTGGGCGTTAGAATAAAGGACACTAGGTCCAATTATTAAATTATTGTCTGATGGAAAAGCGACATACACTGACTAAATGAATTTCGAATGAAATTACAATCAAACAAAACGTTTGATATTTAACAAAGAATAACAAATAATAATTACATAAATAAAATATAGTATTGCTTTTAACAATTTTAATCACTTGTATGTTGTGGTGGCAGCAACGGTTAATAAGATGTATGAACTTTGAAACTTATAGCCGAAAGATTTAGCATATTAGAGGAAATAAATATAAATTACAACGAACAGTAATTATACTTAACTATTATATCATATGCTAAATTAGTTATATGAAATAATGAGAATTTAAAGTAATATAGAATATTACTTTAGAATTTTGAGTCACTGACTTATTTCTATCAACAATAAAATAAGATTTCCTAACAAATTGATTCCAGTGTTGAAGATTTCAAAAAGAGCTTTTATTCCTCAGGCTTCATCTAATTTGTATAGCGTAAGTCTGAACAACGACCGTTTAGTTACATTATCCGTTCTTTGTTCTGAAATATAAATCATACAATTTATCACTATATGAGAACAATGATTGATACCCAACCGAACAATAACCGACGAATGACATAAATTGAATCTGAATAATTGTCGGTCTAAACCGCCCTCCCTCCAACCGCACTAGGGGTAAGTTCCCCTCTATTAATCTATGGTAGTCCTTTACAAATGAGGGTCTTGTTTGATAGATGCGGGCAATCACGTGAGCACCATTAGTTTTACCCTTTGCCAATGACTGAAGAATATAAGAAAAGAAAATATTAAAAACGGTCTGCTTTCATTACCTAAAAAAAAATAAAGATCCTAAGATACTTCAGTACAAAAATACTATTCATGACTACGCTCTATACTTGATGTATGTTATGATATTAAATACTAAAATCCTTACAATAAGTTATAGGTGCGAAATTATTTTATTTTAAAATAAATCACAAGGTTCAATTCAATTTAAAAATATACGAATACGATGGAAAATCGCAACACAATTACGTAACTACATTGAATTACTACCAGAAACCTTTGACATCCTAAATAGGATGGATAATTAACTACCTTTAATGTTTTCATTGTATTAAAAACACTAAAAAAAAAAAAGGAGGATCCAGGAGCAGCCATTCTTCGATGGTGACAGCCTTCATCGACTGGAAGGGTAGAAAATTAATAGCTCCATCCAACTAACGAACTGCCTCGAAGGGTCGACAGTCACTGACTCCAACGACACAATCAACAAAATAGAGCTTATACCGCATATCAAAATTACTTTTTCGTTAAAGATCTTTCATCAGTGTGTAACATAAACCAATGCTACTGGTTAAATTGGTTTCTACTGATAATTTTGGAAATTTAAAAAAAGGCATATATTTATGTAATAAATTTGACCACATATCATTTCCATGTCCTGTTATAGCATATTAACCTGCGATATTTATATTCTGCCGTGCATTTGAAGTTAAACTGAGAAAATGGGGTTTGAAGTTCTGATGCCTCCTTTTCGTTCCTTCAATAATTAAGAACATTATGTAATATCTACAATGTTTAGGCAAAGAAGCCACATCTAGACCGGATAACCCTAAAACTGCTTTAATAATTGTCACTTACTGCTAAACTGTCTTAATAAAAAAAATTCAAAATGTGCAATTACAGCTATAAAAAAAAGTGCTTTCATATAGCAATTCACCCAAAAATGTCAGTTAGCCCCTTTGTATTAAACCAGAAAAGGAGTCAGAATTATTATAGGAATGCTGTGGAAAAAATATATGGGACGGAACTTTAATAGAAATTTTCCATAAATGCGAATACGAATCAGGAAGAGGAGACGACTTACGACGAAAACCTCAGGCAGGACCAGGATAACCACATCGCAACGAAAGGAGTAGGCGATATTAAGAAATTTATAAATTATCTTAGCAACAAAAAAAAAAAAATAGAAATTTCGAATGCTTAAAAAAAAAAAATTTTAAACTACATCCCTAATTCAGCTCCATGCGCGGTGTAGGTAGAAAGGTTAGTATCTCCTGGAGTTGTGATTTGTGCCTACAAGCGCGAGGTAGAATTAGGTTTGGAGGTCTCTAGGCAGGTATAGATTGTATCAATATAAATACTTCCAGCTAAAACATATTAAATATATAAATACAAATATTACTTATACATGAAGATTAACATTTTATGTCTGAAAAAGGAAATTATTAGAGGTTAGGCTGCATTAGAGAATTTATATTTGAGTGCAATGTTCTTTTCCCTTTTTTCTTAAATTATATATCGCAGAAATAACTGATTCCACATTCTTTACAACACATATTTGCAACATAGAAGTTGTGCAAGTGAATTTGTTTGTGTTAATTCTCCGCAAAAATACAATGAATCATAACAGTGGGTTGATCCCATCGTAAGTTCAACTGCTTAGGGTCAATGAATCATTGAACATAGCTATATATGTGTAAGGCTCTCAACAGAGGGAACATTGGCTTTGAATCAACCGCAAGATTTTACTACACAGATTGACATTCAAACATATTTAAGGAAAGCTTATATTTAGAATTAATTAATCGACCGTAGCGATTCTTTAAAATAAAAAAACATAATGCAAACTGGTCATATCCAGAAAATGATCGAGAAATTTTCTGGTATTAGCGAATAGTAGAGCTAAAGGGTAAGGGGTTGCATTAATGAGTGTCTAGTCCTTGATCATTCATGTTTACTTTAATAAATATAAAAACTATTCATATAATAAAAATAAAATCAATCCAAACCCAAGGCAGATAATTTTCATACTAAACCATTTCTTGATAATATAGGTATTAAAGAATGTTCAGCTTATACTAGAAAAATCATAAGTGACTTTCAAGGCGTAAGAGGATAGCAAAATTTTGTTCACATCGGTGATTCAAGGAGATTGTTTCAAGTTCTAGATGATGTAATACAACCATGTTTTTCTCACGATTAATCATTAAAATGTTATCGAAATATAATATCCTTATAGCAGTGTTCTTTGTAGGATTTTTTAATGATTTTTTTTTTTTTTTGTGCGCAGCATATATTTTTTATTATGAACAAAAGCATAACATTGAATTTTTTTAAACATTACAATATCTACACCAATGTGCAGTTACGTACATAGTACTATTTATAAGCAAAGGGAAATGATAGGTATAAGATGAGGACTTAGATCATCGAAACATTTCAAGAATAGGCACCCGTCTCTCACCATTGAACCCGTGCACCATTGAAGATATATACAAGATTAATTTTTCTAAATAATTCATGAGTTTATATTTCTATATAAATATATAATTTTGTAAAAGGAATATAATATTTAAAAAAAATATATTGGCGCATGGATGACAACTCATGCATTACTGATAATAATGACTCAATTTTTCAGAGACAAGTTTCAGCATATCATATTACAGCTCAAAGGGAAATTATTGGATTCTGGGAAATCCAAGCGCTCTTCAGGACTCATAGATACAAACCTTTCGAATGATTTGAACTTATTTTATCTTACGAAGTTCATTTAAACACACTCTGCTCAAGTTTAATTCTAATTAATTTCAACCGTAATTAAGATAAAATCTTTTTGTTAGTTTAAAGTAGGAAGAATGTTGGATGTCACGATAAAACGCTTATCTTCAATGAGAAATAGAAAGATCACCAAAAATGAAGTTTCTACAGATTTTTTTTTTTTTTTTTATATTTGATTCAAAAGTTGGCCTGATAAACAATAATTCCTGTTATCATTTATTGCCTCGACTCTCCTTCACATGCTTTAGAACGTGTTAAAATACTTTCTTGGCGCTTAAAGTTCTACTCTTCCTGGCAGAGATTTGCCCCCGACTGACGCGTCTTCGCCCATCCGTCTTAAATATTGAATGTTAAGGAATAATTAGCGGGAAATGAGGAGGCTAGTGCGATAAATGAAGCAGTCAAATCTAATTCAGATGTCGGCTACAATTTAAGTGAATTCGAAATATTAACAATACAATTTCTTTTCATCGTGATGCTTTCTTAATGATTACGGATGGTCGTCAGCGATTATACCTAAGAAGTCACAAGTGGTATTGATTGCAATCTAGGGGGGGCGAGTGCAGTTTGGAGGTGATATAATTCAAATCGAAGTACGGTACTAGAATCATCATGTCAGATATCCTACAACTACACGAGGTTTATTCGCTATGAAATACACTAAAAATTAATTTTCACAAATACAGAACAGGATTCAAGGACCAGCTGAGACGCTTTCCTAAATATATATGTATTATATATTGAATCTTTGGGGTGATCTAGAACGTCTTGTCAGACAAACACAGGTCTCACTAATAGGAATAGCCTGTTTTTTACTACATATATTTTTTTAATGAACTTATTTCACGTCATGCAGCATGTTCAGCTTATATAATTTAATGAGCTGTAAATATCTGTTAAGCTGTCCCAGCTTCCTCTTCCGTTTTCTTTTATATCTTCTACCCTTTCAAGTCTTCCGTTAAATAAACAGGCAATATCTATAACTAGAGCTGCTAGAGAGAAGAGATAGGGGATAAAATAACGAGGATGAGAAAAACGTAGCCACCTCACAGCATTAGGCGCAAGATTGTTTCACAAAAAAATCTTCGGTCAACAGCTTGGAAAAGCTCCGAAAAATGAAATTTCTTTTGAGGGATTCATATAATTATTATGCATGATTGACAGCCGATGTTGCCGAGATTTCTTTGCAATATCTTGATCTGGCATGAGAAGTCTCGTAAAGATGGCTAAGCAGCTATAGTAGCTCAGCTAAAGTGAAAGCAACCCTCAAAACTGTATTTATCTTTTTATCATTAAATTCATTTCCCCTTATGAATAATTCTGACTACACCACTGCATAATAATAGATCATCATGTTTCATTTTAACAACTTAAGGTGTCTATTTATTACCAATAACACAGATCCGTCCCCTCTCCCTATCCCGAAACATAACCCTATAAAAACCACTACCACTAGGTGATTTACACAGCCTATTGTAAAAAAAGGGAGTATGATCTGTATGCAGGACAGAAATAGGAGTAAATATTTGATAACGTGATTACAGGATTTGTTAGTTTTAAACTTAATTATACAATTCTGACCATACGATGGTCAGAAGCTTAGAAAGGAAATACGGGAATCTGGCAATGGCATAGTAATTATTCACTGATATGGAGTACATCTTACACTGTCCAACATACGAACACAGCATTAATGTCAGTAAGCTTATGCGGAACTCCGATAATAAGCTGTTATTAGCTTTTATGATTAACCAAAACCACGAGCAAATTTTCTCGATTTAAGGACTAAAGAGCACGACTGGCACCCAAAGCAAACATGGAGGGATGGGGAGACCACACTCCAAATGGTGGTAGGCCGCCAACACCAGTGACAGCTGTAGTGACACCGTAACAGACCCTCATGGAACTGTTAGGTGAGGTCTTCACAATGCCTCATCAGCACAACGGATTTAGAAGCCAGCTACCACTCTAGTCTCCTAAACAAAGGAGATTTTCAGTTTGCAATTCTTCACATTTTATTATAAGCGAAAAGGTAAAACAAAACAAAAATCCAACAGTTGTACAGAATCCATAACCGTGTAGGATTTGCCAAAAACATTTTTTAAAAGAAAAAAAACCTTCAATTGGCTACAATGAAATTGGCAAACCGAAAGATTTTTCGTTTGCTTGGAACATACAATACGCAGACTAGTTTCTATGCCTAAGAACTAGACTGAGTTTGAATCTTAAATTTAAGTTCGTTTTTTAAATTTTTCATAGCAGAAAAGAATCAATCACAAATATATAATTCTTCTCAATAATTCATATAACATACATTAAATATGTTACAAGTATTATTGTTGATTGAAACAATCGATTTGCAAATTATTCAATAAAAATCTTGAACTACCACTGACAAGAATTTAACTCAAGACGATTCGGTATTACAACATGAACATAATTAAGTATGTAGCATTACATTAGAGCAACAAAAGTAAATAAGTAATAGCTTTTTACAGATGACAAAACTATAATATTAACTATATAAAAGGTATAGTAAATTACGATATTAGGACGTGAGGGACTTCTAAAAGTGTAAAATCAAATATTAACTCGAAATTGGTTTTTGAGTTGATCATCAAAGGTAGTGCGAGGAAGCTATAGGGAATAATTTAGGATTAAAAAACAAACAAAAAAACATAAACATCAACCACTTAATTTTAGACAAACAACATTCATGAGGCGATAGTTTATAAATTCTGTTTAAGTTTTGCACCAAAAGCATCAAAAGATATTAATGTAGGTCCAAGAATGTTTTAATGTACATTTATATAAACGAAGCTTTGAAGAACTGCTAAAAGCAATAGCGATGTTTAAAATACGCCCATCAAAATGAATAAATCAGGTATCTGACTCAACCGTTAGAAAAAGGGCTAGAGTAAGGGGGGCACAGGGGTGAAAAGGTACTCATTGCAATTAGGGATCTCCCAGAACTATAGACAGGCTAACATTCATCTTAAATTATTGGTCCATATCAGACCAAACTTTATTCAAGACAGAATAAATCGTGAGGTATTACTCAACCATCCCATTTGAATTGTAATTTGAAGTGCATTTTCTCCCGTCACCATTAAAAAAACATCGGAAGTGATGATACTGGTCACTGTAAGTTAGCGAGGAAAGTTCACACTGAAACATAGCCTTAGATAACAGAACGGATATCTTAACTACAAGTGTAAAAAATAAGTCCTTCCTTTGGAACCCCAGCTGACTATCTGGTTCATTTATCAGTGATGATGGATTACAAACAGAAGTTTTTGTCAACCACAGCTCGCATTCTTATCTCAACTCGATTCTTAAATAGTAGTTCGGATATTTTTTATATCTTTGTGCTAGCTGAGCCGCGATGGTGAGCACGCAAGGGTCATTTTAAAACAGTTTGTCTAATATTCAATAATAACAATGGTTCCAGCAAATGAACGAGTCTTATGGTCATCATAAAGCTGTCGAGTCTTTAACAAGATTAAAGGGTCAAGATATATATAAATAATAAATATAAAAAAATATTTAGACTGAATTCATCCTTAAAAAAAAAAAAATGTATTCTACATATTTATTTATCACTTGTTGACACATAATAAATGCATGAGAAAACATATAGTTGAATAGTTGAAACTAGGTTAATAATTTCTATATTCAAAACATGGGATGAGTTCAAGGCTGGGGGAGGGGTCAAACCGGTAAATACGACTTCGAATTATTGCGGTCATCGCTAAATCAGACAACTCCTGAAACTTCGGAAACACAAATTTTATGTAATTTTATATTATTTCTATTAAAATATTTTTGTTTTCTTAAAATATATAATAACTATAAATATATAATACATTAATTATAGATTCCAAACAAAAGTATGTTAAAATTCGTAAAATGTCTACCAGCTTTAAAGACGAAAATTTATAAATCTATGGTTAAATAGATGAAAATGTTTTTTAAAGGTAGCATAGTCTGGTGAAGGGTCAACATCAGAACCTGTTAGACAGGCTATCATAGATTGCTAGGCCTAGGCGAATCAGGCTGCGAAGACGGTCAATTAGAATAAATAATGGATGGCCATAGGGGAAACAGATGAGGAAAGTGATTGATGGAGTATTCCAGCATTGCCTGTCGGTGTTAATTTGTATAAGTTATGGTTGATTATGTTAAATAACAAGTTAACAAAGAAAACAAAATACTTTCTGAAGGCATTCCATGAAGTTAAGAGATTTCAATGACAATCAATTAGAATGAAAAAAAAATATGGCGCTTAAATCCAACAATAAGACACCTACTTTAACAATTAAAGCATAAATTTCGTTGATAAAAAAATAAGAAGAAAAGTTTTGGTGATAATATTTACAGTAATGCTATTTTAGCATCTCCTGTTAAGAACGTAAAGACACGCTTATGTAGTGAAGAAAAGGAACAATTCCCCGCGAGAAGAGATATTTATTTAATTTATTTTAAGCATAAGGATTCATTTAATTTCCAAATATCAGTTAGTCTAAGTTACATTTTATATAATTAAGTCAGAGCTAAACTATCGTATGTAAAATTTTCAAAGTAAAACGAAGTTTCAGTCAGTATTGCTTTTTGTGGAGAGTGGCCAATCTTTATATTTTAAGTGTTGTATTTTATTACTCTTTTAGCTTATTTACGAAGCGAAAATAAAATCAAAATCTGCAAAATTGGACTTACGACAGTTTAGCTCTGACGCACAGGTATATTGATATGATTTTAATATGATCATCCATTAGCCAATAATATCGGTCTTTCAAGATGCTATATTTATTAAGAAAATATTTTTTTTTTTGTATTTAATACTCCATATCACGATTTGACATTATAAACCACGAACAAGAGATAAACTTTTAATAAAGGAGTATCACCTTAGGAATTTATTATTATAGCAGTATGAAATTTACTGAAATAATCATAAAGAGCGAAAAATAAAGAAAAAAGAAAAAAAAATATTTTAGAAAAGTATTCGAATATTATCAAACCAAGGCCTTGAGTCTCTAAAACAACAGTAAATAACTAGGCAGTCAACGTTTCGCCAATTCGGGTCTTATCAGACTGAAAAAGTAAGATCACAAAAATACAGTCCTGAGACAGAACATATCAAATCTAAAAAATACTCAGCAAATAGAGACAGTAGACCACTCTATGACAATTAAAAAATAGCGTCTTAAGTTTATCTGTAATTAATCATTATTCTTTTTAACTGAGAGTACAAACAACCGATTCAGATATTTAAGAAATGATGTATTAGGTACCTTAAAAAAGATAATGAGTATGAATTTTTAAAAATTCCTTGAAATAAACAATTAAATAATAACTTAAGTTATTAAAGACAATGAGGCATCGTTTATTTGCAATGAAAACCAAGACTAGGATTCTGGACTGATAAAGAAAAAATCTTGAATATGGCATCAGATATTACAGATAACCAATTTAATCTCAGCCAGCGAATTGCGAATAAATCGAACTCCTTCATTAAATAGGTTTCAGAGATAACAACAAAATGAAAAAAACACTCATCATAATAGGTATCTCTATGGTCCATTATTAAAGGAAAATACAATACTAAAATAGCACACGATTGATACAGAAAAGATATTGATATATTTTTTTTGTCTCTCGATATAAATTTTTTAATTTATTAATAACCAGTGATTCTCACTTTCAACAAACTATGACGAAATGGCCAAAACGGACATAACATGAAAATTTACAACATTTATTTGGTGCTGTTGGGTCTTTTATTTTTCTTCTTACCTGTCTTAAGACTAAATAAGAATATTTACCTGTACCTTCCCGTAGCATGCCAATTGATAAGTTATACAGGAGGATTGTCCCACATCAGCTTCTTCAGATAGTTCACCAATAGTTATAATATTACAATGTTATAATATTTTATAAACGAACCATGAATATGAATTGTGTCCAATATATATATATATATATATATATATATATATATATATATATATATATATATATATATATATACACATTCATCTATCAGTATGCCGTCGAATTTAGCATGAGCTAAACATATGCTAATACGACAGACAGTTCAGAACGATATGGATGAAAAATTTCAATAAATATTAATGTCATTCAGAAAATATTAGTTAAATATATATAAATTTTAAGGCTTATCAAACATATATATAATGATCGTGCAATAAAATTATACTTCTTTAATTTTTCCAATACTGCATACCAGAATTCCTCAGATAAAATAAATTTGAATACCTACATAAAGTCAATAGCATTTAAATTTTTAATTTTTCACGAGTCTTAAATGGTTTGTCCAATGCTTGCAGTATGTTTTCAGGAGTTGAAGAGATACTTTAGGTCAATGAATTCTTCAACCTTGGATAATTCAAAATGTTTATCTGCATGCACATTTCATCCAGAAGTCGTAAGCAAATTTTTAGTAAATGAAATCGACATTCTAATCTATTATTGATCGATCTGATCTATTATTGATCGTAATCTGATCTATTACGTCGAACTCATTTGTTTGCCGAATATACAAATCAGACCAGTATTCAGTCAATAACATTTTTTTGGAAAATAAATACCAAATAACAAATTATACCAACTATACAGTAAAAAGATGGCGGCAACTACAAAGAGACAGATAAAGCAATCCATTAAGCATCACAAGATAAGAGTGTCAGTCGGTTACCAGACCAATTAAGTAAGAAGTAGTAGCACTCGCGAAACAAAAGGATTAGCACATGAAAGTTGGTCGAAATATACACAACAAATAATTTATTATTTGTCAATTATAAAAGTGTTTTAAAGATTCCAAAGCAAGTAAAAAACAGTTATGAACATATTTTATGCGAAATGCTATTAAACAAATTAGTAAAATTAAAATTAAATATTTCTGTATAAAAGAATCTTTATTTTATAAAAGGTAAACAAGCGAACTATTTTCCTCTCAAAGAGATCTGTTACACATTCATTGAAACCAAGGGCATATAAAACTCATTTGCAACTAATTCTTTAAATAATTACAAATGTGTTTAATATTGCGAATATAGAAGGGTTTTTGTTACACATTCTTTCCGTAATAGGCGCCATTATTAGTTGGTAGTTAGTGGTTGCTTTCTTTCACACAATTTTAGTAATATAATAAATTAAAGTAATATAATATTATATAATATATATATAATATATAACATACATATATATATATATATATATATATATATATATATATATATATATAAATATATATTTTTGGTGGCTCCAAGATATGAATTATACCTAATTCATTACTTGGAGTAATTTATTACCATAAATACAAAATGGCAGGCAAGCTTCAAAATCCAAATTCCTAACAAATGATTTAATAAGAAAGAATCTTTATTTTATAAATGGTAACTGTTTCCTACTCAAAGGGGTCTATTTACCACTCAATGTAACCAAGAACATAAAAAACTAATATCCAATAAACTATCTGAATATTTATAATAATTGCATATTAAAGTTGTTCAAATGCCCATCACAGCCAATTCCATTTCCCATTATTTAAGACCAGTATAAAAGTCGCCAAAAAGCGCATATCCACAGCAATGTTACAACTCTCTTATTTATTTGTAACACTCTTATTTTTTGTGGAAGCTTCTATAGTTACAGATTAACAAAACTACTTAAAAGAGCATAGGAACAACTTCTTGTTGAATTAGTTCCACATCGTCAATGAAGTTCCGAATTTTTCACCAATCAAAACCTGGCGAACATAAGGATGTTCAGATTTTTTTCAAGTGGTGACTCCAACGATATATGTGTTAATCAATAAATAAAGATCGAAATTCTTTAAAATCTTATTATTGTATTGTCTATCAATTAATAAATTAATACGTAAATATTAATGGAATATATCAAATAAATTAACTTAGTTCATTCGCCTCTCCTGACAGCTTCGGTTTTCTATTCCTGTCCCACTAATCCCACTGGATGAACGACAGAGAATATAGAAACTATATTTATAGCACCGTGACACCCCGAAACGTTGAAATTTAAAACTTGAGAATTAATTAAATATGAAGTAATGAGAAACATTAATTGTAGTTAACGATACTTATTCTTGCAGTGGATAATCATTTACTTTGTAATCAACAGGTGAAAATATTAACATACTTTGATTTAAATAATTAAAATGATTATTTCGATATGATTTAGACAAGCTAGATAGGACATCGTGAAGGAGAAAAAATTAAAGAGATTAAAAAAAAATCTTTACACTCGTGTTTCAGATAACCGTATTGCAATAACGAAATAGATTCAATGAAAGGATGGAAAACGGAATGCATTTTTTAGATAATTATAGATAATAACATGTGTTATTGTCTATAGGAAATATAGGAACAAATCAGTAGCCTTTCGAAAACAGGCCGTGCATAGTGGTGCTTTAAAACAATATGATGTTCATAACATTGTATCGTGACTAAATAGAATAAGTATACAATAAAACTTATAACAAGGCATAAGACTACCCCATATCTGAAATTTTTGTTATTTATTATTTCAAAAATTCACATTTTCAGTAAATCATGAGATCAAATGATACTTATTATTTTATGAAATGAAATAGAATTTTAAAGTTATCCAGTAATTACCAGTGGAATTCACAAAACGTTAAATTTGTATACCAATATACATAAAAAAAAAAAAAAAAACATACAAATTCAGACTCCATGGTAACTAAAATCTTAATAAGTATAGAATTATTATAATAAATCATAATTCAGAAATAGTTCAAACTAAAAGACAACAAAACTTCTTGACTTAAGTACCGGCAATCCTGGATAAGGCAATTTTTAGTTTTCATAACTCCTCCAGTTAATAAGCTTGATCAACCTATTTTAAGATCGACTAAAACTTAATACCTAGTTTTCTTTTTAAAACCCCTATATGGTAAAAAGGCATATCCAATAGCAATTAAATTTCATGAAGAAAAAAATAAAATCGTAGCCTAAGTACAAACAGGGAACAAAATAGAAACAAATTTTTTAAGATACAATTTCTTCAATAACTACAGCAGTAACTTTTAGTAGGGATGAGTAATATAAAATTATCATAAATTAACATATTGAAACCGTGCTAACCGTTGTAGGTATATCTAATTATATCTTAAAAAAATAAGAAAATTAATAGATAATTTAGAAGTAATATAATTTCATAAATCAGAGAAAATAAAATAATTTTCTGGTTGTCTTAACATGGTTAATGTTCAAGATGCAGCATTTTTGCAATCAATTTTTTGCGAGAATACATAATTTATTACAATCCAGAAAACTGTTTGAAGACAATATCTTTACCTTTTTCAGCCAAAGCAGCCAAACCGATGAGCATGAGAAGCAAACTAGCACTTAACTTCATCGTAACTAAGGGAAGCAACACTACGATCTCAGTTGGACAAACCTAAGAAGTACCGAACACTAGAGCAGCCGACGACTCACTGACAGAGCCGGCCGCTCGCGACCCCCACCACTCGCTTGGGCCTCTAGGTCTTCAGCAATGGGAAAAGACAACTTTTAAACCCAATTAATCTTAAGCCAACAAAAATTTACCAATACCAATTTTCAAAATTAATTAGATAGTTCCTTTTTCCGCCTAAATAAAGCAGTGAAATTGAAGTTCACTGAGTCGGAAATAATGGTTTGGAATACGATGCACACCACGCCATATTCATGCGAACAGTTTCAAGAACATTTGAGTTATAAACTCTTCTTTCGAAATTAGCTGTTTTGGAAAAAATATTTAATGTGTCCATAATTATCTTTGAAATAACCACTTGGAATGTTCCGGGAGATGTACAGTTTATTATAAAACTAAAATGAAAAAATAATCTTTATTCTGGGATAATATGAATGTAAAACATAGGCAGCATCTGGCTGGCTTCACTGTGGTAAATCAATTATATTACTTTAAGTAACTATAAGTCTATATAGTTATATATTATATATTATATTATAAATAGTAATAAGACTTATAACTAACTATAAGTCAAATAACAATTATCTATAAAAATAAATTACAAAAATAACAATAAATATACTTATGTACATATTTTCTCGAACTTGCATAGTTATTTATTCTTTACATGCACGCGAAATATTGTTCACTCCAGAAGATGGAGAAATAAATCGTGTTTAAATGAGGTTAGGGAGGAAGCTTGAAAAATGGAGATGGGTAAGGAATTTCAAAATTAATTCCAAAGGTAGCGCGAATGATTTTTTGAAGGATTTTTCAAAGGAAGCAGTTCCATGAGATGGGATATACAAATCACTATGTTGAGATCTTGTATTTAGAATATGAATGGAAGAACACAGAGTGAGGAGGTCAAGATTATAGGAAGGTTTTCTGACTCTTAAGGATTGGAATAAGAAGGTACCGAGAAGGTAAATTAGGATAAAGCCATTCAGAATTCCAGTGAGAGACGTGAGAGCGTCTGGGGAGACCGAAAATGAGTCTTAGGAAACAATCCATTAATCGTTTTAGTATCATCCCGTGCTCACTAAACAGTCCTCCATACACTAAGCATCCGTTGTCAAAGTGGGGGAGAATGAGGAAGGATACTAGAAGATGGCGGGTACGCCGAGGAAAAGAATCATGGAATCAGGAGCCTTTTGAGGATTGATATGGATTTTCTGGTAATCTGGGAAATATGGTTACTCCAATGGTTTGAGTCAAAGGTAACTCTGAGGTTTTTTGTAGAGTTTTGGAACTGAATAGGAATGTTGATGTATGTTAATGGATAGCAGAGAAGGACATTTAGAGAAGGTTTGGAACCAATTAAAATTGTCAAAAAGTTTTCGCAGGATTCAGGCGCAACTCATTTTCCGAAGCCCAGCGGTTGATACTATCAATATCATCTTAGAGACGCCTCGAGCATGTCGGAAGGCTATAAGGATAGTTATATTTTTAGGTTACCTACATGCAAATGATATTGGGAAAGGCGGACGAATTTGGAAAGATCATTTATATAGATGGAAAATAAGGTCGGTCAGAGGGGAGATCCCAGAAGAGCACCTCGCTTGAGATGAGGGCGGTTTGTTGGGAATAATGACTGATTGAGAGCGGAGAGACAGAAATGAGTGAAACCAGCTTAAAGCACTAGTGGATAGGGAAATGTTATGTAGTTTGGAGAGGAGAATAGTGTGATCAACAGTCAAAGGCTTTTGAAAATAAAAGCGGATAAGGATTGCGATTTTTTTTGGTCCATATAGATTGTAGGTCTTGATATAGAGATCTTGTGTAATTTTTAGCAAAGCCGATTATGTGGAATAACCAGGAGAGAAACCTGATTAGAACGGATTACGGAGAGTATTTCACTTAAGGAAGGAGGTGAGTTGAGAATAAACTATTCTTTCCAGTGGCTTTGATAAATTTGATAAGATGGAGATGGGTCTAAAATTGGAAGCTGTGGAAGAACAAGGACTCTTTTTCAGACTGAAGGAAAAATATAGTTTTGCAGGGAAAAGTTGTAGATGTGTAAACGGACTGGAAGTACGGCGGGAAGGGTGTGTTTTATAATTTTTACTGGGATTTGTTCTTGTTTTCATATTCATTCGTTCGGAATTATAGTACAGAAGCAATTAAATCCTCAGGAATAATGTGAAGGAAATAAAATCGATCGGGTCACAAAATTTTTGCTTTCTTTATTTGACCGCTGATAATATACCATATATTTTTATAAAATAATATATATTGTATAAAATAATATAAAATATAATAAGTATAAAATAATATATATTGTATATCTAAAGACCTAAAGAAATTGGACTCACTGCGAACACGCTCGAGGGAGAAGGAGGTATCGAGGACTAGGATTGATCTGCTGCCAATGGGAAGCTCCTCTACAACACTGGTCAATTGCCCAGGGACAGCCAAATATGCCGGATGCCCTGTTCCAATATAAGTTCGATTATTATTATCATCATTATAATACTATAAACAAATTAAAAAAAAAAGAAGGTTTAAGTTTAACTTTGATTTTTATTTTTATTTTTAACACAGTAATTATATATTGCACAATTCATCATACTTATTGCTATATGAAATGAATGGGAAAGTAAATAAAAGTATTATAGCAAACATAGATTCATGGAGGAAACACCTCATTCAATTCGATATCCTTGCTGTCCCATCGAATAAAAAAAAATCATTGTTTTTATTGTAAAGCTAATACTATTATAAATGTGATTTTATTATTTATACCACCATATGTTATCAGGAAAAATGTGGGTTTATTTTTAATTAAATCATATTTCTTTAATATTTTTCAAATTGAAATTATCATTCTGAAAATATTTTCTAAAGGCACATAGACTCTTTTGCATTTCTAAGCTTCAATTATTACAACTCTTAGGGGAAAGGGAGAGGTTATCAGCAGAAGTGCCTCCCCTCCCCCATCTCGTAATTCGAGGACCTCCTCCCTTCTCCCTCCAAACTTACCGCTACGGCTCTTTAATGTGAAACCCTTATTATTATTATTTATGAGCATATCACATAATTTTCATTTTTATTTTATAATACAATGTGTGGGAAAAATGAAGGAAAGTTTTGTGGTAGTCGTAAATTTTGATTCACTCCAATTTATTGTGTCGCTGAACAAGTATCTGAGATTAGTTTACATATATATTTTTTTTTTTTTGGCCAATATCTCGGAAACTTAGTTTTTCTGAGACCACCTTATTAGAAATTAAAGTAGGCAAAATTTCTACATTTTATTTCTATAAAAAATATCTTTACGATCAATCGCTAAGCCGCTGGTGCGCGCTGAAGAAGTCTAAGAAAGTGTCAAAAAGGGATTTATGGCTCTTTACGTCTGATTTCCATAAAAACCATCCAAGTTACCCTACTTTTGACCATACATGCTATTAAACTTCATGAAATACACAATAAATATATGAAAAATATATATTACCTATGTACATTGTACAATTGTTTAAAATCAAAGTGAAAGAGAAAATGATGAAAAATATGAAGACAAATGATGAAAATAAACTTGGGGATGGGAATTGCAAAACTCTTTTACTTCCATATTTTATTAAAATGGATATAACAATGGTTTTCATAACTCACTGAGTGAAGAGTCTAAAAATGTCGACACTGATCCCTTACTTTATTTTCTTACATTTAAAAACCAACAGTAACAAAACTCCCTTTATCTAGCAACCGGTGGACTGCAAAACTACTTACCGACATCATAATGTGAAAAAATGGAAGAAAGAAGTTTTAACGTTCACAACCTCACAAGGTTTTTGTTTGAAAACTGTTAAATGTCGGCCAAAATAGTCAGTAGAAATTCTCTGAACCTGAAACTTAGTGGTACACTCTAAAACTGTGCTGAGTGGATGGCTACAGTTGTTGAAGGTGGTAGTTCTGCTAATTCGGACGTGGCTCTGAATGCTGATCTCTTGTAAGATACGAATCTGAGTTGATTCATAGATGGAGCAATCCTCTCATTTTAATCATATACAAGGGCGTACGCAGAAATTTCTTCAGGGAGAGTGCCGGTTATAGAGAAATATAGCTGAAATATCTGAAATATAGAGAATTTACGTAATTTCGCCTTTATTCAAGACACTGTTTGAGTATCGGACGCAAATTTGAGTGTGATACGGCTTTTTAGAGCAGAATTCCACTAATTATATAATAATATTACTGATTTCAAAAAAAAAAATTGTCAGACGATAATACGTGTTTTGAAGATTTCTGGAGCAGAATTTAGCTCTTTATAATTTCAACCGTTTAAAGAAACTTTAAAAAAAAATATCGGACGAAAATGTCAGGTTTTTGGAGCAGAATTCGGCTAGTTATATTAACGTTTTTTCCAAGATAGTTGATGAAAAACGGACGAAGATTTGTCTGTTCGAAAGATTTCTAGAGTAGAATATTTAGCTTTAATGTCGCCAATTTCAAGACAATTTTTAAAAATCGAATGAAAATGTTGGTGTTTTGAGGATTTATGGGGCAAAATTCAACTCCTTATATTTTTATAATCAGGGGCGAATAGTCAAGATTTAAACCAATCAGGAGCAGAGTTTAGCACGTTATAATAAATCCCTTCCCAAAAGTTTTTAAAAAAATAAAGCGAATTCGGCTGTTTTGGTGCTGTCTGGAGCAGAATTCAGCTTATTTTAATTTCAGGATATCATGCTACGTTTTTCGTTAATTTGATTTCAGCACATGTTCGCCAAAGATGTAGAAGTTCATGAGAGAGCTGTTTGGTTCCCTGAGGATATCGTTTCAGCCGGTATAAAAAATTTACTTAAGGCATAATATTTCTTTTTGTTCAAATTGTTGATTTTTTAATAATGTCAGAGGTTTGTTTTAGTTTAAGCTAAGGCTTCCATTCTAACTCGAAGTTAATAGAGGCTTTCAAAAGGCATTCCAAGATCCTAAAACTCTACAAATATCGATAAATTGAAAACTATTAGATTGAACAATTTTAAAAATTAAGTTCAAGTTTTGAAGTAAAATCCCTGCCTAAAATGAACTATGAATGAATGAACTAAAGTTAAAATGATCTCCCTGCCTCTTTTTTTCCAAACTGAAATTTATTTTTTTCTCTTTCTCACAATTTAATCATTATCCTTTTGATCTTTTGGAGGAGAGAGATAAAACCCTCTGCATACACCCATTGCCCTTACGATGAAAGCAGAAAACGTTCTCCTGCTTGTTCTATGCTCTGATAAGTAACCTGTGATTTTTGGAAAACCCTCAAATTGCAGCAAGATCGGGGTTTTTGGAAAGTGTTTTCACAAATACCCAGTTATATTGATCTAAGAGGATGAAATTGTCTCACAGCCACGTATAGCATGTAAGAACATAATGTGCTTTTAAAAAGTTTGGTAGTTAACAGCGAGCATTGGAGAGTTTGATGAACGAAGCCCTTTCTGATCGACATTATTGTTTTTTTGTTTTTTGTTAACTGAAATCCAATAACGAAGAGGTATAGAAGATATATTTGTTGAGTCTCTGTTTGTTCATATGCACCAAATATTAATGTTCATTTTACGTATTCTTATTCATGTTCCATGAAGTTTAATATCATGTATGGCCACAAGTAGTGTATGTAACAATGGATACTTTTTTATAGAAATAGGACATGAAGAACCTTAAATCGCGTTTTTACCACTTGTTGGGAATTTAGCCTCATTTCCAGCGGCTATAGCGGTTTAAAGATTGATAGTAGAGAAATATTTTATGGACATAAAATGTGTCTACTTTAATTAGTTAGAGAAAGGTCTTGTTTGAATAAAATAAATTTTCAAGATATGGGTGGAAAACCAGGTTCCGGGAAAAATCTCTGTCTCAAAACCTAAAATTCAAGTTCAGAGACCCAAAAAACTAGGATATACAAAAATGTATGTCTAAAACAAACCTTTCCCCTTTTCTGGACTACCACATATATAATTTTAGTTTTAGAGTACTTTTTTATATTTCTTCTTCAAACAACCGCTCCTCCCCCCTCTGGAAAACCCAAAAAAGGTCACTTTCGACCCCCGTCCAAGAATTTTTACGACGCAGCTTGCGTCGTGGCCCTCCCTTGTGGGCACCGCTGGTTACCAGAACTTTCAACGAAACAACCGGTCACCAACAAAAATGTTGACTGTTAATATTCCAAGGTCAAAGTGGTGATAATATTTCTCGATTTTCGACTGCATTGTTTGGAATTAGTCTTATTTCATTTAGACGTTTTCTAAGAATGAAGCTTCACGTGTTTACACTTTTTTTTTTTCTTAATCTCCGATTTTATTAACAAATGACGCTTTCACAGTCAGTAATCATTTTAATAATTCCAATGAACACGAATATTACAATTGAATTAAAATTATTACTGCTTTAATTATATATTATTTAAAATTATTAGTGCTCAAGAGATAAAAAAACCCAAAAGTTCCTTTTCAGTTGAGGTTTGGTCCTTACCGTAATTTAAATTATCAGTTCTTTAAATGGCACAACTTTGCAATAGGGGCGCGTTATCACTGGTTCCTCCCGAACTTACCCCAAGGTCGTCGGACTAGCATACTCTAGCGCCATTTGCGCTAACTAACTGCTTTGCATTGAATTGTAATATTTGTATTCGTTGGAATCATTAAAATTATTACTGCTTTAATTAGATACTATTTAAAATTATTAGTGCTGTCGACTTCCGCTCATTACGTTTACCCAAGAAATAAACAAAACACCAACGGATCCTTTTCAGTTGAGGTCGGGGTCTTACCGTAAGTTCAATTATTACTGCTTTAATTAGATCACGACTTACGCTCGCTCAAGAGATAAACAAACCCCAAAAGGTCCTTTTCAGTTGAGATCGGGTCTTTACCGTTATTTACATTATCAATCCTTTAAATTATTACTACAACTTCCCCAGATCACCGGAAGTCGACATCACTAACAATTTAATTTAGATGTAAATAAGGCAGTAATAATTTTTATTATTCCAATGCATACGGATGTAGCAATACAATACAAAGCAGTTGGTTAGCATAAATGACGCTATAATGCACTAGTCCGGCGACCTTCGGGTAAGCTCGGGAGGAACCAGTGATAACGCGCCCCTATTGTAAAGTTTATGAGGCGACCAGAAAAAGATATAGATGGTGTGTTACCCTTCCTATTTGGAAATACCAAAAAGTTGGAAATTTGAGAATTGAGAACCTACTTCAAACTGCGAAAATAGTAGAAAAACCTCAAAGTTAATAAAAATTAAAACCAATACTAATATTTATTTTTTTTTTTTTTTTTATGTTTCAGATGAAGAAATGTTTAATTCGATTGAGAGCAATGGGCTGTATTTTACTCCATCAGCTTTGTTTTTTTATTTTACAAAGTTTTGGCTGTACATGTCATCCTCAGGTACATTATATATTGGAGCTGAAAGTGCTCTATTGTATAGATTTTTTCATACCTTTTGTGTAAGACTGGAATTTTATCGATACAGTATTGTGTTTGAATAGAAAAAAAAAATTGTTAAAGACACTTAAAAAAGTGTCAACATTTTCAATAGTTATGTGAAAAGTTCAAATTCAAAAGATTTGGGGGAAATTATGATATTTCAGAATATAGTTGGGGTAATTAAAATATTTAATGTAGTTGAAAAATCTGGTGAAAAAAAAAATTGAAGAGAAATTTTAGATTCTGCACCTTTCAATAAATGTTTGTACCAACGTCCCTGGTTCCGATGTATTACAGCCAAAAATGTATCAAAAAGTAAAAATGTAATGTAAGCAAATATAATGTAAGCAAAAATGTCTTCCGACTAATAGTCTCTGCTACTTTCCTTTCAGCTAAGCGCTCCCCACTCTGATCCAACCCTTTGGCGAGAAAATTTTATTTGATTGATTAGACGACTTTAACTATGTTTTTTCTTCATTTTGTTTTACCAAAATAATCTACACATCTATCTCTAAAGCTATATAAGACTTTTTTTTAATACAAATTCTGAAGCCTTTTTTTTTTTATATTTAAATATTGTTACAGCCCTTATTTGACATACTACAACCTTCAAACATGGTTATTGGCAGTTCTATGTTAATAAGGAATAAGTTGCAATAAAAAGCACCAAAATTCAAATTATTAAGTTGTGCAGGCAATTAAATTTAAGTATAGGTGTTGTGGAATTAGAGTTTTATTGATGAAAAAATGGCTTAAAATTTTACAACTCCATATTTATACATATAAAATAATAAAAATAAAAATCCATACATAAATGAAATATTTAAACTCTAGGTATTAAATTATTAAGTATACACTAGGATTCTGGAACAAAGATTAAGGAAATTGGTGGAAGAGGAACAGGTAGGTTTTAGGCCCGGTAGGCAGACACAGGATCATATAGTTTCCCTGAGAATGATTGTAGAGAAGGCATGGGATAGAGCTAAAGCAGTATACCTAGCTTTCTTAGATTTACGGGCGGCTTTCGACCATGTTCCTACACAGGAAGTATGGGTTGCATCGGAAGATAGGAGAATCCCACAAAATCTTATAAGTGCAATTAAGTCAGTTTACCAAGACCCAAAGGGAATAATAAGGCTAGCCGGCACTGAGTCCAGGTCGTTCCATTTCTTTGGGGGAGTTAAGCAGGGCGATAGCCTAAGCCCCCTACTGTTCATAATTTTCATGGATGCCATTTGGAAATTTTGTAAAAGGAGGACACCCAGAGCAATAGTGGAATACTGGAATATGACCCCAGTGTTGGCACAGGCATTGCTGTACGCAGTTGATGTGGTATTATTGGCGGATACCGCTGAATCTCTCCAGGTCGCTGTGGATGAGTGGCAAGAAGAACTGCAACTAAGAAGCATGCAGATCAATGCCTCCAAAAGCAAGGTTATGTGTATTGGACGAAGGAACGAGGATCTTAGCATCACTTGCAATGGAGAGACCCTTGAGCAAACCGATATCTACTGCTACCTGGGAACAATGATCTGCAAGGATGGAAGAATAGACCAGGAGATCATGAATAGAGTCCAAAAGGCCAATGGAATATTCTACCAAATATCCATGACACTCATTGGGAAGCAGGAGTTGAGCAGGAAAGCGAAGGTCCTGCTATTCAAATCAGTTTTTCTCCCAGTGCTACTATACGGATCGGAAAGCTGGACACTCCTGGACCGCCATGCCAGCAGGGTTGTATCTGCGGAAATGAGATTCCTACGGAAAATATTAGGAAAAAACAGGCGAGACCGCATAAGGAATGAGAGGGTGCGAGAGGAACTAGGAGTTAGATCCCTCCTAGAGACGATTGAAGAAAGACAGCTGAAGTGGTTCGGGCATGTCAACAGAACGGGAGATGACCGTAAGGCCAGGTGGCTTCTAGAGGCAAGACCGAGAGGAAGGCGACCACAAGGCAGGCCAAGGCTCATGTATGCAGACTTAATTGAGAGAATTGGCACAAAGAAAGGATGCACCATGCCGGAGATGAGAAGGCTTGCACAGGACAGGGACCGTTGGACGAGATGGTCAGAGGCAGCTACTCCACGCTTAACAGCACTGAGGAGATAGTGAGAGAAGAAGAAGAAGGTATTTAATATGAATAAATTATAAGTTAAAATGTCAATTTAAATTAAAATTAAAATTTTTATAATAATAATTTTAAATAAAACCATTATAAAATACATAATACACTAAAAATATTATTATTGTTTCCTTCAGATTCACATATAAATATGAACTAATTATAAGTTACTATATCAATTTAAATAAAATACTTTTTTTATAAAAATGAATTTTAAAAATATTATAAAATACATAATACATATAAAATTAAGATATTATTATTTCGTTTCCTTCACATTCCCTGTAAAAGTATCAACTTATTAAACTGCTGCCTTTTTTATGTCAGGAACTAAATCAAAGGTCATAAGTTTTGTCATGTGATATTTGTTGCTAACAGATTTACCAAGTTGATGAAATGGTTAGTATCAAAATCTTGATCCAACATATGGGATTTCAAGTTATTAAAGATTTGTCGGTAAAGACAAAGCGCTAAAACTTGGGACACCATGTTTTTTAATTTTTTCCATCAACATTAGCATATGATCTGCGATTCTTCAAAGTGGGACGAACACAATTTTTTATGCACGCTAGGTGTCCAATTTTCCCTTAGCATAGCCTGGACTCATTTTTCTTTTAGAATAGGATCTTTAGGAAACCTAAAATCATAGGTAAAATTATTAATGTTTCAAGCAATGTTTATGTTTTCTTCTAGTGAAAACGCGATTGAAGGAATGTATTTAACACAGATTTCTTATTATACTTAGAAATTTAAATTGCTATTGCCTGGTGCATTTATAAGCTATGATCTATATAATCAGCAAAAAGTTACAATAATCAAATGAATAAATCAATAAACATGATTTCATAATAAAATTTGGTTAATTATTACAAAGCTTTTATACTTACTTGTGAAACATTAGTCCATCAATTCTATCATTGCTTCGATTTTATAGCCAAATGTTGAGCAGTAAACCATTTTTTAAATAAAAACTTTAAAAAACAATTAAAATAAAACAAAACAAGCAAATGAAACTTTTAAAATAACACTAAACAAGAAAGCAAATCTTAACTGACAAGAAAGTCAAGGGAAGGTTAGTTCCATAACTAAGGTCCACTCAGTATGGCCCCCTCATCTCAAAGGAGACAATTTTCAACAAGCCATGCTCCCTCCATTAGTATCTTCCATCCTCCTTGTGCTATTTGCTATTATCACCTCCCTGCTCCATACTATTATAACCTCCCTGTCTTGACATAAGACAATATAAAGGGAAACCTTCAACAGCCTTCCGATTTTAGGTTCTTGTTTATGTTGTCTTTATGCTTCTTAAAGTTTTCTATTTTTTTATTTTTACTTATTGTCATCTAATATGTCTTTATTTTCTCAACATTTTAAAGTGGTTTCCATTGATTTGCTTCATGTTTTTAAAACTTCACAGTCTTTTAAATCTTGTGTTGACCTTTTTGACAAATCTTTCATAATTAAAAATAAAATACATGTACACACTAAACCTGGAAATGACTGCAAGGAATTCGAACATAAAGGTAAAAACCTAAGGAGTAAGGAGTTTTGAGAAAAAATTAATTCTTGGATTTTGAAGAGTTAACTTAATAATGTTTTAAAAGGCCTTAACGAAAACTTCACAAATGGCAGGGGAAAACATTTGGAAAGAATTAAAAATAGCTCAGAAAATGTTTCAAGCAAATATCAGCAAAAAGTGAAATCCCTTAGTTCTATTATGAAGGTAAATGGAAATACATAGCACATTGATTGTTTTTAGGTTTTTAAAAATTGTTAAAATGTACTCTACTATTATATTAATATATATTTATTTACTTTTTTTTTATTATCTAATATTATTTTGTACAAACGTTAGATTTATATTTAAATTTGGAACATTTGTTTATAATAGTAAATAGCTATGCTATTTAAAGATATGTTTTTTTTATAAAGTTAAAGTTAAAATAATTAACTCAATATTTTCATGGCACAGCATGAAAGCCCTGTAGCCTTAGGCCCACTGCATACTAAACCCAGCATATGCCAAGCCCAGACTTTATAAAGAAGAGAATAGTACTGCATGGTCTGTGTGTGCTACGTCCAATATGCAGTGCATACTATAAACTGTGATTCACAGATCTGTCTACACATGAGCTGTGCCTGTGTTGTGTTACCATCAAAGCTAAATTATTGGCAGTATATACATAATAATGTGTTTGTATAGAATAATGAAGACTTATATTGCATACTTTAAAATTAGAGGGCGTGACAGGCGATTTCCCAGACTGCCTGGTTTGGAACGTTGTGGGATCCTGGATCCTGGGATTCCCACCTGGGTCAGTTAATATTTATTTTGCGGCAGTCCTGCGAAACGAATCTTAACACACCCTCTCTGGATAGCACGCGGCGGGACCTAATGGTAGTTGTTAGGTGTTGGCAAAAAGGACCACTTGCCGGACTAGTTCCCCCATCAATACCAGCACCCATACTATAAAATTAATGATTTCTCAATTTATGTGTAATGTTTATATTTGCAGTGTAATGAAACAACAGCACATGGTATATTATTTAAATTTCCATTCTTGGAAAAGGCAAACATGGATGCTATTAATTCAAAAGTAACTACATTATTAGGTAAGAAAATGATTGTTATAAACTAAATTTTTTGATACTTAATAATTATTCACATTTTTTCTCTATAAATTTTTCTTTGATATTCTTACTTTCATTACTTTTTACTTTACTAACCATTATTAATTTTTGGCAATCTTTATTTATATGGTTTTATATTATTTCCAGCAACCTATTTTATTATAATTTTAAAATATTACCTATTATTATTTCTGTAATTTTTGTTTCATATCTATGTTGTAGCTCTGAAGATTGCCTACAAATATTTACTGAAATATAGACCATTATAATAAAAATAAAAAAAAAAAAACTTGTTTCTTTTGTTGTTATTTTGTTTACTATGAGTGATCTAGGCCAAATCTTGATACTAAATTATGAATACTACGATTACTCGTCAGAAAAATAAAGGGTGCTCACAATCTCTCATTTAGCATGCTAACATTCTATTTTTGCTATTCATTGAGTTTCAACAATAGCATGAATATCACAATAGAAAACAAGTCAAATAACAGTCTCAGCTTAACAGAGCTGATTGTGTGCTAAATGCAGTGTCACTCTGCTAAATGGCCAACATATTGTTTTGTCAACTCACAGGTGTCCGCATGAGGTTTTAAAGTTTCAACTGATTATTTGTTTGTTCCAATTTTATTATTTTTCTTTATTTTAAAATTAAAAATGTTTTAAGGCTTTGTAATTTTTGTAGTAAAGGTTTAGATTAGTAAAATAAAATCAAATTGTGTCATAATGCTACAGACTGCGCCACCATCTCTGTTTAGCAATATGCGATAGTACTTACACTGGGCTGCTCTTAATCCTGAAGTTCACATGCTAAATAAGATTTTGAGTACCCCTATAATTATCTTTCCAAAAATCTTATAAAATCAGCCATAGTTATAGATCTAGCAGCCTTAAAGCTTTAAAAAGTGGAAGACCTAGCCTGGTAGATTTGCCAACCAATTTTTTGTATTGATTGTAGCCAATAGATTAATTTAGTATCGATAATCTTCTAGTTAGTGTGAAATTAATTTGTAAAAACACATGGAGCTTTGTTTTCCTGAAAAATACTGTTTTTCTTGCAGTTTCAATTTAATTATGTTGTTTTGTTTATGTTGAAAGTTATGTGTGCTTTCCTAAAAAATTTATTTTCCTCGAGGTTTAAATTTGATAGTGTTTTTGGCTTTACAAGTTCAATTTATTTGTTAGCTTCTGCAGTTAGATGACTGAAGTAAATGATGAAAACTAAGACTGAATAAGAACGAATGCCATTACATCACATTTTCACTTCAATATGAGACCAGCCCAGTCTATTCCGAAAGAAAACCAATTCCATAATCTGACAAAGTATATTACCTAGGACTAAAGTTTGATTGATGGCTTCACTGTTCACCGTATAGGCTCAGAATTTTATTTTCTAAAACATTTATTTGATGCTTTTATTTCTAAAATTGACAGAGAACCAAAAAATCTGATGTGACTAGCACATGGCCTTATACCAATACTAAAAACCAATTTGGAATTTCAAGTAAAGTACCTTTTCCGGTTAATGAATATTATTCCTAATGATATAAAAGTTTCTTATACGAAATTTGAAAAGAATTCGATTAAATTTAGACTTCTTTTTCACCAAATTCTATTTGGAACAAAAAGTAAAATACAACTTTCGATTGGTATTTGGTAGCCGAAATTTAATACTTTATTTGCTGGTATAAAATTCTCTTAATATTAAATTTGAAAAGAATACGATGATATTTAAACATCTTTTTTTGCTAAAATCTGTGTAGAGCTTCATATAAAGTATCATTATTATATTATTTGATTATTAAAAACAAAATCTAATCAGCTCTTGCCCTAATGGAAAGAAAATTAAATACAAAATTTCAAACCATTTGGTTAGTTGGTTAGGACCATAGTAAATTGAAACCTAAATTTTGAATTTTTGGAAATTAAGCCTTTTTCAAAAAAAGACGTCGATATAAACAACACAATCCTAAATTCTTAGAAAAATTGTAAATGCCCCATGGTTTATATCAAATCACACTATGCTCAATGGCATGTACTTTCCTATAACAAAATCTTACTTTCACAACAAATGCACCACATTTCACTCTTCTACTCAAAATCACCCCAATCCATTAGTTCTATCTCTTTCCTTCTCCTTTTTACCCCGGACAGAGGTTAAAAAGGCAATGTCCAAGAGACCTCCTAGTTCACCTAGACACAAATATAAATTCATAGTCAAAATTTAAGACACAGAATCATGCAGATCAGGGACATAAAAGAACATCAAATTTGCTACGTGCAGTGCAATACAGTTGCAAATACGATATAAAACAATAAATAAATAAATGAAATCTTAACTCTAAAAACAAAATACTAAATTTAAGTACATAATAAGAAATGTTATTTTGATACTTTATTCAATGTGTTCTTAACTACTGTTTAATTTTCCTCTTATTTTTTCATAATGACAATTAACAATATTTCCTAGTTTGGAGAGGTTGTAATTTAATTAGGTCTTTACTCGCTGACTTGTATTTAAGTTTTACTTTTTCAATTCACATACTGACTGTACTTCACTTAATCATGGACTTGACATGCATAAGATGTTCCAAGAACGTCTGTCTGCTCTGATGTTTCGCGATGAATTACACGTCTTCACCCTAGCACGGTTCTGATCAAAGAGACGCTACGTGCTGTCCCAGCCGGTGCACCTCCGTCCAACAATTAATTGCTAATTAAGAAGGCGACATCCAATAGTACTCCGATATTTTGTTTTTCTTCTTTTATCTACATTTCTTTTAAATATCCATATTTATATTTTACTTTTTAGTTTAAACAACATATATTTCCAGGTTTGTTGAATAAGTTTATTCTAAATATATTTTTTACTATATATACTAATTCTAATTCCTTATCACTTAAACAAGTACCTACTTCCTCCACTGCTCATTTTATTTTATCATTTTAATGCCAACAGTTTTTTCTCTTTAAAATAAAATTATTTAGTCACATTTCTTTTGTATAAAATTATTAGATTTAATGGCACTTTATTAAAATGTTAATTTTATCATTACAATATTCATATATTTTAGAAGCTGGAATAGATAAGGAAGAATTAATGGCTGACATGTGGATACTTTCATATTCCTTGACGAAATTGAAAGAACAGATCCGACTTGTTCAGAATATGAACTGTTATCCAATAAAGCCATGGCACCTTCGCTGTAATGAAGCAGTTTTCAATAGGTAACTAATGACTTATTTTTAATAAATCTTAATATTTTTTTTGTTATTTAGTCTTGTTTATTTTATAGGCTATCCCAAAATAAGGAAAATAATAGGATAGCTTTGAGTCCTTACCAAAGTGTTACGGATTATATTTGTAAAAGGCTTGGTTTGACTGAAACTCAAGTTCATTTGTTTGCCAGTAGACACCCTCCTGTAATGAGAGTGAAGGTTGCAAAATTAAAAGAGGTTATCGATTTCCTTTATTCTGAAGGATTTACTTCTCAACAAATTTTTAATACTCCACGAATCCTCTGCCATAGTTTAAAAACAATTCAGGTAACACAACTTCAGTCTGATTTTAAATTTTTGTATAGAATAAGTTTTATATTGTGTTTTATTAAAAATTTATGTTTTTAGTGTAATGCTTTTTGTAAATATATTATTTGCTTGTTAGTATAAATAAAAATCTCAATTATTAAAATAACTTATATCTTATAATCCTATCCGTACTAAGGAATGGAATTTTCTTGCATATCTACTTAAACACATTGATCTGTTGTTTATGAAATTTATGTCTATGAATAATGAAACTTGGTGTTGTAGTTGGGTGCCTTCCACATCTAAACAAGACTCAAAAGATTTCTGACAATATATTAATTTACTTTCTGTATGTTTACTCATACAGATGCTAGGAGCTTTCTGTATTTTGACATGCAAAGATGCATGTAACGAAATGCACTTGTAAGGAGCTATATATGTTGTGGAAGGTACACAACTACAACCCCAAATTTCAATATTCATAGGCATCAACATCACTAGCAACCCATCGATGTGTTTAAGTAGACATGAAAGTACTTACATCTCTTAAGACCAATAATGCTATTAGATATAAGAGTTATTTCCGTAGTAGGGATTTTCATTTTTAATTAAATAATTTTTTCTTTCAATGGTTTTAGTTTTCAAGTATTGGCAATTTATTTTTTATTATATATGATCATGAACTTACACATGAAAGATCTACAAAAAGTTGAAAATACTTAAAATATGTTTTCAGTATTTTTAGTTCAAATTGTTTAAAAAAATTCACGGTATCTCTCTGGGTAACTTATTAAAGGTTAGCTCCCCAATATGTTAGTGTTACATTAATATGGACAATTGGTTTCTTTTAATAGTAATATAAAAGATTTAAAATATTACTTTCTAAATTTTTAATGGAGAATCAAAATATTTCTGGTATGTTTGAATTGATTCATAAAAGGAGTTATAGTGAAATTCCAACTATCGTAAGTGAATATTTCCGTATAAATTTTAGTACAATATTTTTAAAAAATCCTGAAATAGATACAACATTCATGTTTCGATATGGCGTTAGTATTGGCCAAAATTAATTTGAAAAATTATTCTTTATTTTTATTTTATAATAAAAACCTGTACCAATCATTATTTTCTAATAAAGTTTGTCATGTTATATGTTCATTTTTAAAGAAAACGAAAGTAATAAAAAAACATATTTCAAACTTGTTTTTTTTTTTAAAAAATTATGAAAATTTACCATGGAAGATTTATCATTTTTCTAACAATTTATGTGATGAAAAAATTTATTAAGGAGCAGTTACATTACAAAGAACTGGCTTTCGAAATCAATGTTCTCATGTTTGTTAACAGCTTGTTAAATAGCTTCATAGTAAAAATTCATGAAGGCTTTGCTGAATATCCAGCAAAAATAAATTTATTTGCTTTGAAAAGTAACAAAAATAAAAAGCCATGACAGGGACTTTACAAACACTCCTGTTTACTTTTGCAATTCTCAGAAAAATGTGTTTACCGGAACAGTTTTTAAACTCAGTTTTAAAATGTTCTCAATTTCACTTGTGCAACTGATTTGTTGCGTGATGGCCTGCTAAAGGTCTACCTTAGTATACTATTATAATATTTCAGTTCAGTGAAAATTCAGTGCATAAAAAATATATTCTCTCTATTCATTGTGATTTTTGTGACCTTTTAATTTAATTTATATAATTTTATTATCGGAAATGCGTTGCTAAAAACAATTACACTTTCCTTTTAAAATTAGTGATGGGCTAAAGATTGGCTATGTATGAAAATAGTCTCTCTTCTATGATTTTTATTGATAATAATATAATTTTATATACAATAAAAATTATAAGTGAAAAAAGTATTCTAATGTCACTAATATATTATATTATAGATGTTTGTTGATTCTGAATTTCATATTACAGTTGCATTATATATTTATAGTATTTTATTTTTATTTTTTTAGGAACGACATTCTGTCTTGAAAGCTAATAATTATAAACCTTACTCATTATATGTTCTTTGTAAGAACAAGAGTCAATTTGATGAGTTTTTAAAAAGTTTCAGTCCTCCAGAGAGCTGATTATGTTCATATCCTTGGTATGTCTTTACGAATGCTGTGTTTCAGTTTTGCCTATAAATGATTGAAAAGTTGCATATTAACACTTAGATAATATACGATATTATAAATGCATTTTAACAGTTACTTTTTTTTGGCTATACAAGGATCACATTAAACCCTTTTTTAAGTAAACAAAGGAGCATAAAATAATTAAAATATATATATATTAAATTGATAGATTTTGAATATTTACTATATGGAACTATGTAGGACTGAACTATGGGACTAACAAAATATGGATTTTTGTAATTTATGAATAAAAATTTGAGTGAAATATTTTTTAAAAATTCTGAAATAGATACAACTTACATGTTTCGATATAGTGTTGGTATTGGTCAAAATTGATTTGAAAAAATTATTTTTTATTTTTATTTTATATTAAAAATCTATAACCAAACATTATTTTCTAATAAAGTTTGTCATTTTATATGTTAATTATTAAAGAAAAAAAAAGTAATCAAAAAAACATATATCCAGAAAATATAATAAAAAATATATCAAGAAAATATAATAAAAAATATATCAAGAAAATATAATAAAAAATATATAAAGAAAATATAATAAAAAATATATCAAGAAAATATAATAAAAAATCTTTACTTGAAAATGAGCAATTTTAATTTGGTAATATTTATTTAAAAATTATGTTATGTATTTTCTTCCTTTGTGGGAACTGGATAAAAGAGAGTTTATTGTAAGTCTGTAAATTGTTTACACAAATTTCAGTGTTATAAAAAAATGAACTAAAATTATTTGATATATTTTCGAGAAGTTTTCTATTTTAATTCATTCTATATAGGTCATTCTCCAATTTCAGTCACAGAGATTTTTAAAAATGATCAACCATCTGAATGAGGATATTAATTTTTTTTTTTTTTTTTTTTTTTTTTTGTTATTTTCCACCTTGAGGCCAACATTTCCTTCTCACTTTGAGATTCCAATAATTAATGAATATTTAGTAATAAAATATATAATGCTAGTTTTGTCACTCCTTGGCCCTGCCAAAAAGCTGAGACCAGTTTCTTTCGCAGTAAACCTAAAAAAATGCCTATAATGCATGTCAGCATTCTTTCGAGTATTGGTATAAAATATAATTTGAATTTTAGATGTAACACACCAATCATTATACAATTTTTTGACTCTTTCTTGCAGTTTTCTGTCACTCCCTAGCCCGTTTTTGAAATGCCTGAAAATACATCCTCACAAAGAAAAATTTTGAGATAAGAAGTGATCAGACAACACAGGTAGGAAGCAGAAAACATGTTGTCTTCTTTATTCTTTTCTTTCAGCTCTTCAGTTGTTTTCAGAATGTGAAAGTCCTTGAGTATTTTTGTTGACGGTCACTCCTTATTGCTCTAAATAATCAATACCGGTATGACTTGTGTTTTTCATATTATATGGGTTTTTAGTACTTCATAAGCTCTCTCATACATGCTCATCTTTGTTTTTTTGTCAAGCTTCTCTGGCAAGTATAAATGAAAAATGGTCGATATGCCAATCCCTAGCCTCAATAAAAAATCTGTGGCTAGAGGAGTGACAATTTTAGCAATGGAGGGGCAAATAGTTAATTTTCTATTAATTACTATTAATATCACAAGCAATTTATTTTTTCTGTCAAACTACCAAATAAAGTAAAGCTACTTATTTAAAATAAAAATCTCCAGTGGTATTTTGCATTCCTATAGTGAACCAAAGATATTGCCAATGTTTTTTAAATCATATTCATGCAGCCTGTCACTCTCTAGTCTTATATGTCTTATATAGACTCCCAGAATAAGTTTTTTTCAGTCATTCGATTAAAAAAATAGATATTATAAAAAGTACAATAGTAAGTGTGCCTGCTTCATAAAGTGGTCATGGAGCATATCCTAAAGGCATTAAAAATTGAAAATCAAATCAATTCACTTTGATTTCTGAAAAAGTTTGATTACTAAATAGCATCAAATTTGGTTCATGACCCAAATATCAATTTCAGCATCTTAGCATCCATATATTATAAAATTTTAAAATTAAATCAAAACCATTAGATCCCACCCAGTGACATTTCAAAACAAAACTGTAGCGATCACTGCTCGTGCATCGCCATTTTTGCTAACTAACTGATCTTTATTCAGTTGTAAAATTCATGTTCATTGGAATTATTAACAATATTTTAATTTTTTTGCTATTTATGGAAGAATTTTTTTTAATTTAATTTTGGGTAGTATATGAAAATGATATCCAGATAAAATTTACTCTTTTTATTAGTTTTTTGAAATGATAGTGATTAAAACAAGACAAAATAAAATAAAAGTTATGGATGAAATGACAAAAAAAAAAGTGTGGAGAAATGAAAACTAGGATGTTAGTGAATAATGCAAAAGAATGTTATATTCTGAAATTAGAGAAATTCCCCAAAACATCAAAAAGTATGTAAATTCCTCCTTTAAGTAGATATTATTAATTTGTCGACTTCCATAGGTCTGGGGAAGTTGTACTTAAAGCTGTAATAATTCAAATTACGGTAAGATCCCAATCTCAAAAAGGATCTGTTTAAGTTGAAAAGGATCCGTTGGGGTTTTATTTACCTCTTGAACGAGCGGAAGTCGATAGCACTAATAATTTGAAATAATATCTAATTAAAGGAGTAATAATTTTAATCCAATTATTTTTCGATTGAATGCAAGTAGTTAGTTAGCACAACTGGCGCTAGAGAGCGGCAACCGCTACTGATAAGGTTGTTACATTGGTAAGTTGCACTCAAAATAGTATAGCAATCATCCTTTTTTTTTTAGCCTGATTGTTAAATTACTAATTCTATATTTGTTAATATATATTATAATATAACGTTTTATAGGAGAATAAGTATTATATTATCTAAAGGCAGTTTATTGCATTAATGATACTTTTAAAAAATCCTATTTTAAAAGGTCTAGTCTTTATCCCGATTTATTATTCCAATTTTTAGCCCAGTCCCCTTACCAAAAAGGAGGTCCACCTTGTGTCAAATAGGGTAATAGGTTTCTTTTTTTTATCTTGTATGGGACGTTACCAATATATAAAATCCAAGTTTTCGGCCTCCGAATCAGTATTAAAAAAACAAAAATGCCAAAATTTCACTCTTTTTTCAATTTTCGCCAATTTTGACCATGACGAATCAATTTTTTGACAAATTTTTTTAATATATTTTTAAATTAGATTAAAGTTATATACCTAATAGTTGCCGAGATACAGCTTCTCAAAATTTGAAAAAATTTCCACATTTGCCAATTTTTAACTGTTTTTCATGTTTCACCATTACAGTCGGTTTTATACCTTCAATAATCTCTCTCAAATGGTTCAGTGAAACAAAAATTTAGTAAATGTTACATTCAGAAAGAGTGGAGAGGATTAGTGGACCACATGGATTTAGATGAAAAATTCCTTGTAAAGAGGAGCTGCAGATCGGGTCTTGTCGATGATGAAAACAATCTACTTTACAGAAGAAGTTATCTGTGTGCTTGAAGTTGTTCTTTGTGACTTTGACAAATCTAAAATTTTCAAAACATATGAAAATGGAACAAAATTTAGAAAACAGTGGGGCCAATTGCAAAGCTGTGAGTTTACTGTTTAAAAATTCTGTCATTGATGAAATTTCATCCAAGTAGAGCGGATGAGACTGGGGTTTGCATCTGAACTCCATCCAGCTATGTTAATAGTTGTGGAAAACTTTACAAATGTCAAATTCAGATGTGAGAACAAAGTTGTTTCTCTTTATTCTGTCCATAGTGTGACTGTTGGCAAGAGACAGGTAACCATTGACCCCCTCACACTGTTTCACATGTTAGGCGTTTTCAATCGGATGAGGAATTGAAGAACTTATATTATGAGATTTCTCCATTCACAGTGTATATATTCACCCAAAATGGGATGAGGTAGGGCGCATATTTCTATGCAGCATTCCAATATGATTCTGATGAGACATGAGGAAAAACTGAATTCGTAGTTACAGATGGTGGTCATGTCCGTCACAAAGTGGCCCAAAACTTCCTCAGCTGCCTGCTATATCCAATATCTCGATGCACGTTATGGTCAGAACGCTGTGGTAGTTTTTGACGGATAGCCTATAGAGACTCAAAAAAAAAGAGCACAAAGAGCTCAGGCACATTCTGCTGAGGTAATATTTGAGGAGACAACCAAACCTCAGGTTATCTAAAGATAAAACAAATTTAAAGTTATCCAATTGCTGGAAACAAAAATGGAAAACAAAAGCATTCAGACTTTTCAGACCGAAGAAGATGCTTGCAGGATGATGTTCACTTCAGCTATAATGAAGGTCTCGATTTTGAGGTAATGGTAAATTAAGGTGATTAAATTAGGTCATACTCACTGGCTTTTCAGGTTCCACACAAAACAGCATATCCTCTAGAAATGTGAAATCTCCACATATCTTGACTGCCTAATGTTGAGGAATCTGTTGGTCATAAAGAACCAGGTTTTTGATACATCTTGTTGCCTTATTTCAACATATGAAAAAGAAACTGATGCACACTCGAAGCATAATAGATTTTGTAGAGCATCGTTTAAGAGCTTGTAATCTTTCATTTTCATGTGCTTTCAAAATTGTAGATTTGTCTAAGTCACAAAGAACAACTTCAAGCACATCTTCTGTAAAGTAGATTGTTTTCACCTCCAACAATACCTGATCTTTTCAGCTCCTCCTCACAGAGAAATTTTTCTCTAGACTCAAGTCGTCCGCTGAACCCCTCTTTCCACACCCAACCCTGTCCACGCTCTCCCTACCCCGCCCACCCTCTCTCCCTCCGCACCTTTAAATTTTTACTTCATTGAACCATTTAAGAGAGATTATAGAAGTATATGATCGAATATAATTGATGAAAATTTGGCCAGTATGGAAAAATTTCAAAATTTGAAAAACTATATCTCGGAGACGAGACTATTAGGTATATAGAGATAATTTTGGTTTCAAATTTTAGCAATTTTAACCCAATTTAAAAATGTATTGAACATTTTTTGACAAAAAATTGATTCTATGGGTCAAAACGGCCAACAACTGAAAAAAAAGAGTGAAATTTTCGCAGTTTTAGGGAATTTTAACACTGATCCCGAGGGCCATTGAGGTGGAAAACTTTACTTCTCAGTATCATCACATACAAAATAAAAAAGAGAAACCTACCATCCAATTTGACACAAGGTTGAATGTACGAGGTGATGGCTATTCTTTTTAATTCTTTATGTAGTTCTAATTTTATTACTATAAAACATTATGTCACATATTATTCCTAACTATACTCCTTTTTATATAGCATTTTCACTTCAATTGTAACCTTTTCCAAATCAATTGTCACCTTTTCCATTTCAATTATAACTTTTTCCATTTCAAATGTTACCCTTTCCAAATCAATTATCACCTTTTCCAATTCAATTGCAACTTTTTCCATTTTGTTTATAATCCAACTGGACATGAATTAATTCAATATTATTTATTAGTTTATAACCCAATTGCACATGAATTTTAGTATTGAAAAATAATTATTTTAATTACAATAATCACTTGAAATAATTTCGTAATATTGTTCCGACTTTTTTTCGTTGCTTAGATAATTGATATTAAGTGATGTTTTCAAGTAGCATAAATTTGTGAAATAAAATTGTTGTTTATTTATTTTTACTTTCCCTTACCTATATACGAAGTATATAATAAGGGGAAGTATTGCGATCGTGAAAATTTTCGAATTCGAGTTTTCAACGGAAATACATGTTTTAAGGTCCCCTGAGTCCAAATGATCAAGTCTCGCAAAATGGTCTGTGTGTCCGTGTGTCTTTGTGTATGTGATCAGTCTAGCTCAAAAACGGAAAGCTGTACGATACTGAAATTACATATTTAAGCTTAGCACATGCATGTGATGTTACAGCAAAATTTTCGTCAAAATCGACTAACCGGAAGTGCCACTTTATATAATCGATTTTACACAATTTTACAATTTTCTCGAAAACGGCTCTAACGATTTTGATTAAACTTGCCTAAATTATTCTTCATAAAGACCTTTAACTTTTCATATATATGGTACATCACCGAGGAATTGCAGGGGAAAAAGTTATGATGAAAAGAATATTTTATTTACGCTTAACTTCAAAAGCTTGCAGTTTATGGTAAATCACCTATGCACTTGTATGAAAGATAATTAAATTATCTAAAAAACAATAAAAGAATCATCAAAATCGGACCAGTATTAGCAAAGATACAGCGCATCGGACTAACCGGAAATAGCTATTATATTATGGATATTACACTTTTTTACAATTTTCTCGAAAACGGCTCTAACGATTTTGATGAAACTTGCCTAAATTATTCTTCATAAAGGTCTTTAACTTTTCATTTATGTAGTAAATCACCGAGGAATTGTAGGGAAAAAGGTTATGATGAATAGAATATTTTATTTGCGCATAGCTTAAAAAGTATGCATTTTACGGTAAAATATGTATAGAATTGTATGGAAGGTAATTAAATTATCTAAAAATAAATAAAAGAATCATCAAAATCGGACAAGTATTAGCAACGATACATTGTATTTTATGAGGAGCATAAAATAGATGGATAACCGAGCGCATCCGAAAGGAGATAGATGCGACCGAACCTCCTCCCACCAATCCGCCAATCTGTTGTAAACAATACGCTCTGTAATAAAATAATTTAAGAATACAAAAACGAAAATTAACTTAATAATTTCTACTTTCACATTATTTAATGGAAAGAAAATGTTTCCATAGAAACTAAACCAGCAACTTTTAAAATATATTTGCAACTTGACAAAGTTAAAATATATAGGTAGTGTACAGAATTGTTGAAATAAAATTGTTTTAAAAACTATTTTATTTTACTTAAGTGGGAGAAGAATTGAATGCTGCTGAGTTTATTTCAAGTATTGTTTATGTGAACCCTTTAGAGCGGTAAGGGAAAGTTGTGTGATGCGCGCACCGCACCAGATTTTCAAATATTTATTATTTTTTATTTATTTGGTGGGAGAGTGGATTTCATCGATTTGGTTATCGTTCACTAGGTTTTCGAAGTTGCTAATGTCAAATTTACTACTGAAATTTTGTCGGGCCAAGAGCATTTTTACTTAATTATCACTTTTCAAAATTCATCGGTATAAGTATCGTTTAGAAGGTTTGAAGGACGCTATTTCCGAATTTACTATCGGATATCCGATCGCGCATGCCCATTTCCATTTTCCGTTCTTATTGAAGTTTTCTTAGATTCTGGTTTTCGGAGGTTCTGATTCCATTTCTTGAATTGGATTTTGGTTTGCGCATTTCCGTTACTGTTAAAGTTTTCTATGATAAGGAAATTGTTTATAAGGTGTTCCAAGGTTCTGATCCCATTTTTTTAATTGAAATTTACTATTGAGCATGCGCATTCGCATTACTATTACAGATGACGTTTCTTTTGTACTTGTTGATTGTTTATTGAGTTTTCAATTACTATATTTTCGAATTTAATATCGGATTTTCGATCGTGCTTGCACATTTCGATTTGCTGTTCTTATTGAACTTTTCTTCCTTTACAATGACCATATATTAGATTTCCAAGGGTTCTGATTCAGTTTTTGGAATTGGATATTTTATCGAACATGCTCATTCGAATAGCCATTGCAATTGACCTTTTATTTTAGTTATTGTTATGTTAAGTTAGAGTTATTGTGTATTAATTTTTATAGGACAATATACTAAAAAAAAAGAAGTCAAATATAATTATTTGAAATGCGCATGCTCGATAAAAAATAAAATTAGAACCCGCGAAAACCCAATTAACGATTTGTATAACAGAGAAAACTTCAACAGTATCAGTAAATCGATAAGCGCTGGGGCAATCAACAGTCCAATTAAAAAAAATGGATTCAGAATCCTTGAAAACTTAATAAACGATACCAGCACAAAAGAAATGTCGACTGTAACAGTAATTCGAAATGCAAAATGCGCATGTTAGATAAAAAATTCAATTAAAAAAACGAAATTAGAACCTTCGAAAATCTAATAAACGATCCCTATATCCTACAAAACTCCAACAGTAACGGAAAAGCGAAATGTGCATGCGCGATCCAAAATCCAATTCAAGAAATGGAATCAGAACCCTTGGAAATCTATTAATCGATCCCTATATCCTACAAAACTCCAACAGTAATGGAAATGAAAAATGCGCGATCAAAAATTCAATTAAATACAATAATAGAATCAGAATCCTAGAAAACCTAATGAACCATCCTTTCAACATTTAAACTTCAATAACGGAAAATCGAAATGCGCATGTGCGGTCGGAAATCCGATTGTAAATTCGGAAATAGCGTCCTTAAAAACCTTGTAAACGATACCTATACCGAAGAATTTTTAAAACTATTAATTAAGTAAAAGTGCTCTTGGCCGAACAAAATTTCGGTATTAAATTTGACATTAGCAACTTCGAAAACCGAAAACCTAATGAACGATCACCAAATCTCGACGAAATCCACCCTCCCCCTCCCCATCAAAAAAATAATAAATATTTAAAAATAAATAAACAACAATTTTATTTCACAAATTTAAGCTACTTGAAAACATCACTTAATATCAATTATCTAAGAAACGAAAAAAATGTCGGAAGAATATGCCGAAATTATTTCAAAAGTCATTATTTTAATTAAAATAACTATTTTTCAATAATAATATAAATACTATTATATTAATTCACGTTGGGTTGGGTTATAATTGAAATGGAAAATGTTACAATTGAATTGGAAAAGGTTGCAATTGAAATGGAAAGGGTAATTTATTTAGAAAAGGTTACATGGAAATGCTATATACTTTATGAAGATGTCGGTTTTTTCTTTTAAAAAAATTGTTGGATGTATTATTTTAAACTAAGCTCTTTTTTCAGGGCAAGTGGAATAAATTATTGAACAACCATCTCATTAAAACTGTAAATATCTTGTTTTAAAATAAATAATTTTTGCAAATGTTAGTGATCATTTGTCCTCTTAAGACCTGCATAAAGATTTTTTTTTATTTGTATGTTCTATAATTCATGTTTCACCATAATAGCAAAATGCTAAAATATTCCATCAAATGAAATATTGTTTCAAGTAACTCACTACTGATGAAAGGGCTTAGAGTAAGTTGGTGGTCTAAGTTTTACATTTAAAGAAAATTTATACATTCACAACTTGGAAGCTATCAAGTCTATTCTCTCTGTTGATTTTAGCCAAGTTTACCAAATTGTTAATCAAGAGAAAGATTAACAAGAAACGAGAGAAAACATGATAAACCTGTCTTTCTGGCCTTGTAGTGGTTAATGTTTCTCACTACACCAGACATAATGTGATCTGGAACATTCTGATTAAAAATGAGTATTGAATTTACTAGAGGTCCAATCATAAAAAAAAAAAAAAAACCATAAACCTTATAACATCATCCATTAAGATGTTGAAAATCAAATACATAGGATGTGTTCCATTAAGAGATACCTTCCCACAGATTTTGTAAGTTAATTCTCCTTAAAAATTCCTGGAAATCTATATCTATAAAAGCAAGTTATCACCTATTTAATCACCACTGTTTCTCAAAAATGACAATGCCTATGAAGCTGAAATTTAATGGTGCTTCCCCTCATGCTCTAGATTTGCAATAAGGTCTACTCTCCCTGTTGATTTTAATCAAGTTTACCAAATTATTAATCAAGAGAAAGATTACAAAAAAAAAGACGGACAAAAGCCTTATGGCAGAATAATTCGTAATCTAAGGGATTGAAAAAAATGATTTCTAAAGCCTAAAAAAAAATTAGTTTTTCAAATAACTCGAAAACTATAAATCTCCTGGAAAACTATAGGTACTCATTTGAAACAAAAAAAAAATCATCTAAACTGGGCTTTGTATCCATGTTTTCAGCACAGGTTCTCGTGGAAGCATGTTCAATTTTTATGTTTTATTAAATAATTCGAAAACACTGCATTTCACATATACACACAGATGCTCATTTAAAAGGAAGATAATTAAATTATCAGTATAATAAAAATACTACAATTATGTTGTAGATGTGCAATGATGTAGATGATTTGAAAAAATCATAATCTAAGTGGTTAAAAAAAAAATTATTTCTGAAACATAAAAAAATGGGGTTTTAATTTTTTACAGATGGAAGGCCTTATCAACGGATGGGAAACATCACATTTATGTTGTAAATGTGTTACTACAGTTATGTTTAGAAGCTAAAATGTTAGTATTAATTACATCTTGCTGTATCATAGTCTTTCAAACCAGTTTTTGGTTAATATCTACAACCAAGCTAGAGACAGAAATGCAAGATTCAACCAGAGCAAGTTGCTAGCGGAAAACTATGTTCATCTTAAAGATGCCATAACAAGGTATTAAAATAAGAAAAAAAATGAAAAATAAAAAAACCTCTATCTGTAAATGCTTTTGGTTTATTATTTTCAATAATAGACCTTTGGAATCGACCAAGGAAACTATGTTCATCTTAAAGATGCCATGTGTCAGGGGATAATAATTTTTCGGAAAGATGTTTGTGTTGCCATCATGTTTTACCAATGGGTCCTGTTATATGTATGAGGGAACTTAGGATGCCATGACATATGTTCCTCCTGATTTGTTTATCACGTTTACATATAACTGAAATTGGAGATGCCTTAAAAGATGGACAAAAGCCTCATGGCAGACATGATATAATAGTTCGAGTGTTTTGTTTGAATTCATTTCATCGTTATCCTTACCATAAACATATATAAATTAAAACGAAATGGCAGAAATGAAATATTCGCTGGGGGCAATGAATCTAATGATTGGAATTGTTAAAGACTAAATGAATTATAGGTTGCAGACAACAAAATGATATTGGGAAATAAATAAGTAAATTGCAGTTTTGTGATGCATCTTGAAAAATCACACAATAACTTTATTGGAATATAACATAATTTCCTAGTTCTGAAAAATAACAAAACCATGCGAATAAATGAATGTAATCTGAAAATGCATTCTGTTGTTGAAGTTGTAACAGCACATTTGAATCTAGCCACTTAAGAAAATAAAAATAAGGTCATGAGGTTTTACTCTTCCTATAGTACAAGCAGCAGTATTATGAACTGTGTAGAGACATTTGTGAATAAAAAATGTGTTTATGTTATTGTTAAGTGATCTGCATTGTGTTGGTTTGGATGTCTTGGGTTGTCTTAATTGTTTTAATTGAGAAAGAATAATAGTGTTTGTCATTAAAAAGAAATATATAAGCTGTTATTATATAACCGGTCTAAGGAAGCCTTAAATTATGAATGGGATTCTAATACTATAATATTCTTAACATTAATATAATTTACCATGTATGATTGCATACATAATGCTCTACATTGTAGAGAATGGATTTAAAACATCTGTAAATATAATTTAGGTAATAGTTTCTCTGGCAGGCTTTAACGATGAACAGAAACCAATTTAGACTTTACTTCTTCTGACATCGAATTCAAATGGATGAAAAGCACAGCAGCAGAAACTCTTGCTTGGAGATCATATTGACTTACATCATGTGCCCATTCTACTCTCCCCCACTGAACAGTCTACAAAAATTGTAAAGAAAAAACATTATAAAAGCACATAACTATGAATAAATTAACAACATTTCAATATTCAGAAGCTTGTTGAAGGATAAAACTATAAAAAGCTTTAAATAAAATTTGAAAGAGCTAAGAGGAAAAGGGATATTTTTAACAAGGATAGGTTGACTTTAACTCTTTTTTGGTTTGTTATTTTCAATAATAGACCTTTGGAATCGACCAAGGAAAAAAATGTTGGGTACAACTTTACAAGAGGGGCGCGTTATCACTGGTACTCTTACCCGAAGGTCACCGGATTAGCTCACTCTAGTGCAATTTGTGTTAACTAAATGCTTTGCATTCAATTGTAACATTATTTGTTTACTATTTGTATTAGTCCCCACTTCCAGTGGTCTGGGGAAGTTGTAGTAATAATTTAAAGGAGTGATAATTTAAATTGCGGTAAGGACCCGACCACAAATAGGAACTTTTTGGGTTTGTTTATCTCTTGAGCGAGCGGAAGTCATCAGCTGAGATCTATTTAAAGCAGTAATAATTGAAATTACGGTAAGACTCCGACCTCAACTGAAGAGGATCCGTTGCTGTTTTGTTTATTTCTTAGGAGAATGTAATAAGCGGAAGTCGACAGCACTAATAATTTTAAATAATATATAATTAAAGCAGTAATAATTCCAATGAACACGAATGTTGCTATCGAATGCAAAGCAGTTAGTTAGCACAGACTATGCTAGTCCGGGGATCGCGGGGTAAGATCGGGAAGAACAAGTGATAACGCGCCCCTCTTGTAAAGTTGTACCATATTTTGTAACCCCTCCTCCCTCAAAATTTGAGGTTTTATTTTTCAAGATACGTAGAATCCAAATATCAAATAAAAAAAAATCCGTCTGCAAAATTTTGTTTGGCGCTTTTATTGTATTTAAACGAAAGCTAATGAAATTCTCTACAAAACGAACTAAAAATCACTTAATGTGGACCATTATTAGATGAGATATAGCGTAATTATATAAGCATCATAGACTGATTCTCCGGGCGGCTAGTCATTGTGGCCCTAGGCCTCCTGACTTATCTATTGGCCTTCTGACTTCCTCATATCTCTCTGCTATATCCTTCCTTGGATTATTTCTGCACTTCCTTTAGCTTCCTTAGTCTATCATTTTTTTTTTTTTCCTTTTGAAGTGCATATCAAATATTTCCTCTGTATCATTTTACATTACAGCCTACTTGCATTGACACAGTTTTTACTTCCTTGTATGAAGTAAAGGAAGTATTGTAATCGCGAAAATTGTTTTTCAAATTTCAACGGAAATATCCATTTTGACCATCCCTGAATCCATTTTGACTAGTTTCGTCGTGATGTCTGTACGTATCCCGCATAACTCAAAAACGGTTAGCCGTAGAAAGTTAAAATTTCATATTTAGGATTATTATATAATCTAGTTGTGAACCTCCCTTTTTGGTCACTGCATGATTACCGGAAGTGGTACTTTACTTGAAGGTCATTACTGATTTTCATCAAAAATTATATTAAAATATAATGTAAGACATCTTTAAATTTGATAAATTAGACTCTTATATCAATAAAAGTAATTTAATAGATTTTGCAATGAAGCGGTGTGAATATATTTCTTTCATTTGAAACAGCTGAATTACTTAGTCTTCATTTTGATTTATGAATGTGAATTATAGTGTTCAAGGATACAATTATGATGTTGTGTTTGTAAATAATTTGTAACTGAAAGCTAGTCCTGAAGCTAAGTTCAGGCTTAAAATTAATTTTATTGATTAATAAATTAAAAATAAAATATATTTATTACTTTTATTCTAGACTCTTTAGTTTCATTTTTACAATGCAATCAATTATGATCATTATCATTATCATATTTACAATTATGAGACAAAGTTTTTCTTGTTAATTGAGTATTACACTTTCCTTTAATAACATATTTTTGAATTAGATATTAATATTTATTTTCAATTATGATTTTACAGTAACCAAATTAGATTGCTGCAACAGCATAGTTTTGAGGAAATAATATTTAAAAGGAAAATAGTATCTCGTATTTTCATAAATTTTGTTCAGGTGGTTCTTTATTTTCATGACAATGAAAGTCCACATTTCTAAGGTGAATGGAATATTCAGATTTATTAGGTAAACTTTTTGCTGTTGATCAAAAAATGAGTAACTTGACTTTCAAGAAAATTCCAGTCGGCACTATACCCACTAGAAGATTTGTCTTTTGGATAAGTTCATGATTGTTATGTCTGGGATCAGATGTTCAACATACTGATTTATATCAATTGCTTTGAGGCCACTTCCATGGCCAGGGTTAATAATTTCATAATGACAGAAAACGCTGGCACATCGTAATATAACAGTGCAAATATAAAGAAGAAGATGGTAGGGAATGTGGTAAGAAATGAAACACACAGTAAGATGATACAGTACTGTCTAGATAATCTGGCTCCATATCGGGATTGGTAGTGCTGGATTAGTGGAGTTATTATATTTTAAAAAACTTAAAACTTCATATAATTAATTACCTATGAAAGATATTTACAATACTTCATTGAAATAAATGAAGGTAATTTGTAATAAAAAAGATAATAAAAATAATCATTACAAAATTAATATGTTAGTCTTTCATTTTTGTGACATCACACTACAGTTGTACTATACACCTACTGCATAGGATACTTGACCATGACAGATTAAATATGGCAAACTACAGTCACCAACAGCAGAGCACAACACATTAATGTGTATAGTACAGCTAAGTACAGTCTCCTGCTCTTACAGGATACAGAAACATGAAAACATCTGGCCTGCCAGAGTCCCAGACTAACAAACGGTTGGATTATCAAGACTGTCCTATATACTACTTTAATAAAATAGCATATTTCATTTATCCTTCTTGCTTTCACCTTCGGTAAGCTATATTTTCATCATCAAAGGAATTACTTTGTGACATACACTGTAAAAAGACATTAAAGGGACAGTTGTTTAATTATAGATTTGCATATAAAATGTTTTAAGTTATCAATTTTAGCTAACTATGCTAGTTCTTCTGCAGCCTTTACACCTTGCATGACAAGTATTTTGGTAAGGTAGTTATTCACTAAGGGAGAAAGTTATTGTTACTAAGTTAGTGAGTTTGTGAGAGTTATTCACTAATTCTTTATTCTAATTAATACCCAACTGCTACTTCTAATACAAACAGTGAGGCTTCTCTGCAAAGCTCTTGGAATAACTCCCCAGACCTTCAACATGGATAAACTTTTTAACCTTAATTTTTAATGAAGGATATTCCTATTACATTATGACATTATTTAATGCTGGAAACCACTGATTTTTTCCAGCTAATCAGATCATTTATTCTGCTTAGCTTCTAAAGTAGCTATAGTCAGTTTAACGAAAGAGCATGGGAGAGAGGGTCCTGTCATATTACCCTTCGGGCTCTATTTCTTACAATGCATTAGTTCACCAGATATCTGATTCCCAACTATACTAAATGAAGCTGTAGTAGGTTTACAACTTTTCATATATTCAATCATTAAGCTTTCTTTCATTTAAACCTAAGAATATCTAAAAAATGTTAAGATAATAAATAAATAAAGATAAGATATAAATATTTTTTGTGAAAATAAATTAAACTGTTATTTGTACCTGATACTCTTCTTCCAATCGCGACAATAAAACAACTTGGTCAACAGACAGCCTTCGGTCAACACAACATAATGCAAGAATAACTGACTTCAAAGCTTCAACAGCAAATATGAAACCTGAAGAAAGAAACTCAATGAAATATATTTTCATTAAAGATTCATGACAAAAGGTGTCTTTTAGAAAACAAACCATGTAAAGGTTCTAAATTATATGATAAAAAATGCCTTTCAATTATTTCTTTTGTTTGTTTGGATATTTCCGGACCAATCATATCGCGAGTTGGTGAAATTTCAACCCCATATCTATCACAAAACCACTTAATAACAGGCTGCCATTCCTTTTGCTGTACATCATATACTTCATCAATCTAAAAAACAAAACAAATGTTAACAATTAAATACATAAATTTAAAATAATAATTTAAAAAAAAGAAGGAAAATAGCTGCAATATAGTAGAAAAAATAGAGAAAACAGTCATTCAACAAAATAATAATAATTTTAATTTATAATTTAAGTCATTCATTAGTCCTCTGTAGTAGTCAGTAGTATGATAGATTTAGATGGTACTAATAGGATGTATGAAAAAAAATGACCGTTTCAAGGATTAAAATGAAGTTCATTTTATTCTAACATAAAATTTCTTCTAACTTTTGAAATATAGTTTAGGTTTTATAGTTAGTTGCAATCTAGAAGGCAACTGTTCGATTCCCTACCGGTACCACTCTCCACCACCTCCGATACAAAAAGTAACTAAATTAAAGTTCTTGGAAAATAAATCATATAATATGGAATATTGCAACAACAGTAAAAGTATCCATAAGAAAGGAATAATAATAATAAAATATGATATAACAAAGAATTAATTTAATAATTTAAAAGTTAATAGATTCTTTCAAAGTTTTGCACAATTTATTTTTTAACTGAGATAAACTAAAATGAAAATATCTGGTGTGTCCACTTACACGACTTTCCTTACCACTTTTGGTGAAAGTCCAAAATAAAAATAGTTTGCTGTGTCTTCCCTGATATTAGTCCTATTAAAATATATATATATTTTTTAATGCTTAACTTTGTAGAAAATTAAATTATCTTTCAAATGAGCCTCTAGATTGTTCTGGGAGATGTATAGTTATCAAATTATAAAAAAAAACTGAACAAAGGAAAACCAGTTTCCAAAGGAACATGTACTTTAGAATACTTCATAAAGCATGCGTGTAAACTTCAATACGCTATATATTTCCTAATATTGGTCCGATTTAGATGATTATTATTTGTTTTGTAGAAAATTTAACTAGCTTTCGAATATTCATAACAAAACTGTTTGGATGCCGGGGGTTCTGAAATGCATTGATCCATTGAAAACTGAACATCAACATTTTGACTCAATTACAATACTTTTCTTATCAAAATCGTTAGAGCTGTTTTTGTGCTAACGTCTATAGAAAAACATGATTTTCAGATATTGCACACAGGCATTAGGGGCCGAAATAAATAAAAAAACAAACAAATTGGTCTGCCAGTTCAACAGATAATCGTGTCACAGACAGATCAATGGCTGAAAATACATTTTTTGGACTCAAGGGGCTCTGAAAGAGTTGAAAACTGCACATTGAAATTTAGACCCGATTGCAATATTTTCCTTAAGTAGTAGCAGTAGGAAAGTAAAAAGCCTATATCATCTGCTGACATTAAGCATCATTCTTGGTATACCTGAAAACAATATAATTCATTTTGTAAGAGGTTTTAGGTTACAATGTTAAATGTTAGTTTGATGGGGAGGAACATGGATGTCGAAACATTGGAGATCAGGACAATCTATAATATTATGGAGGAGTTTGTGAAAAAAATAATATCATAATTAAATCTTTGCTTTTAAAGTTTACCAAGATGAGGCAATTCAAATAAAAAATTATGTGTATTTGTATGTAATTAACCTGATTTCTCAAAACTGAATGAGGGTAATAATTCCACAGAACTACTGATGGGTGTGGCCTCTTGACTGATCGGCTAATGTTTTTGGCACGGTATGTACATTGAATGCCATTAAAGATTAGTCTTCGATACTAAAATCCACGATATAATCACTCCAACCTTGTACTATTATTTACAACAGAGTACTATTAATCGAATAGTATGTACTATTCATGAGAAAACAGTCTAAATGACTAGTTTTTAAATAGTTAAGAACAGCTGGTTAGAGGAAAAGCAATATAACTTAATGATATAATTTCATTCTCCTGCAAAATTTCGAAGAATGGAGTCTTACAGTTTTTCCCCTGTACCCTTCAAATGCTAAAAATTTTGATAGTCCAATAAAAACTGCATAAAAATCTTTAAAAAAATGCTCGCTACTTCTGCAGTGTTAAAACCGATTATTTTTGAAATAAGGACCTCTATTTTCGCCAAAGCTAGTATTATTTTTAGAACATTACAATATATGTATAAATTTTCTCCTCCTTCTTCCCTCTAACCCAACCCAACTTTCCTTACACGATTCTTAATAGTCTTTCAGAGCCAACTCGCTTCAACAGATATGAATTTGGAGATTGTTAAAACATTGGGTTTGTAGCGGGTATTCCAATATTGTTTCAACTGAATAAATCCAATCTTATCCATTACAGTTCCGATAAAAATGCTCCCAAACAAAATCCTGTATAAAAAATAGATTTTAATAAAATATAATAAAGCTTTCCACAATCAAAGTTTTAATTATAGTTTCACAAACTGCTAATAAAATCTGAAGCTAAAAGGAATTTTTTAAAAAAGTAAATCTAATTATATATAGACATAGAAGAAAAAAAGCACCATACTGGTAGAAACTTACATGAGACTGAAATAGAAGGGTATCAGTTTCCAAATAATTGAGAATATTAGAAGTTATTTCCTCTTTTGTCAAGTTGTTAACATTGTCAATTGCTGTATTACATAAGGCTGTCTGAATTATAAAAAAAAGAAATAATCACAAATTGTTCTCGAATAAGTCACTCAAACAAAGTCAGTATAGATGCCTACTAAATGCATAGAACTTCTGTCTATCTCACCAAACTGTGAGTCCCATTCTGTAGCTATACACAACGCTAAAATTTCATTTTCTACTTTAAAATCCTTTCCTTTAGGAGTTTTCAATTTCCTGTGGTCCAAAGTTACTTCATAATGCCCATCAGAATATAAAATCCCAGTGTTCTTATAGAACCTTTTCGGTAAAGCTGAAAAAGACACAAGGAAAAAGCTAAAAGTTACAAAAACAAAAAATAGTAACAAATACCAAACATATTAAATAAAATCAAATTTACCAGCATAGTTCCTCCTTATTTTTGGAATGAAATTGTTAAATTTAGATGAATTAAATAAAACATGATGAGAATTGAGGAAAAGCTTGTTAAGATGAAACATTATGATCTATAAGAGCATAAACAAAAGTAAAGACAAAACTCAATCCACATTAATTTACACCAGATATTCCATTCTTTAACAATAATTCAAATCTTGTGATAAAACGCACATCTATGGTAGATCACGAACGATGATAACTACTGAGAAATGAAGAGGTAAAAAAAAATATATTTAAAACATTTCTACCTATGACTTTTAGTCTATAATTCAATTTTTGAGGCCAGTGTGGCCAAACGTGTTTGGGCAAAGCCTTAGTGTTTACGGTTCAGATGCAGTGCTGGTTCGAATCCGACATGAAGGGTTTAACTTTTAATTTATGGCGAACCCTTATTGTTAATCTAAACCCTTACAGATTGGTAACCAGCAGGATAAAAAATAGTAGTGAGCTCTACCACATGGTATTGATACTAAAGGCAGAAAATCTTAAGCCTCACCAGTGGAATCAGTCCCCAATTAGAACTATAAGTATTCTACATAAGGGAATATTTCAACTGTCACTGAGGCGCTAGCTATCCTTATTAAGGTGTATGCGAAAGACAATAGTTGACAATAAGTGATAGGCGATAGGTAATAGCAGCTGCGCCATATCGAAGCTAGAATCTTGTCGCCTATCACAACTCCAACATATACACTCCTGTTGTATTGTTAGGTTAGGTTTTGAAAGCTGTATCCGCCAAGGACTTTCAGAAAGAGGAAAACTTCCAAAGGGTGGAAACATAACGGCATGGCGAAGTGAGAGGATAGAGGTGCGGGAAGTAAGAAATGATCCATGTATTCAGTAGAAAAAAACGGAGAGGTGAGGGTACCATCGATGTTTTTTTTTCAGAAAGAGTCGGCTGTTTCTGTCTCTATCGAACTTAAAGGCGCTCTTTCCCCACCGGTCCTAAAGGCGACCGCTGACGACAACTCCAAATGGAATATGGAACACTGAATTGAAACAGCTGGAGAACCTGGAGTTAAGACGATTTCAAGGGCTCCACTAGCGATAGCTCAATCCCATTTTTTACCGGCAGTTAGTGATTTATGCTAACCTATACTTGCATTAATGGGGCTATAAATAGTTTCTCTACAATAGCAAAAACATTAAATAATTGGACTGCGGGTGATAAGGTGTAGTTCTAATTCTCTCAGTTCCGTCTAAATATGTCACTTTCAAACTGCCTGCCTTGGTCTGTGGTTAGCTTGCAGAGAATTCCAAACTGCTGGTTCATCCATTATAAAACTGAGCTGCCACTGTGTCTGCGCTTATGTCTTCCACTGGAATGGTTTCTGGCCACCGAATGTAGCGGTCAATAAGTGTTACGCAGTATTTCATTCCTTCAGATGGTGGCAGAGGGCCAATGATATCTAGGTGGACGTGTTCTAGTCGTCCAACCTCTGAAAATTTTCCTGGCGGCGAAACTGTATGTCGGGTGACTTTAGAACGCTGGCATCCCATGCAACAACGGGTCCAATAAGAGATGTCCTTGTTCATGGTTGGCCAAAAATATTTCTGTGTTACCAACTTCCGAGAGGTGCGTATCCCAGGGTGACTTAATCCATGAATAGCATCAAAGACTGGCTTCCTACATCAATGCGGAAGGTAAATTCGTGCTTAAGATGTCGTCTCACAGAGCATCGGCTGGATTGCTCCTGGGAGGGTGAGAAGTTTGAGGTTCAGATTAGGCTGAGATTTTAATATCTTAACCTCGGTGTCAGAATTCTGCATATTGGCTAGTTCTCCCAGGTTGTTCAAGAAACTGATTTCCTCAATCCTAGAGAGAGCATCAGCTGCTTGGTTTTCTGTTTTCTGAAGTCATGTATCGAATATCTGTGGAGACCTGATTCTGATAGGAGTTGCAGATGTGGCTTTTTGATGCATTGCATAAATCAATGGCTTATAGTCCGTAAGCTTAGAGAACTTCCTCCCCTCTAAGATTTGTCTGAAATTTTTTACGCTCAAGTATATTGCCAGTAGTTCGCGATCATAAGCAGAGTATTTCTGCTGTGCTTCTGTCAGAGCCTTAGAAAGGAATCCTAGAGGTGTCCATTTTCCTTCTTCCCATTGTTGAAGAACTGCTCCCACACAGTGATTTGAGGTATCAAAAGCAAAGGACAGTTCGGCTTCATGTTTGGAACGGGAAAGGAGAGCAGATTCTTTCAGTGTCCTCTTGCATTCTTCAAAGAACTAACTTCATTCCACTCAATAATACTTTTATCAATCTTCTTCATCCCATGTAGATAACTGTTAAGAGGTTTTTGGATTGCAGTTCTGAGTATACATGGCCGATAAAATATCAACATACCCAAAAACCTTCCAAGTGCTCTAACATGAGTAGGCTTGGGATAATTTAAAATAGTCTGAATTTTCTCCTTCTGGGTAGCGATTCCATTTGGAGATATGTGGTATCCCAAGTATCGTATTTCTTGAACGCCAAATTCACACTTCTCAGGGTTCAAGGTTAGTCCATTATCCTCAAGTCGGCGAAATACTATGGTTAGATGTTCCATGTGTTCTTACTGATTATTCGAGGCGATTAAGATGTCGTCCAAGAGAATCCAGACGAAGTCTAAATCTCCGAAGAACTTATCTATAAATCTCTGGAAGGTTTGGGCAACATTGCACAGCCCAAAACACATTCGACAATACTATGGTTAGATGTTCCATGTGTTCTTACTGATTATTCGAGGCGATTAAGATGTCTTCCAAGAGAATCCAGACGAAGTCTAAATCTCTGAAGAACTTATCTATAAATCTTTGGAAGGTTTGGGCAACATTGCACAGCCCAAAACACATTCGACAAAATTAAAACAACCAGGACGGAGATATGACGGCTGTCTTTGGTATGTCCTCCTCGCGCACAGGGATATGATAATAAGCTCTTATAAGGTCTAGCCGTGTGAATATATTTTTACCGTAAAGGTTATTCCTGAAATCCATAATGTGAGGAACCCCGTAGCGGTCAGAAATAGTTTGTGAATTCAATTTTCTGTAATCCCCACAAGGACGGACTCCTCCGTCTGACTTATCAACCACATGCAAGGCACTGGCCCACTGATTTTTTGAAAGTCTGCATATGCCCTGACCGACCATCCGCTGAAACTCTTCCTTTACTTTTTTGTACGTTTCGGGAGGAAGTCTTCTTGCCTTTGCAAAAACAGGGCGTCCTGTGGCCTCGATTACATGTTCTGTTTTATGTTTTGCACGCTCCTTTGTTAGTGTTGGTCTCGTTGTCCCTAGAAACTGAGGGAAGTCAGCAAAAGGATGTCCATAAGGAACAGAAGAGATGGCTGTAGATGTTTCTTTACAAATCTTTCCACTCGAAGAAAGACCAGTTGTCTTGTCGATTGGTTGCTTCCCCTTTAGATCCACAATAAAATTGAAATTATATATGAAGTCGGTCCCAATGATAGGCTTCCAGACATCGGCCAGTATGAGTGTCCATGGAAAATCTCTTCTTAAACCAAGATTGAGCTTTAAGAACTTCTCTCAATAGGTTTTGATACTCGTTCCGTTGGCCTCATAAAGGTGAAATGCTTGTGGGTTTTTGGAATTCCTTTTTGGACCAGGAGGTAAAGTAGAAATGGCAGCTCCGGTGTCTATGTGAAATGCCTGACCTGTCCGCTGATCTCTGATGAAAAGGCGGCGTTGGGTTTCTGCAGATTCGGCTGCCGCGACTTCCGATCTTTTCTTTGATATTTTCTTTCCAGGCACATGGTTCCTCACACTTTTTGGCTTTTTCCTTAAATTTGTAATGGTAAAAGCATAGCAAATTTGGGTTGTTAGGACTTATTCTTTGCCGGCTATTAGATCTGTTGTTCCCACTGGAAGGACTTTTGCCCCTCTGTCGGCCTCGTGCTTGGTTTGAGCTGAGGGCGGCGACCTGTTTAGACAATTTTTCGATCTTTTGTTCTAAAAGTCCGATAAAATTTTCTCTGCCCTCGATCCTGGAATTTCGGCTCTGAGGCAATACTTGGCAGATTTCTACTGGTTGGGTAACCTCCTGAATTTTATTAGTATCCTACGTCGGTTAGTTTGGATACATCAGCTTGCTCTGTACTCATCAAAATAGCCTGCATATTTTGAGGAAGCGCACGCATCCGGACAGTCTTCAGAATTCCATCTGCAAAATCACTTCCAGCTAGTTGCCTCATGTGTCTCAAGAGTTGTGGGGGTTTTTCGTCGCCTTATCCTCCAACAGTTGTTGAATCCGTTTCGATTCGGAATCCGTATAAACATCGACCAGTCTGACCTTAATATCCTCATAGAGAGAACCACTCGGCCGCTTCACTATGTCCGATACCTGCTCTAGAACATCGCAACATAGAACATAGCAAAAAGAAAAATTATAGTGTAAAATTTGGTCAAACTATTAGTGATCTTAGCTCTCACGATTACAACTTTCAGAAAAAAATCATAAATTCATCAAAGACTCAGGAGTTAAATTAATGCATCACGTTGAAAACAGCCTACAATTAAATATATATGAAGTATTTGAAATAATAAAATCCTTCAAATCCATTCCAGATTTTTGCTTAAATGACCAAATAAATATCTGCAATAGTCCAATCTTAAATTTATTCCCATCTATAACAAAAAAACCAATTACTCACCGGCATTACTGGAAAAACCCCGACCCCTAAACCTTTTACTTACCAACATCCTACCTACCTTTCTTTCAGTGTTAGTACAATGCGAGAAGGAACCAGTACAAACTTTTCTGTTTGATATAATCCATTTTAAACCTTGGTGAGTACGAACATGTATTTGATTTCTTGTCTTAATTAAATTCATAATTCATAAATGTTTTAAATTCTGATTTATATTAATCTAATTTAATATGTATAATGATTCCAAACTATATTTTGAATTGCTTATTTCTGAATTTTTTGTGTGTTTTTAGAACTGAAGATGAATGTATAACATTCGAAACTAGTTTTAAATAAAACAAATTTATAGAAGCGACAAATAACTTATCAATCCCTAAATAAAAGGATCAAACTAATAAGGGTTTGATAAATTATTTGCCACTTCTATAATTTTGTTTTTATTGAAAACTAGTTTCAAATGTTATACATTCAACTTCAATTCTAAAAATTCAAAAATAAGCAATTCAAAATACAGTTTGGTATTATTATACATATTTAATTAAATGTAATATAAATTAGTATTATAAACATTTATGAATTATGAATTTAATTAAAACAAGAAATCAAATACATGTCGTACTCACCAAGGTTTAATTAGATTATATCAAACAGAAAAGTTTGTATTGGTTTGTTCCCGCACTGAACTAGCAATGCAAGAAAGGTGGGGTGTTCGTAGAGCTAACAATGTCGATGAGTGTAAGCTTTAAAAATAACTTTATTAAACAGAGTACAAGTTACATGATATATATATATATATATAATGAGGCTACTGAGTGACAGATAGACTTTAAAGATATTATAATTAGACTTAACACTAAACATAGTGAGAGTGTCCCACATTATCTTATTCTACCTTACATTCTAATACTTATTCTAAGACTACATTCTAGATACTGGTTACTACATTGTGATACTGCTATTCCTATATTGCTACAGCTACTGCTATGTCTGTCCTTTTCAGATAGGCTTTATACATACAATAGTAGAAGGGATGATCAAGGAAATAGAACTTGTTTTAATGCTGACAACGAGGAAGTTACAACAGTAACTTCCTGGGTTGTAAACATTATTTAACAACAAATATTTCCTGGGTCAATGGCATTTGTTAACTCCTCCCTCATTTATGAAAAAAAAAAAGCGAATTATCTTAAGCTTTTTTTTTTTTTTTTTTTTTAAATATTAAGTAAGTAGGTAGGAAGTAGTTCTTGGATCAAAATTATGCAGGATATAGTAGGTTCATTCGGAATGGGAATTTTTTATATTAAAAACCTATCTGACTAATACTTAAAAATTATTTACATTTTCTATTTACCTAAAGGGACTCTTATAAAACGTAATTGCAATAAGTAAATGGTAGAATTAAAAGATAATTAAATATATATGAGAAATGATTATACATTTAAACCAACTTGAAACTTTCTAATATTAGACATGTAATATCCAAAAACATATAAGTTATAAATTAATAAATCCACTATACATATTAGCTTATTCCAAGTTTTATTTTATGAGAAAATGTTATGTCCAATTCTTTAACATAATTATTTTTAACTAACAGATTAATGATTTAATTACACTAAACTCTAATTACAAATAAAAACTCATTACTATATTTTAAAACATCAAATTATAAATTTGTTTATAATAGAAATAATAATAATAATGCATACATTTTTTATAAGGATATACATCACTTAAATATTTTACTTATCTATAATTATAAACTATAGCTAACTAAATCTTTTTTCATTTTTGATGCGTTTATGTTTCATTAACAAAACATTAAATTTTGATTAAATATGAGATTACAATGTAGACGTTCATTTACATTATATGCTATTCTAATTACTTATTTATTTACCTAATCATATTAAAAAGACACTAGTCCTTAAATATTTAATTGTTTAGGGCTAAAGATTTAATTTATTACCCTTTTTAAGATTTAAAGGGCAAATTCCTTTTTAAATTTTTCCCATGTTTATATATATTTATCATATTCATTCTAATATTGTTAATTAAATGGATGATACTCCGTAATTTAAGGCTGTCAGAAAATGCTTGCAACAAACCAGGTCGTCTATACAGACTGCTGATCAATTAAACCATTATGTCATCTGGACTGGTGAGCTACTTGCATTGGTTAGTAATTCTTGACAATTTGGTCAATAAAAAGAGTTGGTTTTGCCTGTCATGGTGTTAATGCACAGAGTTAATAACTCTTTATTAAAATAAAATTAAATTAAAATAACATCTTTAACATCCCGTTAAAATTATAGGATTTTAACCTTTAACTGTTTGGACCAATTTAAATACAACCACAGTACTCTGGGAGTATGGGGAAGATTTTTCTATCTTCTTACCATTAAAAAATATTAATCCCATCTTGGGGATAAAGGGAGGCTTTATGGCAACTCCACGTTAACGGTTTTTCCCTTTTACAAAAAATTGCTAAGTAACAATCCCACTTTAGGGGTATATAGAGGACATACGTCTACTCCAGTTGAGGGTAATTATTCTCTTATTATTACTTATACAAAATCCAACTAGGATAAAAAATATAAAAAAATTAATTGGTCCATCGTTTCTCTAGATGTTATTATTGGGATGCTGCTCTTGGTGCTACCTGATTTCTTATGGCAAATTTATGATTTTAAACGAATATGTTAAAAACCAGATCTATAAAAGTTATATTAAAAAATTAAATTTACATTGAAAATAAAAACTCGTTTAACCTTATTAGTTACTATTTAGGGATATTTTCTAAAACTCATTTCACGACATTTATAAAATTCTTCAAATTATCTGATTCACCATCAAAAAATGGAATATTACTGCATTATTTCATATTCATCATTAAGGATGCCATATTCCTTAAATACTTCTAATTACTATTAACTATTTATAAGTTATATATTATTCACTTACAATTAATTATATATTAATTATTAATTAATTATTAACTAATTATTAATTCACTTATAATTAATTATTTTCTTACATACTTTAATTATTTAATAATAAATTATTCAAACAACAAATTACTTGTTTTTCAACATTAAATCTTTAAATTATTCAATAATGATTTTATCAACTTATAACAAGTAAGTTTTATTTTTTATATTACTTAAATTATAATAACCTTAACATGATTTAAATTAAAATTCACTCACAATGAATTATAAATCACAATAAATGCTTCATTTAACAAATTTCCTTCATTTCAAAAACATAATAAATTATTCAAATTGCTTTCTTATTAAATATTTTATGATATAATTTAGCAATTTATTTAAACTAAACAAAAATGTAATTCTTGCTACTAAAAAATAAAGTAAAATCTTCAACTCACGACTCATCGATCTGTTATCTTTTTCTAAACACCTCCAGAGGTCAGTGGATCCAGCAGAGAAGTAGACAGATACCTGAGATGTGAACCTGACAGATCAGTGGGTCTGTCCGAAGTGTAGAACTTGAAGCAAGGGTACCTTAGGTAAGTGGGCCGACTTGCAAATAAAACCTGAGAGCAGTGGAGAATTTGCAAGTCCTTCAAAGTTCATCTGAACAGCGATCAGAGCTACAGGTGATGTAGATGGGTACTGTACAGTTATCGATTTCTTCTGCCGGGTACTTGATGTCAGTGGGTCCGTCCAGAGTGTAGAACTTGAAGCAAAGGTACCTTAGATAAGTGGACCGACTTGCAAATAAAACCTGAGAGCAGTGGAGAATTTGCAAGTCCTTCAAAGTTCTTCTGAAACAGCGATCAGAGCTACAGGTGAGATGTAGGTGGATGCTGTCCTGTTCGAGCGCCAGTTAACAAAGTCGATGAGTGTGAGCTTTAGAAATAACTTTATTAAACAGTTTACAAGTTACATAAAATATATATAATGAGGCTACTGAGTGACAGTTAGACTTTAAAGATATTATAATTAGACTTAATACTAAACATAGTGACAGTGTCTCACATTATCTTATTCTACCTTACATTCTAATACTTATTCTAAGACTACATTCTAGATACTGGTTACTACATTGTGATACTGCTATTACTATATTGCTACAGCTACTGCTATGCCTGTCCTTTTCAGATAGGCTTTTATACATACAATAGTAGAAGGGATGATCAAGGAAATAGAACTTGTTTTAATGCTGACAACGAGGAAGTTACAACAGTAACTTCCTGGGTTGTAAACATTATTTAACAACAAATATTTCCTGGGTCAATGGCATTTGTTAACTGTAGATAAACGGTTTTCCGAGTTTTTCCAGTAATTCCGGTGAGTAATTGTTTTTTCTGTTATAGAGGGGAATAAATTTTGTTTTTTGATTTCTTATCTTAAATAAATTCATAAATATTTTATAATACTAGTTTATATTGCATTTAATTTAATATGTATAATAATAATAAACTGTACTTTCAATTTTTGTTGTTTTTAGAACTAAAGATGAATATACAACATAAGAAACTAGTCTTCAATAAAAACAAAATTATGGAAGTGGCAAATAAGTTATCAGTCCCTACTTAAAAAAGTTTATATAAACAATGGTCCGATTCCCCACAGAAAAGCAAGAAATTCAGCTTCTGTTATTTTAGATATCACATTTTTTGTTGAATAGGAGGTGATCACTCAAAAATTATTAAAGATAATTAAATTCCAATTCCATTATTGTAAAATATACAAAAATGTCTTTAAGAAATATGGTTTGGCTTAATAAGATCCATTGTACGGAGGCTTGCGGGAGGACGAATATCGAAAAGTTTATTACTAAAATTACACTTTACTTGTGAATGTTTATCTCAGTCCCCTGCTGGGCTATAGACACCTCTCTTTCAAGAAGACGTCTCCTTTTATCAAGCTTTTATTTCGTATAAATGAAGTTGAGGTTTCTTTTGGGATTAGTCTTGCATTGGTACTTGATGTGCCACAAAGTGTGGTTTGGAATTTAGATTTTTCTGGCAAAGAAGTGTTTAAAAATAAAATTTATTAAATTCACATTGTTTCTAGTCAATAAATAATACAGAAATAAAGAATATACCTAAAGTTCTTTATGAAATAAAACAAAACTTTATCGGAAAAATTCTGATAGTTACCCAAAGCAATGCTGAAATTAAATATGAAATGAAACTCTCTGAAGAAAAAAAAAATATATTAAAAGAGGAATATCATTTTATCACAGCACTGACAAAAAGTTAGTACAGCAGTAAAATTATATACCTCTACAATGAAAATTAATGGCAACCAATCAAATTAAATGTGTCTCATCACCTATGAGAAATTAGCAGTAAATGGGCTTAGATTACAGTTATAACTTCTCTTTAATAAATTGCTGTGTTCATTTTTTGTTTGTTTAACTAGGAATGCCCTGTACAATTACCATTTTTTAGATTCATTATTTGGTTAACTGAATTGTTTAAACAGTACTTTTAAATAAAAATTCTATAAAAACTTTTACTAAAACCTTCTTGTTCCTAAAGAACTCCTAAAGAGAATAAATACTCAAAAATAAAAATTCCACTCATATGAAAGAAATAAAAGTTAACTCATAACTTCAAGCCCTGCCTTCAAGTTATCAACCTGTAGGGGTTGGAGATAGCCTACCGGCACAACAGTTAGCCCAACATTTTTGCCTCGCCCAAGACAATTACATAGGGGTCTCATGCTCCTTCCAGACTATCATAACCTCCCTGGCTTAGACTGACGTATTGATGATTTCGAAGAAGGTTAACTGGACTGTTACACTTGTCTTCCCTGTTTGAATTGCTAAGATGGGTGTTAGTTTTCGAGTCTGAGACTTATTAAAAAATCCTCGATGAAACACTAATGAAATTCGGTAAAAATAATGTCAAAAAATAGCATGTATGAAGACAAAATAATTTTAGCACCGATGGTTCGAATTGGCACTTTGCCTACGAGATTGTTAGCATTAGATTATGGTGCTGACTTGGTATATACAGAAGAAATAATAGACTGGAAGTTGTTAAGATCGGGTAGAAGAGAGAATGGTAATACATTATATTTTGTTTTACTTTGATCTTCATAGGATTGGACAATTAATTTTTTAACTCAAACTCAGGGTTCTTTATGATTTTTATTCAATTACATCTTGCTTGTGATCTAGAATGATTTTCTAAGTCTATTCACAATGTCATAATATTGCATAATGGAAAATATTTTCAGTTAAGAAGTTAGCATGTAGGCTTCAATAATCGGTCAAATAATTCTGAAAATAAGTTTGTTTTTTTAAATTTATTAATGAAAAACAAAATCTTAATGCTTTTAATAGTTATTATTGTCTTTTCAGACGTTTTGGGGACAATTGATTACATTGACCTAACTGATGGAACAGTTGTATTTCGAACTTGCTGCAGAGAAAAGTCTAAAGTAATTCTTCAGATTGGGACAAGTGATCCAGATAGAGCATTAAAAGTTGCTCAGCTCGTGTTAGCATCAATAAGTGATTTGATCATTATTTTTCCTTTTTTTATTATTAGTTGTTGTAAAGCTTAATATTTGAAAGTATATTTTTAAAAAAAATAATAATTATAAGGTAAAATTATATAACATTAGTCATTATATTTTTCATCTTGGTAGATAAATTGCCATTAAAAAAAAATCAAATATATATTGTCTATTAAACCAAAAATGTTTGTTAAGAGCGGGTAAGTTCGCTACTGTTTTATATTATTTATTTTTCCTTATAAGGCATACTCCTATTCTTTTCTTGAAATGAAACTGAGTGTAACAGGGTTCTAGTCTGATATGACTAAACTTAAAGGTATATGAAACCTTTCTGCACCCTCTGTGAAATTACATCCTTTTAATTCATAATCGGTTATAATAAATAATAAATAAGTTATAATCTATATCTATTGATCTTTTATATATATAAAAAAAAAAAGTTTTCAAGTTGTGAGTAATTTATTTGATAATTGTTTAGAATATCTACTTCTGACCTATAACTCACTGAAAACAGTTATTCAGTAATCAGAACATGTTCCTTATTGCAATAGATGATTTAGCCCCCGAAACACTATCATAATCGTTTACCATTTATATAACTAATTTAATTACATGTATGCTATCAATTATTTTAATTTTCTTTAGTTTGCTTCAAACAATGTTTTTTATTTTAAAGGGAGTGTGATGTGGCTGGCGTAGATATTAATATGGGTTGTCCGAAGGAATTTTCGATTAAAGGTGGAATGGGTGCCGCATTGTTATATCAACCAGAAAAAGCTGAAAATATCTTAAAAAAAGTTATTTCTGGTGTGAAGTGTCCTGTCACCTGTAAGATTAGAGTTTTGGAAGATTTGGATGAAACCCTTAAACTATGTAAAAGACTTGAATCTTGTGGGATAGCAGCAATTGCAGTTCATGGGAGAACAAAATTTGAAAGACAGCAGCACTCTAATCGCACTGAGTTCTTACAAATGATATCAGAATCTCTGTCTATTCCTGTTATTGCTAAGTATGATTTTTATTTTTAAAGTTAACAAAAATAAGTAGATGATAGTAAATATTAAGAACTTACTCTCTCCTGAATCTTTCCCGAATATCTACTTTATTCTTTTCTATGTATTTTCCCTAAGTTTTTTTTTCTATAGTATCCTCATTTCAATTACCTCTGACATCCAGCTTGCCATGATGATAATAAGTCCCAACGAACCTGGAGATTCAATGTTGATAGCATCAACCAACGATTTCTGTCTAAATACTTCAATTTATTTTATTTGTAGTTTAGTGCCTCAGTTTAGAGCCTTACTAGCTCTGATGAAGGGCGGGTTATCCTAAAGGTTACCAAACTATTCTAGCCAGAGTGAGAAGGTTGAGATTCATTCAGTGAATCTACCACAAAATAAATTTCAACCCACCCAGCCAAATTCGATCTGGCACCGCTTCAAACTCGAGGTTGCTAAGTGTTGCCTTAACACTCTTGGCTATAACAGCCTCCAATCTCTACATTCCTTCCTCTCATGAAATCTGCCAAAACCCATTTCTACACTGTTATAAATAACATAACCTTTCTGTTTACACATACCAAAGAAGTGTAACATGTGACAACTCACATGCCTTTTTTCCTTAGAAAAGCCCTTTTTTCAAAAACCACATAAAGTAAAGTTAATAAAATTTCTGAAACATCGGCATTTAACAGAAAATTACCACTATATTAATCTTGTCTGTCACCCGGACCAGTTCCTTAAATTTTCAATAGTTATTATGAAAAAAAAGAAGGCAAAACAAACAATATTTTGTTGACGTTCCCATGATGGTATAGAAGAACCAAGCTAATTAGGGATTGATAAATTGTTTGCCACTTCTATAATTTTGTTTTTATTGAAAACTAGTTTTGAATGTTATAAATTCATCTTCAGTTCTAAAAACAAACAAAAATTCAAAAATAGGCAATTCAAAATACAGTTTATACATTCATTTTCAGTTCTAAAAACAAACAAAAATTCAAAATACAGTTTGGTATTATTATAAATATTAAATTAAATGTAATATAAATTAGTACTATAAAACATTTATGAATTATGAATTTAATTAAGACAAGAAATCAAATACATGTTGGTACTCACCAAGGTTTAAGTAGATTATTTCAAATAGAAAAGTTTTTGTTGTTTTGTTCTTGTACTGAACTAATATTAGAAGAAAGGTGGTGTGTTTATAGGTAAACGGTTTAGGGTCGGGGTTTTTCCAGTAATTCCGGTGAGTAATTGTTTTTTCTTTTATGGATGGGAAAAAATTTAAGATTGGACTACTGGAGATATTTATTTGGCCATGCAAGCAAAATCCTGGACTGGATTTGAAGGATTTTATTATTTCAAGTGCTTCATATATATTTAATTGAGGCTGTTTTCAACGTGATGTATTAGTTTAACTCATGAGTCTTTGATGTATTTGTTTTTTTTTTTTCATTTAAATGAATTGCAAAATTGGAATTCTCTGTCTTATATGCACGTATATATTCCTTTATCTCTGATTTAATGATCTTTCAGTTTTTCCTATATTCCAATTTAGTTCTAATTCTAGGGTCTATTTTGTCTTTAGGAGAAGGGAAATATGAGGATAGGGTTTTAAATGCAGGGTTTAATCCTAGTTTTTTCAATTCGTGGAATCTATATTAAGGCCCTATATCCACTAAAGTCAGAAATTAATTTAAAAAACTAGGATTAAATCCTGCATTTAAAATCCTATCCTCATATTTCCCTTCTCCTAAAGACAAAATAGACCCTTTCCAAAAAAGCGGAGTATACAAACTAAATTGTAATGATTGTGCAGCCAAATACATGGGAAAAACTGGAAGATCACTAAATCAGAGATTAAAGGAACATATACTTTCATATGATAATAAGAAAGAGAATTCCAACTTTTCAATTCATTGAAATTAAAAAAAAAAAACATAAATTCATCAAAAGCTCATGAGTTAAAATAATACATCACGTTGAAAACAGTCTCAAATTAAATACATATGAAGCACTTGAAATAATAAAATCCTTCAAATCCAATTTAGATTTTTGCTTAAATGACCAAATAAATATCTCCAATAGTCCAATCGTAAATTAATTCCCATCCATAACAGAAAAAACAATTACTCACCAGAATTACTGGAAAAACCCTAAACTGTTCACCTATAAACACACCACCTTTCTTCCATTACTTGTTCAGTGCGAGAACAAACCAACAAAAACTTTTCTGTTTGATGTAATCTACTTAAACCTTAGTGAGTACCAACATGTATTTGATTTCTTGTCTTAATTAAATTCATAATTGTTTTATGGTACTAATCTATATTACATTTAATTAAATATGTATAATAATACCAAACTGTATTTAGAATGCTTATTTTTGAATTTTTGTATGTTTTTAGAACTGCAAGATGTATGTTTACATTCGAAACTAGTTTTCAATAAAAACAAAATTATAGCAGTGGCAAATAATTTATAAATCCCTAATTAAACAATATTTTATACAGATAAAAATACAATTTTTTTTCTTCATGTAAATGAAATAAGAAATCAAGAAGAACTAAATCTACAAAGAACAAAATACCTCCATTAATACTCAAAATGGAATAAAATATATAAATGCTCCTTTTTTAGATAAAATCTAATGAGGGATTGATAAATTATTTGCTACTTCTATAAATTTATTTTATTGAAAACTAGTTTCGGATGTTATACATTCATCCTCAGTTCTAAGAGCACACAAAAAATTCAAAAATAAGCAATTCAAAATATAGTTGGTATTATACATATTAAATTAGATTAATATAAATCAGTATTATAAAACATTTATGAATTATGAATTTAATTAAGACAAGAAATCAAATACGAATGTATTATTATTTGTCATGTGAGGGTTGATGAAGGAATGATAGAAGTTTATTTGTAAAAATGCAATGAGTTCTTCCCACTCTATAAATTGGTGCCTTTTTGTTTCAACTCACAAGGAGAATGCACAATGTGTCTATCGCCGATTGTGATCAAAATTTTTTGGGTGATTCTACATTGAAAAAAAGTTGACCAATATCCTACCATTTTATCCAATGGGTCCTTGGAACTGAGAAAAAAATAAAACATGCTGAAAATGCTTTATTTTATATCTTCAGTTTGAAAAATGATATCGGCATAGTTTTTCCAGTTAAACATTTGTTTTTTAAAGTATATTACAAGAAAAATATAAATATTAAAAAATAATTGGTTTTTGGTCAAATAAATTAAAAAAAGTGTTTAAAATGTCAAATAAACTAGGCTTATAGATTTTTTTAAACAAAAAATGATGGCAGATTTGCATTAAGCACAAAAAATCATCGAAAAAAAATAAACATTTTTTTCAGTTGTGAGGGTCCTCAAAATTTTTAAAGCCACAAAACTATGTTTGGATTTGAAGCTCTGTATCTTGTCTTCAATTCTGTCGACATTCTTGAACTCGTTCAAAAGAGGGGAGTTTCTTCTTTCCATAATTCTAAAAAAATATTATGTGTAATATATAAACATTATTCGTCATCCAGAAATAGTAAAGTTGGAGTTTTTTAATGTAGAATATCAAAACGATTAAAGTAAAAAATTTTAAAACGAAATAATAGAATTTTAGAGCGATCTGAAGAGTATACTGACTTATATGTAATGAAAACAGTATTGTTCGGAATAAAGTATATTAACAGAATTTTTTTTATTCAAAACTCATCAGATTTGGTTTTAGCACTTTGAAAAACCCTTATATTCAAATTTTCGAGCAAATCTAAAAATAAAAATTTTGCCAAAAGTCTATTTACCCTTCAAATTTTTTTTAAGATTCAAATAATCGCACATAAATCAGGAACCTTTCAAATGATCCAAACTTTTTGGGCATTGGTAAAGGTCCTTAAAGTCCGCGATTTGCTTTAGCCGTGGTGCTTCTAAGTGTTTTAGAAACAAGCTTATCTGCAAAAAACTTCAATTTTGTTTTTATATGGTAATCTCCTTCTTTAACACTGATTTTCTAAAATAATACAATATTTTTATATGTATGGAAAGAAGAAACTCTCCTCTTTTGAACAATTTCAAGAATGTCAATATCGGGTAAATTGAAGACAAGATGCAGAGCTTTAAATCCAAACGTAATTTTGTGGCTTTTAAAATTTTTAGCACCCTCGCAACTGGAAAAAAAAAAAATGTTTTTTTTTCTTTTTATGATATTTTTAATATTAAAGTTTTTTGACGTGCTAAATCCAAATCTGCCATCATTTTTGGTGTGAAAAAATCTAAAAGCCTAGTTTACTTGATATTTTAAACACTTTTTAAAATTTATTTGACCAATCACCAATTATTTTTTATTGTTTATATTTTTCCTTTTATGTACTTTAAAAAAAACAACGTTAAACTGGAAAACCATGCCGATATCATTTTTCAAACTCAAAATATAAAATAAAGCACCTTCAGCATGTTTTATTTTTATTCTCAGTTCTTAGGACCCATTGGATAAAACGGTAGGATATGGGTCGACTTTTTTTCAATCACCCAAAAAAATTTGATCAAAATCGACGACGGGCATATTGTGCTCTCCCCTTGTAAGTACGAATAGAATGCGGGGTAGCCTGTATTCACAATCATAACACACTGTAATAATACTATTTATAATTACATTTTATTAAATTTACTTAGGCTAAATTTAAGAATTTTATGTTTTAGATATTTTTAACTGAATTTTATATTTTATGAGAATAAAGGTCTTCGCTTTTGAAGAAATTTTGCTTTTCATTTGTTTGACCTCTTTTTGCACTCAAATACTAGGACATATTTTCAGTGATCATCTACTTTGAACAAGTGTTATTAATATCTCACCATTATTATTTCTTATAGCTAATGTGTGACCTGCCATGGTGCTATTCTTTCAATCTAATCACTCCTTCAAGCGTGTATTCAGATCCTGTTAATATTTGTACATTAATAATATAAAGATAATTTTATGTTTAGATATTTAAAATATGACATACACCTCTCCATAAGTCATTTTCTCATTGGACATTTATCCTGTTTTCTGTGAGAAGAAATGCAATATTCATATATATAAGAGTAATAATATATATACAAGTCATTAAATAAAAAAATTATATGATAGATTCCACCCTTCTTGTATGGAGCACCTCATTTGTGACTGATGGCATATGTCGAAACATGGATTAGCAATCAGAAAACATTTAGGTTTTATTAACCTATTCCTCATGACGAGCCCAGCGGTGGCTTGACAAAGTCCCTACTCAATTCCTGAGTGAGCACCCAAGTCAATTCGGTGTGCTCATTCCCTTCAGTATTTATACTGTCTCTGTGCTCTCCAGTCATTCGGAGAATCCTTTCTTGCCATTGAAGAATTTCTAGGAAGTATTTGAGATCCAGAAAATGGTTACTGTTTGGAATAACTTTCACCTTTGAGAAGTTATAAGTCTTAAAAGTTTAGGTACATTCAGAGCCGAAAGTTTTTCGTTTATTGTGTAAGTTCAGCAATATGGCTGTCTTATTGAATGTGTCAAACATGAAACTGATCCCTGACTATCACATTCTAGATTTTTATTTTTGATACAGTAACCATCATATGCAAAATATAAATAAATAAAAATTTTCTGTTCTGTTAAAGATAAGTCAATGATTAAAAGTAGGTATAGTATTGTCTAAATGTGAAATTTATGAATGGCTTCCAAATAAGAGAATAATGCATTTCCTGTATTGATTAATAATTTAAGATTTGTTTTAGTAGAAACCTTATATTATAAAATGAACAATGGAATTCAACATTTGCATGTAGTTTGATAGGTCTCAGTTTTATATAGAATTTAATTAATGCCCAAATATATATAAAATCTTTTTTTCTATAGTCTGCTTAAGATCTCATATGATCATAAATTTTCCATTTATTTATAAGGTATAGAAAAATGTATATCACAAATTCAATATTTCAGTGGAGGATCAAAGGGAATAGAAACCTATGAGGACATTATTCATTTTAAAGAGAAGACTAAATGTAGCAGTGTAATGATAGCTAGAGCTGCCGAATGGAATGTATCAGTATTTTCTCGATGTGGTAAGAAACCTTTGGATGACATGATCAAAGCTTATCTTAAATATGCAGTTGACTATGATAACTCACCTTCAAATACAAAATACTGTGTTCAAAACATGTTGCGTGAATTACAAGACACTGAGAAGGGGAAAAAATTTTTGGAAACTCAAACGCTTCAGCAGATATGGTATGTAATTGTATCAAATGTAAGATAAGAATAAATCTTTAGGAGAATTAAAAGATGTTTGCAACACAGGAATATTAAACCTTTTTGTTCGCCTAATCTTGATTCTTGTCATTTAAGAAAAAATCTTATTATATTCATGTAATGATTATGAGTGTGGCATTCGTTTGAAAGCACTACTCATATATTTTTAGTTCAAAGTTTGACATTCTTTCGGGCTTAAAACAAGGCGATTTTCTTTTCCTTGTCTTGTTTAATTTAGTATTAGAATGCCATCAAAAAGGAGATGGGTACCGAAAAACATATAGCTCTGGATGGTAAAATATCTGTGCTCGAGTTTGCTGATGAATTGTTATTGGAAGGTGAAGACACCGACCCTATAAAACTAAATACAACAATGTTAATGAAAGCCATTAAAGAATGAGGTTTCGAAATAAATACGAGTAAAACAAAATTCTATCATAAATAGCTGAATATACTTGTTTAAAGATGAATATGTTCCTGAACTTCCCAGAACTATTTAGTAAAAATTATTTCTTGGTTCAAAACAAACATGTTTTATTAGCCCTGCATTATTTACTAAAAACATTTTAAATTGAAAAAAAAAATAAAGTAGAACCTTCAAATTTGGCAAAAAGGTCTAGTTTGTATGTTCAAAAAAGTGTATAAGATGTCATTAGATTTTTTATATAACGGCTGAAAAATCTAAGATTTAGTGGAATTTTTATCTGAAATAGATTTATCTCAATTATCTGAAAAACGGATGAATTTAGAAAAAACATACAAGTTTTAATATATAATTTGCCTTTGCCTAACACCTTTTATCCAAAAATTAGTTGAAAAATAACTCAGACTTGGGAACATTGAAGTAGAAAAAATATGGCTTTTAAGTTGAGAAAAATGTCCCAAAACAGCTGTGTTTTTGCAACTTTAAAATCACAAATCTGAGCAAAATTTGTGTAAACTCTACCGTTTAATGGGAACTGACCACATAAAAATTAAATAAGAGGTAAAAACAGTTGTTAAGCTATTAAATAGACATACTCAATACAGAAATAAAACATGACTGTAACAATAATTGTTTTTATTAATATAAAATACAAATTTTATATTAATAAAATTTATAATCATATATTCTTAAACAAATCACCTATGCTTCCCGACTTAATGCGATAAGTTGAATCTGTCCTTCAGGTTCCATACATGATACTTTTACTCTAAAATCAGACTGTATGTCAAGCCGATTTCTGTGCTTGTTTTACATGAAACGTAAGGTCGAGAATGCTTGTTCACAGCAGTATGTAGTTGCGAAAAGAAGGATATTTTTGCCAAGCCCCTGGAGTTGTTACTTTTGTGCTGTTAACAAAAGTAAGACATTTTTTTCAGTAAAGAAAAAGAACACATTAATAAGAGACTTATTTATGTGTTCTTCTTCACTGACCGTAACCCCTAACCAACTTCTAGAGTCAACCATACTTACACTATTAATTGTAATTATTATAAACATAAAATACAACTGTTTTAAGAATTATACATATATAATTTTATTTGCAGTGAACTATGGGATATGCTGGATTATTATGAAACAACTCATGAAAAACAGCAAAATGAAGGCCTAATTGGAAGACGTGATGTTTGCCCTGTTAACTATCAACCACCATGTAATGAATTTGATATTGTAGAAATGGAAATGTCTTTTTTAAGAAGTCTTTATCCAAGAGATCCTGATCTACCCAAGAGCAAACTTCTAATGTGGACAAAAAGTCAAGGCTATAAAATTCCTTTTTATGAAACAAAGCAAGTTGATAAGCTTTTTCAATCAACTGTAACTGTCAATGGCAACAAATATAGGTCATCTTTCTGGTAATTGTTTTCTATTTAAAAAAAAAAAAAAAAAAAATCAATGATACTGAAGACAATAATACTTAAGATTTTTAAAATATTTTTGTTAGTATTTGTAATTTCCTTGATACACTTTATACTTATTATCATGGAATCAATATTGGGCAGCAGAATGACTAATTCCTGAGTTAAGGCCTTTCATGATTTTCCCCTCTTCTCTCTTCTCCTTCACTTACAAACTGGATGTGAACAGAATTTGGGATAATTTAGAATTCTTTATTCGCAAGGATGGAATTTGAGATATGTTGGAAATTCTTTATTAGCGAAGTGTTAAATATCACATGAATTTCAGTTTTACTAACATGTCTGACCACTTCTTAGTTATTTCTGACAATATTCTAAAGCCATTCATTAAACTTCTTCCAGGGGCATTGATGCCAGGATAAATTAATTACAGACTAAGTTATAATATTCATTATCTTTGAACACTAATTTAGTTTACACCAGTTTATAACTTGACTCAGGCTATACAACCACAAGCATGGAGTTTCTTCTTTTGCTATACGTAACACTAGGTATTTATATTGAGCAAAATTATGGTATATCAGACAGGAGGGTAATTCCACAGACTATACAACAACCATTTCGATTCTTTACTTGAGGAAGCCAAAAGTCAAATAAACAATGAATAATATTTGATAATGTCCTCAGTCTGCTGTCAGACTTTGCAGTGAGACACATTTAAGTATGCATTCCAGAGGCAAAACAAGGATTGATTTGTGCACTTTCTTAGGAAATATAGATAGTGTAAATAATTATGAATTATGTAATGGATAATTTCAAGATTGGCATTTTTCATTTTTAAAGCTAGGCACACACAACCGACTTTAATAGGATGTGACGTCATGTCATTTCTTCGGCTTTTGTCGGCTCCCACTGATACAAGAGCTTCCGATTCTCTTCTGGTTTTCTATTTAAACCCCTTAATTTTAATTGAAATATCCTTTTAAGTATCCTTTGGAAATGGAAGTAAATTTTCTGAGATCACCTAACGCGGCACAATATCTAAATGGTAAAAGGAAAAAATATTGAGATCGAAAGTGGCAGATTCATCCATTAACCAGCCAACGATTGCTGAAAAGTCAATTTTACATACTGCTCAGTGGCCTCGGGGAACATCCTGACAAGTTTTATTAATAATAAATATAATAACTCCCACAGCTTCTTCTTCACATTCTCGTCGTGGTACACTGGATGAGAGATTATGAATCAAGGCCGAATTTAAAGCTTAAGCGTTCCTTGGCCCAAGAGTTTTTACCACCCTCTTTTCATATCATCGGAGTCTGGCATTTTTTCTTGGAAAAGCTTGGTTGGGGGTACGGTCCATGAAGAACCCAGTGCTATAACATCCGAACGAGCTACTCACCAAGGCTTGAAAGAAGTATCCATTTGTATCTATAGCATGTACTGAGAGTGCAACCCAAGATTATCATGAACGTATGGAATTTTGTGGGTAGATAAATGAAAATCCGCATGTATCGTGCATATTATTCACAGATGAAGCAATATTTATCTGTGACAACATTAATAACACTCACAACTCCCATGCATGGGCCAACAAAAGTCGAAAGGAATTTTCAACATAAGTTTTCAGTAACGTGTGGTGTGGTATTGTTGACGGTAAGTTTTCGGTAAACGTGTGGTGTGGTATTATTGACGGTTATTTAATTGGCCCTTTCATTTTAGAGAATTGCCTCACAGGAGACTATTACTTAGATTTTTTACGATTTGAATTACAAGGATTATTAGAGAATGTTCCTCTAAACATCAGAATGCAAACGCATTTTCACCATAACGGAGCTCCCGCTGATTTTGCTTGTCAGGTGGGGCAACATTTGGATGAAAGGTTTCAAGATCGTTGGATTGGTCGCAGTGGTCCAATTAGTGTGTTCTCCAAGATCTCCAGACCTTTTTATTGTTGATTATTGTTTATGTGGCTGGTTCAAAGATGAAGTATACAAAGTAAAAGTAGACACTCAGTGCACTAATTCAACTTATTAAAAATGCTGCAGGCATCATTAAAGGAAGATATGAAACAATCAGGAAGGCCATTATCGCCCTTCAAAGACAAAGCCAAAAATTTTTAAAGTCAATGGTGGTATTTTCGAACATTAATTAAAATAAATAAGACTTTGATAACTGAAATGCTAATGTATGTATAAAATAGTGGTTATTTGTAATTAGCCAATAAAATTTAAACAAATGAAAATCGAATAAGAACATATGAGTTTTTTATTATTATTTTCCTTTGTGCAATCCACTTCTGGACTTTGGTCCGTTCCTCTCGACTCACCCTGTATATTATTTTGCATCAGGGTGATGCAGTGTATGTGTTGCTATGTGATGCATAGCAAAACAAGTTTGTAAATAAAATTGTGGTGAAATTTATTCTGATACGTGAAGTTCATATATTTACACTTGAAATTGTTTTTGTACTGTATTTTCTAATTGTTCTTATTTTTGGCAATATGTTGAGCGTTCATTGCAAAAAGTTAATTTACAATTTTTCATTATCAAATAGGAATACAACTTTTTATAGTTAATCAAATTCATTCTGAAGTCCGAATTGTACATTTTATTATAAGCCAATCAAATACGGCATTTTATGATTCCAATTTTTTTTTTTAATTTAACTCAATTAATTGACAAAAAGTGTCTTGAATTTTACAGTTCCCAGCATTGAAATCCATGAATTATACTTGAATTTTTTCATGATGTACGAATATAGCTGGATACCCCTATATAGACTTTAGCTCCAAAACTGCTCAAATGGCTTAAATGGAGCTTTCTTACCACTTTCGATGCCAAGTTCATTACAATAATTAAATTATCCTTCAAATTAGCGAACTGAATGTTCCAGGAGATACATAATTATATATATAAACTATTATTGGCATTAACAGCAAGTAAATGTGTTAAATAAGATCTTAATGACATGAATTGTCTTTTGGAGATATTATTAGTTGGCAGCACTCTAATATGGTTTACCTTAGTTATTTTGATTATAAAATTGTATTCACTAACAGTGATATTTAATTTTCAGGGAGAAAAATAAACGTTGGGCTGAACAAGGGGCTGCACTTGTATGTTTATGTAGTGTTGGTGTACTTGATTCTAAAAAACTTAAACGCCATGGTATTCTAAGATAACATTTAAGGCAGTATGTAATATATGTATATTTTATCTCATAAGTAAATTAATAATAAAACATATGTACAAAATATTTAAAATAGATTATATATACATGAGCTCTTTATTTTTCATTTTTCAATCGTTTCATTGCTTTATTTCTTGATTTTTTTGTTGAAAACTTATTTGCCATACTTTGAGCAACACTGCTAAGCTTCAGCATTTCCCAGTTCGTAATATCCTTCTCCATACTAGATTGATCAGGGATCGGTTCAACTTCTTTCCCAGCCATGAGTTTTTCAATTTCTGGATTCATTCCCCCATAGGAAACTCTCCCTATAATTAAATCTTGGCATGGGACATAGCTTGGGACAATGACAAATTTGTTCCTGAAAAAAAAAAAAAAAACTACATATCAATTATTTATTTTTAAATTAGACATAATGGATGGTCGACTTCATTGAATGTAAGGATTAATTTTCAAATATATTAAATTAACTGTTGTTATTATTATTTAATATGTTGCTGTTGATGTAATGCCAGTTTTGGGGCTGACACTAATAAAATATAAGTTAATGCAATACCAACTTATTAATTAAACGAGAAATTTAATTTTATAGTCTAGATGATCAATTGACAAGGTAAAATCTCAAAAACTTAAAAGTTTAATTTCTTAAGTACTCACCAGACAAATTACCTCATTTCAAGATCTTAGACTATAGTGGAGTCTCGATAATCCGAGTTGGATAGGATCCAAACCATTTCCCTCTCCTCGGATTAACGGAATAATCCCTATTTCGGTATATTTATGTATATACATCATTTTGAAACTTATGTACATAAATGAATTTCAAACCTAAAATGAAGGGTAAGAGAAAAAAAAGTATAAGGTAAGTCCCTTTTGTTTTTCAATGGATAAGGATGAAAAGGTGCATTTTTCCATGACATCAAAATATGGGAAAAAATCATGAGAGTTAAGAAATATTAACTATTGAAGTTTCATCCATACTGTATAATTATGCAAGATCCTTCTTTTGCTAGCTATGTACATACACCCTCTTTCTTGAAAAAAAAAGATCGTCTGTAGTCTGATTTATCTCGTTCCATGTATTCCAATGTTTTTTCCAGACGATGAAGAGCTTCTGCATGGCTGATTTTGGCCTTCTTATTTTCATTTCCATCGTCTTTCACTACCCACTCATCTCGATTTACTAATTAGACTACAATTTCTTCAGAGAGTTCCTCACTATTGTCACTTACAAGCCACTGTTTGACTTCTTCAGCATTGTCATCTCGTTCACAGCCAGGTATGTACGATATCAAGTGCAATAAAGCTTGATTATCTTCGTTAATATCACCATAAGGTTCCTCGTTACCTTGTGTGGTCTTCTCTTCTCAGACACTTGGTTTTAAAATTTTCGACCATGATTTTTGTATAGTTTTTCTGGTAATTTCTATCCAAACAACTCCCAAGCAATAGTTTGCATCCTTTTCTTAGAAATTTGTAATAATTACATTACATAATTACACTTGCGTACATTATAATTTTTTTCATAATATAGAAAGACTTTTGAGAATTATTAGGGACTTGAATAAGTTCTCGCTGTTTCCCGACAGATGGTGTTATCTTAGTCTTTTTGCATCGGGCAATACTATAGCCAACTTTATCGTGAAGCTCCACTCGAAATCACAGAATATGTTATTCCGCCGAAGTGTAAACAACATACTTTTTCCTAGCGTTAAACATGTCAAATTTCGTGCCAATAAAAGAGTATTTGCAAGGAATTTTACTGCATTCCTTTTTTCAAAAAAAATCTGCATCTGAAGCACATAGAATTCTTGTGGAGACTTACGACGACCATGCTCTGTCAGAAACAACATGCAGAGATTGGTTTAGACGCTTTAAAACTAATGATTTTAATATTGATGATAAAGAACGCTCTGGTGCACCGAAAAAATTCAGACGCAAAATGAACTTGCAGAATCATTAGGAGTTGATCACACAACAGTTTCCAAACGTTTAAATGTTATACTACTAATAACAGAAATTTTTTTTTAACTTACTGAGCATTTTTCATTTCTTCAGTAATTTCATTTTCATGAACTGCTCTACTTTGGTCAGCTTCCTCCTCAGCCTGAATTCGTTGTTTACTTCTTTGCATAAACTAAAATAAAATATAAGAAAGTAGAAAATTGAATTTACAAAATCTTAAACATGTATTAATTATTAATATCTAGGAATTCATAACACTGAAATAAAATAAAAAATCTGGTGCGCGCATCACACAACTTTTACTTACCTCTCTATTTGAAATAAATTTTAAAGGTTTAATTTAGTTTCCATGGAAATTCCATTTAGTTTCCATTAAATTATACAACAATAGAAATTATCAACAACAATCACTTAAGTTTGGCGTTTCATCACTCTCCATTACCTTCTACGACTTTATAGATTAGATATTAATTTTTCTAAAATATTTAGGTTTCCAACGGTGTATTATGTATTTATATTACTACTAAAATATTTTTCCTTTTTTTTTTCTCTTTCAGTTAATTATTGAATTCTTTCACAGTTTATATTTATTCATTTTTCATTACTCCTATCAAGGTTAGGTTAATTATTTCAGATAATCAAAATTAAGGAAGAAATTTTGAAAATTCGGCATTTAAGCTATCAGACTATTTCAATGAGGGTAAGGCCTAGCTGATATTAAACACCATTTAATTTTATATTGATATGAGTTTAATCCCGTCTCTTATCCTATTTAAAAGACTTCTTCCTTATGCTGATCGTGAATAAGGGAATTATCAATGTGGATTTCATAAGAAAAAGCCGACTGTCGGCCAGATGTTAATGCTGCGTATTTTAATAGAGAAAACAAGAGAGTTTCAGATCCCAACTCATCATCTGTTCATAGATTTTAAACAAGCATACGACACTGTGAACAGAGAAGAAGCATCAAGGCAATGCTAGAATTAAAGATCCCTCCTAAACTGATTCATTTAGGAAAAATGACGATGGAGGATAATATATGCTTCGTGAGGAAATCTGGAAAACTGTCAAGAGGTTTTAGAACAGAATCGAGAGTTAGACAGGGGGATGGTCTTGCCTGTTTTGTATTCAACTTTTCTCTTAAGAGAAGGTAATTAGAGGCTCAGGGATCCAGACCGAAGGAACTCTAATAAACAAATCAACGCAAGTATTGGGATTTGCGGATGACCTGAACATTGCAGGAAGATCCCTCAATGCAGTGAAGGAGGCTTTTGAGGCACTAGAAAAATCAGCGGTATGCTTGGGCCTAAGGATAAATTTTGATAAAACAAAATACATGAGTACCCAACCTCCAGAGGAAGGTGCAGAAAGATATGTAACGATAGGTTCACATCGCATTGAAAGGGTACAGTCATTTATCTACTTAGTATCCCAAGTCAACTACCAAAATAGCATACTATAAGAAATAGAGCAGCGCACTCCAAAAGCACATAAGGAGTGGCGTAATGTCCAAAGCCTCTAAAACTAGGATCTACAAGACGCTTACTAGGCATGTACTTACGTACGGTTCAAAATGCTGGACGATGACGAAAGCCCAAGAAGAAGCCCTTTTGACATTCAAAAGGAAAATGCCCCGGAGGATATATGGAGGTTAGTGTGAGCAGGACTCCTGGAGAAGACGAACAAATGCCGAACTAAGCAAGACGTACTAAGCAAGATGTACAAACAGGTCAATGTCATTATCTTCATCGAATTCGCAAGACTCCGCTGGGCTGGTCATACCATGAGAATGAACCAAGGCAAAATCCCATTAAAAATTATGTCTGAGCAAGTGTATGGTACGAGGCAAGTAGGACGTCCTAAGCTACGTTGGGAGGATTGTGTGGCTACGGACTCCATAAATCTGTTTGGATTAAGAAATTGGAAGGCAGAGGCACGTAACAGAGAGGACTGGCAATCCTTGTTGGAGCAGGCTATGACTCATCAAGTTGGTTGTAATGCCAGGTAAGAAGATGAGCTTAATCGAAATCGTTATGGCCTCTTTTGAGCAAATAAGAGAGTTATGTAAAAATGTGAAAAATAGATGATATAAAGTGGTATTTCTAGTAAGTCGATTTTGGGGAAAAAATTGCTGTAACATCGCAGGCATATAAATATGGAATTTCAACTTCGTACAACTTTTCATTTTTGAGCAAGATTTACCACATACACAGATACACACATACCAAATGCACACTTATGAGTAGACCATTTTGCGAGACTTATTTAGATTCAGGGGACATTAAAACATGCATTTCCATTGAAAACTCGGATTTAAATTTTTCACGATAACAATACTTTTCCTTCCTATATATTTCATAGGATACTTTTATATACTTTTCATTCCTATATATAGGTAAGTGAAAGTAAATATTAATTGCTAAACAATTCTTGAATGAGTAAAAGCCAACAGGCTCTTATGAGCAGAAATAAATCAGTCTCATCTTCCTATTCTGTCAGATTATAAGATATTCTATGAACGAGAGAAATCATTTGAGAAAGAAGAATTTGGCTCTCATTCATTCATTGGCAAATATGTTTTTAAAGTGACAGTAGGCTATAAGCGGATTCTGCAGGTGATAAGTTTATTGTCCATGAATTTATTAATACAAATTAAAACTAGATATTATGAGTAGACAGTGAAAAAAAAAGCAAAAACACCAATCAATTCATTAGTATTAGTTCCTAGGAGTAGAGAAATCAGCTGCCAAAAAAATCAATGCTATTGTGGAGAATACTAATTTTTAAGAAGTAAATATAGATGAAGTATGTAATCACAAAATTTGAAAAAAAAAAATTAGATAAGCCTTTGATATTCTGCATTCTTTTTTTTTAAGGAACAAGTATCTAGCTATATTTGAAATTAATGAAGAACATTCACATGAAATTAATGTAGGATTTTATTACTATCAAAATTAATTTAGGAAAAAGTTGTTTTCTTTTTTCACTAGTTCCTAACCTATAAACTTTTTCTCTACTTTATACTTTTTGATATAAAACAAGAGCAACAATGCATTTTATTCGGGAAGTCATAATGAACATATCTCTGCTAAAACAATAGTAAATTTTCTTAAGGACACGGTCTATCAGTTTGCTCATGGAACATGAAATAACCGTGAGTGTGAAATTCTGTCTGGATGTTTGTGGAGTAATGGGGAGCAGCTGGAATTCTATCAACCCTAAACTCCATCATGCTTTGCCAACCGATCGTGAGAGTGGAAAACTGATGTAGTGTACAATGAACTGCACACTTCTTCACACAATTTATAGGCTCTGCTATAATTATAATAAAAATTGTTGATCTGTAGATACAGTATAGTTAAAATTTACAATATTGATTGTAGAAAATATGTAATAAAAATATTGATACGAATAACTCACAATTTTTCATTTTTTTTACTATTAATTATGGTAAAAAATATAAATATTTATTAAAATGAAATAAATGTTTTTAGTGCATTTATAATCTATAGCATGCTTAAAACTTCCACTGTTTTTTTATTTTTAATTTTTGAGCAAAGATTAATTTATTTATTACTCCTGCTATACAGTGTCACTAGTTATATCTCATATTAATCCATAAATTGAAATATTTGTAGACTGCAATTATTATAAACTATGTGTATACATGAGACTGAACCACTACTTGTCGGCAAAAAATAGGACGATGGAGTGGAGTGATCGTCAGTGGGGTCCTTGAAATCATCTTCACTCCAGTTGCTCTACCCCATTGTTCCATTTAGCAGTCGTTATAGTATCAACACATCACTAAACCTGTCTATTGAAAGTAGATAATCAACTGTGATTTATATCATGGAAATAAATACTCAGGACTCAGTCAGTATTATTGTTTATTGCTAAAGCCCACATTTTGACCCAAACATGTTCTTGTGTCATTCTCATAGAATTCATCTGCCCTGATGATGACCCACATGTATGGTTCATAATGTCAGCTTTAGCAATTTCTACAAAGCTATCTGGTTGTATTTTTCTTTATTTTGTGCAGAACGCCTTACAAGTTCCAGTGTGAACTTTCTGACACCTGACTGTATCTAGGAGCAAAATATATTATAAATAAATCCTACTATATCACTTCATACACAAAATCATCCTTCACCCTTTAATATAATGTTATAGCTCGAAGTTAATTCTTGAGAATACCAGATTTTTTATGTAATATTAGCTTTATATAACATAAAGAACACTAATTCTCAATTGGAGTATTTTTTCTGTAATATAAAAATAATAATTAACACTAAATAAGGATGTGTTAAATATAAATCCAAACTTAGTTACCTTGTTTGTTACTACATAGGATTTAAGGGTATAAAAGAGCTTGGTCAAAGCCCCACCTGAGGCTAACCAAATTTAGCAATCTTTATTGAATTTGTTCGAGTAACACTCTTAAACATAGATATTAAAGAGTGTGTGTTTCTAGTTTTATTTTCATAATACCTCTAAAACAATATTGAACAAAGCACCTTAAGTTACCCTTTTACCGTCCAACCTAGTAGGACTACAGTTGGATACATTTGCCCACTCACCTACAAGGGATCCAATCAGCTATTCTAGCCTGTTCTCATCGCTTATCAATGTTTAAAAAAAAAAGGAAAATGTCGGCAATTTGTCTTGTATGACGTTAATAGGAAAAAGAAAGTTTGGACGAAAAAAGTGTTTATTAATCGAATATATTACATTGGTTTGAAAATGTTAAATGAAATTGATAGGAAGGATTATAAAAATTACATAAGAAGGGATGACAAAATCATCCCTATACTAAAAGATAAGGATATATGATAAAAAATGTACTTAAGATTTATAAATTTTCGGTAAACAAAAAACAAGATAAATTACACGAAAATAGGATCCAAAATTATTAGTTCAAAATTGTCACTATTAATGTTTAATCACATTATTTATTTAACATTTTAATTCAGTCCCAAGAATAGAATGTACATCACTGTGATGTAAAAAGGGATTATGGACATGACACTTATTTTCATTAGCTTATTACACTGCATGTTTTGGAAATATGTGTAAAATAAAGTAACAAAAAAACTAAAGATGAGTTTTCAAACCAATTTCTTATCACTCTAATTAAATAAAAATGATGACCATAAAAAAAAACAAACAATAAAACATAATACAAAATAAAAAACAACAGAGAAAAAACCCAACTTAGCAGATGACTAATAGTAAACAAATGTAGATAAATGAGGAAGACAACCCTACACATAATCCAATGCGGTAGGATGTTATGAGGATAGAATGCTAATAGGACGATCAAAGAAGCCTACATGCTCTATGTAGTCCTACACCTCCATTCACAGTCCAACGGTAGTCTGATATCTAGTGTAGTCCTATCATAGGACCGTGAATGCTTGGCTTTAGGACTGACCAAACTGATAGTCTCAGACTAATACTAAAGAAATTTTCAAAATTCTCTCAGTACAATAAAATAAAAAAGCACTTTTAAAATTTTCACTTCTAGGAATTTAAGCACATCTAACTTAGAGAAATAGTTGTTAACTTGACATAAAAACTAAACAAAATTAAAATTCAACAATAGCCTACTCTAGACCTAAAGGCGCCCTCTAAGCTGGGCCGAGATCTTTACAGTTAACTTTTAAAAAACAATATTTTGTTGTTTTATAATATATTTTGACCATGACCGATTATTATTTCGAATTGCTACAGTTAGCTATCCATCACTGCTAATGGAATCTACAATGGGTTTTGACGAATTTTATAAGAATACCTTAAAATATAAAACGTACCTTCATTTCAAGAACGCTTTTTGACAGTCTTGTCCTTCCATGTCTATCTTTAGGCATTTTGAAGATTTATAAGCTGTTAAAACTAATATTTAAAATTTACCATTACAGGTAGCACTTTTGAAAACTTAATAGAACGATAACCTGCTAGCTACATATCGATTTCGGTAAATCTGAAACATCGAAATTGAAAGAAAGAATTTTTTCATTCTTTAAAAAATTTGTATTAGGATTATTTATATATAAAAATGAATCTTAATGTTAAATATTAATTATCCAATAACAATTGTTCGACTTTCTCAGTACCTCTTTGTTATATTAAAACACAGCTTTATAACACCCAACTTCTTTGTGTATCGATTCAGTGTTAGTAAACACCCGGCGGCTTGGCTAGCACGTGTTCCTTCTGTAGTTTGCTGGTACATCTACTAATTTGAAATGGGTAAGCTTTCACTTCAATTACACTTAATCTGTGTTATTTAAAGCATTTAACTAATTTCGTTATTTTAGAAACCGAGGTGAAAAAGAAAAAGTCTAAAAAGATGAAAAGTCTTGAAGATTTTACTGATGAAGGTGAATTTCATATAAAGCCATCAACTGAAATACCAGAAGTTCATAGCGCACACTGGCCTCTTTTGATGAAGGTATTATTTTTTACTATATTATGTCATTTAGTGTCAGGAGCCCATAACTTGAAGTCAAAGTGGCATGTTTCTCCCCACCTTCGAATCTCTACTTAGATTCTTGAAGGCCATAAATATTAATAATATTAATTGTTTATCTGTGTATTTCACTACACATGTTTTGTATTTTACTCGTAACTTTTTTATGGTTTTTTAGTGTTTGTAATTATGATCTTGAAGTCTTGCTGTAGTCAGAATCACTAATGATGTCTTTTCATTTTAATGATGTAGTTCAAGTTTATTGCTCGTCTCGAGCTTCTCTTATTATAATCATACCACTAACCAGTAGCACACTTTAGACCTATGTGGGTCTAATTTCCCTACCAATTCTATTTTTATGGGTTGCTCCCTGTTTTTTGGTAGTCTGAAGTAAAAACAATTATGCTTCAGTGCATAATTTCATTATGCTAAAACAATTTATCATAAACAAACATAATTTAAGTCCATTAACTGTTTTTTTTGTACTCTAAAATCCTGTCATGGATGGTACAAAGAAAGACTGAAATACTCAGTGACTTTCTTGAACAATACCTAATTTGATAGCAATTTTATTTAGAATTAAATACCCTTCTAATCTCTTCAATATTTGAGTTATACCATAACTTAAGTTTCTTTTTGGCCTGTGTGTCTTATGAATGGGATACACCAAGTCAACCATTGCTTATCCCTTCAAAGAACATAAGCCCTCTCATGTAGGATGTCAATTTTTGTGTGTTGATACAATGAATATTGGTCTTAGTAATCAGTAATGACACTTAAAAAATTCCCCCCTCCAAAAAACTGGCTGGAACATATATAGCACTCCCAGTTAGGCAACCAAATTTCATTTAAGTTTTTTATATTTTTTTTTAATCAGATACAATGTGTTTATATTGTCACCTGCAAAAATAATATATATATATATATATTATTTATATATATATATATATATACATATATATATATATATATATATATATATATATATATATATATATATATATTCAATAAAATATATCAGTAAATTTATATACAAAATGATGAGAGTATGATTGATCTTGGAAAATGTACGTAGGAGAATCTTGGTTGGCAGTGCGGTCAATAAATAAACACACAAATAATAATAACAGATAATAAGGAAACTTATTATAATGTGTGCTGACGTTTTAGGCCATCATCAGGGCTAAGAAAAAACAAGATAACAACAGTGTTAGCACCAGTAATAATAAGAAAGTTAACAAAACAGTAAGATGAAAAAATATAAAGTATAAAGAAAAATATGCTGATCATAATATGTTAATAATACTATATATAAAAAATAACATTACTTCATTCTTCCATGTATTTTTTATATCTTACATAGAAATCATTTACATACTCCTTAATCTGTATTCTAGTGTAATTATAATTAGTGCTTTCCATGCATTTTACTATTTCTTTCTTTTCATTCATTTTATTTATATTTCTTTCTATATTTCATAGATCTATATTTTCCTAATAATTTTAAATACATTTTGTCATAATCCATTTACATATTTTTCTGTATATATTATTATTCACATTATGATTAGCATTTTTTATTTATGTTATTTTGACTTTATTAACATATTATGATCAGCATATTTTTCATTATACTTCATATTTTTTCATCTTACTGTTTTGTTAACTTTCTTATTATTACTGATACTGACATTGTTGTTACATCTATAGTTATCTTGTTTTTTCGTAGCCCTGATGATGACCCAACCAAGATTCTCCTATGTAAATTTATATAGCAGAATAAAAGGAATAAACAAAAAAAAATTCTAGTATATTCCTTTCAGTGTTTACTTAATTACTCACATTATCTTAAAGAAAACGTAAAATGAAATAAAAATTGCACTAATATTATCTCAAATAATAATATTAAAAAGAGCATCCCGTTCTACCGTGGAAATATTTGCCACTGAATGGAAAAACAAAACAAGTCTCAACTACTTTGAACGTTTGTTGTCTTTGCCAATACCTTAAATGGGCACTGGCCATATTTGTCCCACCAAAAACAAAGTTTGGCTAGAGCTGACGAACAATTCTAAGCCTTCAAATATATTTTTCTGAAGCTTCTTCCATCTAGAGGAATGTAACCGAACTGTTTTGAACGTAAAATTCTGGTTTTTTGATAGGTGAGACAAATATGACCACTGCCCCCTAATGAGTTAAGAACATAAAAATTGATTTTATTTATTAATAAGTCCGTTCTAGAGGGGCAAAAAGTGCTGATGGGAAATATAATTGGTGTTTGCTTCCAGAGTCAAGGGGTTCAAATGCATTAAATTTGTACTTTTTTGGTTCGGACCATTATAAAATTGCCAGTTATAGAGAGGTATCCGTTAAGAGAACTTTCACTGTATTTATTAATTTTTTTAAAAATTTCTTAAAAGGCGTTTCATGGAACAGCCTCAAAGTACTTTGGATTCGGTTTTATCCGGTTCTTTGTTTATTTCATTATCAAATCTTGAATTGAATTTTATTAGCATTACTTGAAATTATGAAAACATTGTATATATCTGTGATGGCCTGAGGTTTTTCTAATTTATACTGAGCTATGCTGTTTTGTTTTTTTTAGACATATTTTTTAATATTATTGTATTTTTTCAGAACTATACCCAGTTGCACACAAAAACAAATCATTTTACACCATTGACTCATGGTTCTTCCCCATTACAAAGAAACATCACTGATTATATTCGATCAGGTTATATAAATCTTGATAAACCTTCAAATCCAAGTTCTCATGAAGTTGTTGCCTGGATCAAACGAATTCTTCGTGTGGAAAAAACAGGACATTCGGGAACTCTTGACCCCAAGACATCAGGTCAGTTATGTGATATTGACTAAATGAGAATTTTTTAATGAACTTGTAAATTAATTAATACATTTATTATAATCAGTTTTTATTTTTGTGTTATGTTGTTGAATTATTTGTTTTATAGTATTATGTTTTAAATTATTGATAGCAATGAAAAAAAATGCGGTTTTGTTTTTCTTTACATAATTGTGATAAACAAATTAATTGCTTTTAAATAGTGAATTGTTATATATTTAGTTAACATCTGCATGATGGTATAGAAGGATCAATCTAATTAGGGATTGATAAATTATTTGCCACTTCTATAATTTTGTTTTTATTGAAAACTAGTTTCGAATGTTATACATTCATCTTCAGTTCTAAAAACACTGAACAGTTATAAAAACAATTACTCACCGGAATTACTGGAAAAACCCTGACCCTTAAACAGTTTACCTATAAACACCCCACCTTTCTTCCATTGCTAGTTCAGTGCAAGAACAAACCAATACAAACTTTTCTGTTTGATATAATCTACTTAAACCTTGGTGAGTATCAACATTTATTTGAAGTGGCCATTCCTTCGCTAGAGTCTGTGGATAGGAGGTTTTTGAGGCAAAGATAGTTGATTCCAGCCAAATCTCTCCTTTTTTTCTCTCATTGCTTTTCCTGCGTGATGGACTCCTCTTTTGCTAAGTTACTGCTCATTTACCACTTCTAGTTGTCACTGTCACATTCGATTCTTAGATTTTTCTCTTCCCTGCCTATATGCATAACTTTACTGAAGGTGGTTTTGTCGATTTTGGTCAGCATACACCGATAACCACAGAAGGAAAATTGGCTAACCATGTTTTAGTGTTTATGTTTATACCACTTCTTAAGAGTTGGGTTCAACCGCCACTTCCAGTTTTCGTCCGTCGGATGCTATTTTCAGATTTTCCTCTTCCCTGCCTACGAACAGAATCGAAAGCAGCTTTTAGGCCTAGAAAGGCAAGATATATGTCGCCGTCTCTGTCCCAGACTTTCTCAGTTACCATCCGGAGGGATAAGATGTGGTCCTAAGTTTGTCTGTGAGGCCAGAATGCTGCTTGTTCCTCTTCCATATTCCGTTCCACATAGCTTCTCAGACGCTGCTCAAGAATTCTTGGATATACTTTGTAAACTACAGAGGAGAGGTATATCAGCCTATAGTTTTCGCATATGGTTGTGGTTCCTTTCTTATAAATTGGAACAATTTACTTTTCCTCCCACTCTAGTGTTCTCTTTTCATTCCAAATTCTTTAGAAGTGATGTGGAAAGGAATCGAATTCTTTAGAAAGCAATGCTTTCTAGATAAATTTAAAGTCTCTACCCTTCATATTTTATTGGACAAATATTACGTATGTTATATGGCTATAACTATAATTATTTGTATTTTTCTTTTTAGGTTGTTTAGTTGTGTGTATTGAAAGAGCAACCCGGCTTGTTAAATCACAACAATCAGCGGGTAAAGAGTATATTAGTGTTTTTAAGCTTCATGAAGCTGTTGAAGATAAAGATCGGGTATGTCTCTCTTTATTGGATAAATGGAATCCACTAATTTATAAATATTTTTATATTAATGTTACTTCATTACAATGTTTTCTCAATAATCATATATAATAATGCAACAGGTGAAATGGGCGATTGATATCTTTAAATCTACACAGTTTCAAAGGCCTCCTCTGATTTCTGCTGTTAAAAGACAGTTGAGAGTTAGAACAATCTACGATTGTAAACTTATTGATTACGATCCTTCAAAGCGAATAGGTTATTATTTTATTGATACTCATTACTGATTATTTTTATTGTTTGATTTTTTTTTTTTAATTAGTAATATAATTAATTGGTTTTAGGTGTAGTATGGTGGAAATGTGAAGCTGGTACATATGTTCGTACTATATGTGTACATATAGGTTTATTGTTAGGAGTTGGTGGTCAAATGATTGAATTACGAAGAAATAGATCAGGCAAGTCTTATTCGGATTTTATGTACAATCTGTACTACATTAAACCTTTAAAACTTAGATAAACCTTAAACAAGTATTTTGTTATGTGATTGAGTTAATATGAAACCAATAATAAAATATAATTCTGTTCTTATTTTAGCCCATAAAAGTTTATTTAAAACTTCTGTTAGTAATATTTGTGGATTCTGTATATCTATTAAGACTTTATATACTTTTTTTAATGAATAAATTTTAATTTCTATGCCTGGAAATTTTTAGGTTTCAGTTCTGAAGATAGTGGAATGTACACGATGCATGATATTTTGGATGCCCAGTGGCTTTATGATAATCACCGTGACGAAAACTACCTCAGGAAAGTCATCAGACCGCTTGAAGGATTACTTGTTCATTATAAAAGGATTGTTATGAAAGACAGTGCGGTAAATTTCTTTTCAATTGAATAGTATATGTGCACAAATTATAATTTTTAGATAAACAATATCTTCTAAGATTTATATAGGTTATGAATAGAGATAATTGTTAGATTGGTGATCAGCTAAGGCTAAATTATTATTTTAAAAAAATGTATTATAAGTTCCCAAACCTAAAGTATAGAATAAGCTTCTGTACCATAGAAACTAATCGTTATAATTATTGATTAATTATAGCCTTATGGTTCCTGTACCACATTAAGTTATTTGAGCTCTTACAATTCTCTACAAGATTTTGCTGAAACAGCTATTACAACAAAAATAAGTTTACAATTTTATTTTATGGTTTTTATTTTATTTACCATATAATCTTCATTATACCATATCAGTCGACTATCATCCATCACATTTTCTCATATTATTAAATCTGCTATTATTAAACTAATAATGAGGGTATTTTAAATTATTAAATTTAATTAGTTAAAACAGCGTATCATTGAATAAATTAGATGCGCTGGCATGGTTGTATTTGGGAGAATGGTAACACTTCCATCCACACTCTCCCTACCACTTTAACACCCTCATCCACCTTCATGCCTTCGCCTTTATGTTATTAATCTTAATTAATTACCAGTGTACCTTATATATGTCATTAATTTTGCATCTTCATCATTTTGGTTATAATAGTGCCACTAGTTCAGTATGATAAATTTGTTTATTTTTATATGGTAATTAGATATTTTTTTACAACTATGTTTAGTATAAAAGTCTTAATATTATTTATTTTTACATCACAGGTGAATGCTGTTTGTTATGGTGCTAAAATTATGTTACCTGGGGTTTTGAAGTATGAAGATGGTATTGAATTGGATGAAGAAATAGTTGTTATGACTACTAAAGGAGAAGCTATTTGTATAGGTATTGATCATCTTCAGTAATTCGATTTATTTTATGCCTTTTGCATTATAATATTGTTGAAGCTAGTTTGTGGGCAAATCAGTTAAATTTTCAACCTAAATTATATTTAAAACTATCGTTTTAACTGCATAATTTAAATTTTGGAATTGAATCGATAAGAAAGTGATTAACCCATTTAATACAGCGGCCATATTGCTGAACTTACTGAGCATACTGCGCAAAAAACGAAAAACTTAGGCTGTCACTGTTACTGCCTTTTAACATAAACTACTTCCCTTTTTTGTTAAATATAAGTTAAGATTATTACAATAAATCCTTTATTGTTTTTTCAGTAAAATTGAATTTATTAGTTTTTTTTACGCCTTCACTGGGAGGTTTCTCCATCTATGTTCTCATGCCAATCCATAAGACGAGTTTTCCCAATGATGAACACAATATATGCCAAAAGGCATTTGTAGAAATTTCAAATAAATATTTCTTTCTTCTCTCTCTTTTTACTATTTAAATTTTAACTTCTCCTCAGTGAAAGGTATTCCAAAACTGTCACCTGCTCCGCGTTTTCAAATCCTTTCTGATATACGGAATTGGCGAGGAAGGCTTCTTTGAATGACTGGAAAGCACAAAGACAGTATAAATACTAAAGGAAATGAGCGCACTGGAAATGGTATGGAATGGGTTAATAGAAGAAGATGAAAATTGTATGCAGTTGACATCCGCATGATGGTATAGAAGGATCAATTTAATTAGGAATTGATAAATTATTTGCCACTTCTATAAATTTGTTTTATTGAAAACTAGTTTCGAATGTTATACATTCATCCTCAGTTCTAAAACCACACAAAAAATACAAACATAAGCAATTCAAAATGTAGTTTGGTGTTATTAAACTTGATTAAGTCTTAATTAAATTCATAATTCATAAATTTTTTATCATACTGATTTATATTAATCTAATTTAATATGTATAATAACACCAAACTATATTTTGAATTGCTTATTTTTTTTTTGTGTTTTTAGAACAGGATGAATGTATAACATTCGAAAATAGTTTTCAATAAAACAAATTTATAGAAGTGGCAAATAATTTATCAATCCCTAATTATAATTGTATGCAATTGCAACCTAAAGGCTTCGTTGGTCATTGGGTTGGTAGAGTAGGAAGATTAGGAAGTATTTAATTAAACCCGCTATATTAGTTGATGAATCTCTCATTATGCAGATACAGAGGTGCTCTTCTTGTCCAGTGAAGGAATGTCATGAAAAAATACTGTTCAAAAAATTCAGCTATCTTGAATTTTAATACTACTAGCTGTACCCGCTCGTCATTGCCCGTGAAATGAATTGAGAGTTAAATAATGCCCTCCCAAATTTCAAGTTTTTTTATATTTAACGTTTAAAAGATAATGTGAGTAACAGAAGACAGAACTATTATTCTTACTATTCCTAATCGTCATTCATCATCATACTTTAAAGTTCGTCCAAAACATTTACAAATAACTTTTTAAAAAAAGAGAAGATTTAAGTTTACCTTGATCATTATTTTATTTTTAACACATTAATTATATATTGCAAATTTCATCATATTTATTGCTATATGAAATGAATGGGAAAGTAAATAAAAGTATTATAGCGAACATAGACTCACCTAGGAAACATCATTCAATTCTATACTGACTTGCTTTGCTATGTGAAAAAAAAAGACAAAAGATGTTTTTACAAAAAAATTATTTTTCATTGTAAAGCTAGTACCATTATAAAGGTGATTTTATTACTTATACAACTTTGGGTTATCAGAAAATTTTTTTTTTTTTTTAATTAAGTCCTATTTCTTTGAAACTTGAATTCTGAAAACATTTTCTTAAGGCGCTTAGACTCTTTTGCATTTCTATTACTAACAAAAATGTTGACTAAACATTCCAAGGCCAAAGGATGAAAATTTGTCTGGGTAATTGACTGCGTTATTAACAATTGACTGCGTTATTAACAATTCGTCTCATTTCATTAAGCCATTTTTTGGGAACAGGATCAAAATGATAATAAATTGGTCAAAATTGCAATAAAGCTTCATGGTTTTACACTTTCTTTTTTTTTTTCTTAACCTCCGATTTTATTAACAATTTATGCTTTCATACTATAATTTCACTCTTGCTAAAATGATTTTTTAGTAAGCTTGATTCCGCATATATGAAGTTGTCATGATATCGATTACATAATTACCTATTTCTTTAAATGATTTTTCTCCATTTCTCTCTGAAGTGGAGCATTTAGAAAAAATTAATGCATATAAATCTTCCAAAAGAAATTCTCTAAATGATAGTAAAAACCGCATTAAATTCAACTGACTACTTTTTGAGTTTTTCTATCACAAACATATGCAGGCTGAATTTTTATGTATATATAAATGTTAATTTTGACTTAATTTGTAAATTTTAGTTATTGCCTAGTACTTAAGTAATGTGAAAGATTTAATATTTGATTTGTTTTATTAATTGTTAGCTACTGCAATGATGACAACATCTACGATTGCTAGCTGTGATCATGGATTTGTAGCAAAAATTAAAAGGGTGGTGATGGATCGGGACACCTATCCGAAAAAGTGGGGACTTGGTAAAAAGGTAAAATTATTTTACATTTCTATATTATCTCATTTATAAATCAAGTGGTTGGAGGAGATGTTATGATTTTTAGTAAACTCTAAAACTTTATTGATACATGAATGAGTACAAAATTTTCTGCCTGAACATTCTCCTTATAAGGACACAGTTGACTTCAAACCATTTGGCATTGCTTCAAGTTACAGGATAAAAAAGTTCTTGCCATGTGTGTAAACAGAGCATGCTAAGGGATGCTCCTTACACTTCTGATTTATGGCCTTAATCCAGTAATCAGTGTAGCTGCAGTCTGAATCGAAGATCGCTAAGCAATGTCATGTTTGCTTGCACTGCCCTTAAGGTCTGAGCGCCTAATTGCCAAGGAACATAGCTCTGACGTTTAGCAACTAATGTGTTGGACCTAGCCCATTTTTTGGGGGGAAGGAAAAACAGAACTGTTTTACATGAAAATGACAGCAGCCATCCCAGACATTAGGGTGATGCAGTAGAAGTATAAGGTCAAGGTTCAATATTGTGTAAACTGGGTGCACAACCCCATGCTCTGTTTTGCACCACAGTAACATCTTCGGCTTAAATGTTCCCGATATCATTAACCCCTAACATTCTATAATAAAAAATAAAGGAGGTTTATTAGGCAGTGGGATATGCCTTTTCCATTTTAATACCCAACTGCAGCCATGCCCCATTTTGTTTCATCGGCAATGAAGAGGGAAAATACATGGTATGATTTAACGTTGTAAACCTTGATGCTAGTCTAACAAAGAATTCCGAATCGTAGTTGTGTGTCTTGATGATAGACTAATGTGATGGATGTTACCATAGATGCAATACAGACTTTTTTATTGACATTTCAAGACAGTTATTGATTCATTCATTGTGTTTTCTTAATGTATTTGTTCAAATAGATCTATTTCTTATTTACACTTCTGCACACCCTATATGCATTCATATGTATTTAGTGGCTAGTTTACAGGTAGTTTTATGTTACTCATCCTGGTCTTTTGATGCATTTTCTGATATTTATTTATCTTAATTTTGTACAGGCTACAATGAAGAAACAGTTGATTAAACAGGGACTTCTTGATAAATATGGCAAACCCAATGAAAATACTCCTTCAGACTGGCTGAAAGGATATGTAGATTATTCGTAAGTAGTTTTAATTATATTCTTACTTTAAAGTGCTTAATTTACTCAAATTTATTTATTGTCCATATTTTTCAAATTAGTGAAATATTTTGAGAGAAAAGAATATAGAATTAATAATCTTGAGATAGAGAGAAGGATTATTTAATTGCAAATTTAAAAAAAAATAAAGAATTAGTTTTTTTTTATAGTGCATAACTTATAAATGAGGAGATAAAGTTATGAAGTTGGGAGCATTAACTATAATTTTTATTTTTTTTTATGTAGCTAGCGATCACAAGTGTGAATCCTGTATAACTTGTAGCATGAGCACATCATACATACCTATCGTTTGACTCTCATGCAGCTGTTGGTCCATTATTTTTAATTCCCGTTCTTGTTTTGCAGTGACTACTATTATATATTTGATTTTCCTTTTACTAACTTCTTGGACTTCTCTGTTTCTCCTTTTAATGAGAAATGCTTTCTTGAAGATGAAAATTTACATTATGAGAAAAACCCTCATGGTTGTTAGTTATTTAATAGGCTGTACTTAGAGAGAAGTAGAATGATAGATTTTCTTTGTTCCTATAATATTGACAATTTTTCACTGCCTTAAAGAAATTGTTGCTAAATCACAAACTGAGCAGATAAAGTAAGTTTTTTATTACATGTTGTTTTAAAAGATCGCCATATCGCAAAATATTAAATGACGATAAAATTGAGAAAAACAAATTTATAAATATTAAAATTTAAAAAAAAATGGAAAAAAAAAACAAACTTTTATAAACTTAGAATTACAAAAATAAAAATTATACCTCTTGATTAAAAATAAATAAATGAGCTTTCAATAGCTGGATATTATCTCTTTTTTGATTGCCTCAAGCCATCTAGCCATACTCCTGATTATTAGCTACAATATTTTGCATTATTTTCCCCCATGCCTTCACTGAATCTGTCCATGGTCCAATTAGTTATCAGAATGATTAATTCTTCTCACACTTCTACCAAATTTACTGCAGAGGTTGTGGACATTCCAAATTATGTTAAAAGAATACATTTAACTCTTGTTGGTTTGTGCAGAGAAGTTCTTCAGAAATATGTTATTTACGACAATATGTTGCTTACTGTGTTAAGCAATATCTCAAATATAAATAAGTGTTGAATTTGATATGAGAGTTTAAGATGATGGTCAGCTCATGGTCCTGAATTTAATTCAATAGAACAAGTTAGAAAGTTTAAAACCCAGCTAGAAAAAGGCATTATTTACAGTTGGAAGTTAATTTACTTTTTTTTTTTGAATATTGGTATAATGTCATTTAGTGCGTAATTGTTTTATGAAATAATTTTGGTATAAGACTTTAAACATTATCGCAATACTTCTTCAATACAGAATTCAAGAAGAACAATTATGATTAAGTATAACGTAAACAGTTGTCTTGTTCTATACATCTTATGCGTTTATCTTATTTTAGATCTGAAAAAAATCAAGCCACAGTCAAAAAAGAAATTAAAGATGAACCCAAGTGGGAAGATGGAGATAATTCTGATAAAAAGGTTAGAAATGTTCATTTCATCTGTTTTCTAATTATAGTTACATTTTTAGCTGTATATTTATGTATCCCATAAGCTTTTTATTTTTATTCCTAACATTTAATATTTGTTAGTACTCTTTTATGAACCCTGATGCTATCTCCTTGTCAAATAGGAAGTGTGATTAACAACAATTTAAACAAAGTTTACAGCCATAAACCATATTTTTTCAGCTGGAATATGTTCTTTTTCATGAAGATCTCTTGAAACTGAGGACTTTGTCACAAACAAATAAGTCAAAATTAAAATTAAAATAGTATGACGTATGAGGTGTTCAGCATTTGTTAAGGAATACCTTACTAAGTATATAGCCCTGACGGTTGCAAGATGTTATATATAATTTATGATAAGAGTTAGTAGAATTGCTAGTAAAATAATTAAGGTGTAGCAGCTGTATCTGTAAGTTATTCAGTCTTAGCCTTCAATATCAAGAAGTACCCCATTTTTCCTATATATCATTCTAGGTGAGCTTCATTAATAAAGTGCAATTTTGTGGATTTCAACGTGTTTCAAACCTATTTTTTTCTCTTAATCTAATGCGTCAAGTGAAATGGCTGTTACAAAATGGGAATACCCTTTGTTGTAATAGCCATATCGCTTGCCCCATTAGACACAAAGAAAGATAAAATATTGGATAAATAAGAATGTTTGAATATTTTACTATCCAGTAGATTATTTCCATGTCAATTGTAACCTTTTCCAAATCAATTGTCACCTCTTCCAATTCCATTGTAACCTTTTCCATTTCAATTGTGACCCAACTGGATATGAATTAATTCAATATTATTTATTTTATTATTGAAAAATAATTGTTTTAATTACAATAATGACTTTTCTGACATTTTTTTTTCGGTTATTAGATATTAAGTGCTAATTAAAAGTAGTTTTCATTTTTGAAATAAAATTGTTGTTTAGTTATTTTAAAATACTTACTATTTTTTATTTATTTGTAGAGGGGAGAGGGCATTTCATTATGAGCATTTCTGCTTAATAATTAGTTGTAAAAATTCTTCGTTAGAGGTATTGTTTACTAGCTTATCAAGGGCACTATTTCCAAATTCACTATTGGATTTTCGATTCCGCATGCGCATTTCGATTTTCCTTTGCTATTGAGGTTATCTATGATAAAGGAATCGTTTATTAGGTTTTCGAGGGTTCTGATTCCCTTTTTTTTTAAATTAGATTTATGATCGCATATGTGCATTTTGCATTTCCGTTACAGTTGAAGTTTTCTATGATATAGGGATCGTTTGTTAGGTTTTCGAAAGCTCTGATTCCGTATTTTGAATTGATTTTTTTATCGAGCATGCGGATTTCGAATTACTATTATAGTTGTCATTTCTTTGGTACTGATATCGTTTTCGAAGGTTCTGATTCTATTCTTTTAAATTAGACTTGTGATTGCGCTAGCGCTTTCCGATTTACTAGTTTTCTTTGTCATACAAATGGTTAATAAGATTTTTGCGGATTCTGATTGCATTTTTTGTTTTATCGACGATTTTATTTTTTATTGAGCATGGGCATTTAAAATTACAATTATTTTTGGCATTTTTTTGAGTATATCATCCTATAAAACCTAATAAACAATAACTATACCGAAAAGAAGGTCAGTTGCAATAGTTATACGAAATGAGCATGTTCGATAAAATATCCAATTCTAAAACTGAATCAGAACATTTGAAAATCAAGTTGACGGCCCTAATAAACGAAGAAAGGTTCAATAAGAACACTTTAACGAAATGGGCATTCGCAATCTAAAATCCAATAGTAAATTCGAAAATATGATGATTGAAAACTTCATAAATGATTTCTGTACCAAAGAAACATCAACTGTAATATTAATTCGAAATGCGCATGCTCCATAGGAAATTTAATTCAAAAAAACGAATCATAACCTTCGAAAATCTAATAAACGATCCCTATATCATAGACCAATTCAACAGAAATGCGCATGAGTGATCTAAAATTCAATAAAAGAAATGAAATTAGAACCCTCGAAAATCTAATAAAAGATCCCTTTATCATAGAGAACCTCAATTGCAACGGAAAATTAAAATATGCATGCGTGATTGAAAATCCGATAGTGAATTCGGAAATAACGCCCTTGAAAACCTATTAAACGATACCTATACCGAAGAATTTTATAACTAATAATTAAGTAGAAATGCTCGTGGCTTGAAATTAGCACTTAATATCTATTATCTAATAAACAAAAAAAAGTCAGAAGAATATACCAAATTTATTTTAAAAGTTTTTATTGTGATTAAAATAATTATTTTTCAATAATAAAATAAATAATATTGAATTAATTCATGTCCATTTGGGTTACAATTGAAATGAATAAAGTTACAATTAAAAAGGAAAAGGTTACAATTGAATCGAAAAAGGTGACAATTGAAATGGAGAAGGTTACATTTGAAATGGAAAAAGTTACAATTGAATTGGAAAAGATTACAATTGACTTATAAATGCTATATAAATGTATTTTTTTAGGTAGGTTTTCATTGTCTAATAAGTTAGCTTTCTCTAGCCATTTAGTTCTATTTTAAAAAATTAATCATTGAAATATCACTATAATATTGTGTAATATAATAATGTCATTATTTAATAGTTTCTTCCCAAGTAAATTAAATTTCTTCTATGAAATATTAAAATTTTCCAGTTTATTCTTTAGTTTAAACATTTATTTACCTCAGAAAATAACAGTTATTAAAATCTTTAGTTTATACTGCCTTTAATTGATATAGTTATCTTATTTTACAGCGGAAACTTTCAAATCAATCTCCAGCTCAAGACCTCTTGAGCTCAAGTGAAAAACCTAAAAAGAAGAAGAAGAAGAAGGCCAAGACTAGCGATAATGAAATGCCACATCAAGAAGAAACGCCCATCTCATCTACGCTTAATGATATTGAAAATGATGTTGAAGTAGGTGTATTGAGAAATTTAAGTATCCTTATTAATATTAAGTAATGGTAAATTTATGTCAGGCTCGTCTCTTGTAACATTTGTGGGGACTCTTAGGTATTTTGTCTTATTTTTATTAACCTGAAGCTTGGTGGCTTTACTTGTTTTTTTCAATTCATTAAATTCGCTTTTTAGTGCTGCTTCTGTTTTTGCCATTATTGCCAAATCATCGACATTATACCACAAAATCCTGCAACTGTATCATCCTGTCAACAATTTAACAATGGATTCTTTTGTTTCCAATCTTTTATGATTTCCAAGATTTACCTGTATGACTTAGTTTGGGCATGGGTTAATGTCGTTTTCTCCAGATTTATGATTTTATCTGGTATGCCAAAATCCTGTAAAGCTTTAAAAAGAGAAATTCGTGTGATTCTATCAAAAGGCTTTGGAAAGTCAATTAATGTAATGTGCATATCTAAACCAAAATGAAGGCTTGCAACTTAGGCCGAAACCTAACATTTAATTAAGTTGATACTTATCTGTTTTTCTTTCCTGACTGTATCTCCAACCAAATTCTCCTTGATTATATCTATTTTGAATTTCTAAAGGTTAGATTTGGAAAACATTTCAAATACTACACTATATGAGTGTAAAGTTGGATATTATGGACAAACTTTAGCACAAGCACCAGAGTATTGCCGTTTTAACAGCCCTCTGAAATAGCTGAGTTCAGACAGCTCTCAAATGCCCTCAAAATGCATAAATATATATATTGGTAACAAAGTGTTTTAATAACTAACAATCTTTCTCTTTAGCTGTGTGTGTCTCATCATGTATCTTTGTCCTTAACTGCTTTTAATTGTGAATAATTAATTGTTCTTGAATCCTCTCAATGGCTTATTACAGCCATCTCGGTTATTATTCTGATTATATGCAAGAGCATATAATTACAACATGGAAGTTGGATAATAATATCTTAACGCTTTAATATCAGTTCATTTTATCTAGTGTTAATTTTGATAATTGTTTTGTTTTAGGTAAAATCAGAGAAAAAGAAAAAGAAGAAAAAATCTAAAGATAAAGATATGGAAGTTACTGAAGAATAGAAGTAATATTCTCAACACAAGTGTATATATATATATATATATATATATATATATATATATATATATATATATATATATATATATATATATATATATTATATATGTATATGTGCATTCATTTATTTTGTAAATAGACTCTTAAGTGATAGAAAAGAAGAATCAATATCAATATCGTGACTTTAGCTAAAGCCATCATGTATATATTTTTATCCTGTTTTTATTTTTTCTAGATTACAATTTCATTTTAATATCATTATTATATCATCGTTATGAAGAAGAGTTTGTCTTTTATTTTAAAGTATAATTGTTCAATAAATTGTTGAAGTTATTAATAAAAGATCTATATTGAATTTTTTTGTTTTCTTTTAACACGTTGACTGCTAACTACGAGATAACTCGTAAATTGCGATGACAAAAATGGCAAGTAAACACAGGACGAAGTTGGCGTCCTAGAAAAAAATGCAATCTACAAGTTATCTCGTAGTTGGCAGTCAACGTGTTAATATGTTTTTTCCTTTGAAATTATACTGTATACTCATTATAAATTCTTAAAATTGTCTGATAAGATTTAAAGCATGCTGTATGTTTAGCAACCCAATACAATAGAGCACCTCTTTGATAATAACCTCTGTCTCTCTTTCACTCACATTCTCCCTCTCTTATACTCCTGGCCACAGCTTCTCACATTTGCTGTCCAGTAAAGGATACCATATAATACACAAAGATTTAACACATTAATCACTACATAGGAGTGATGATCCTACCCCGTGTACCTAAATTGAGAATCGCGGTGTGGTCTTCCATATATGAATACTACATTGCGCGGCCAAAGATCTCCACGGTCTAAAGTGCCAACCGAAAAAATCACTACATCACCCATATCTGGTTGATGGGTTTGCTCCAGTGGGAGGGCTGTCACCCTGATAAGAGTAACATGGCAGCGAACCTGTTAAGTGAGACCAAGTACTACTTAAAAAATAAAGCAATCTAGAAAAGTAACTGAAATATATTTATAACAGTATGTGAGAAATCCACTCAGTTTTGAAAATTAGATAATCAATCTTTTTCTCATTAATAATACTAATATTATCCATGTGAAACATAGAAATCAAATTTCTTAATTGAATCTGAAATGAGAATAGACCTGCCATAACTATAAATATCTTTCCCAATATTTAAATCAGGGGTGGCCAAACCGTGGCGCATTGGAAGAATTTGGAAATGGTTAAGAATTGGCTCTTTCCAGAGATCATTACTGACTATTGTGGATTGGTGCTTTGAGAAACTGGTGCATATTAATTAACTTAATACGTGATTAAGTTATTCCTTTTTCTCTCCTAAGCGGTGCAGATCCTATCTTTATCTCTATTTTATAGTCCCGAACCACGAAAGAAGGAAGGAATAAAAAGTGCTCGAGTTATAACTCAGAATTCGTCTGAAGAAATTGGCACATTGTATGCAAAAGGTTAACCACTCCTGGTTTAAAACCTTTCTTATTTTGAATATTGGACAATAAATGCATATATTGGAATAGTTGGAAAAAACTATTGTCTTTTTTCTTAAAAAATTATTCTTATTTAAGTTATTTTTTTAGAGGAAAAAATTAATTCCTTAATTTTAACTCAATTGTTTTGAGGGTATACAAATTTTCTTCTATAATCTCTTTATGTTGAGTTGAATTGAATATCAAAATGTCTTAGTTGATTTATCAATTTTTAGCAGAATTTTTTCAATGTAGTGATCAAATTTTTTCTTGTGGTTTTCGAAAACAGAAAAAATTGTATTTCCTATTTTGTTTTACCTTTTTTTCTGTCATACTTTTAACAACTATAGAAGAAAATTTTAAAAAGAATTATTTTTAATTATATTATGCCTTAATTCATTCGAAAATAGTGTTGAATCTTCCATTCATATTGGAAAGACATTTATTAACCCCTAAAATATTTTTATTGAGCTAATGAGAAAAATATGTTCCAAGTTTCATCATAATAGCCTTAGCTGATGATAAGTAATAACAAACTTCCTCCCTTTTATGGTGGCTCCTGTTTTTGTAATAATTTAAGCTAAATAAGCAGGATTTTCTTGTAAAGAAGGATTGAATTAAATCAGTGTATATCATTGTAGTAGCTTCAAAGATGGAAATTTTAGGAGGTTAAAAAATAGGTGTTTAAATGAGGTTAAAGAATAGGTGTTTAAATGAGGTTAAAGAGGAAACTTTATGGAAAAAATTGAATTTGGAATTCGATGTTTTTTGTTTTGTTCTTTAAATGAGTTAAAGAGTGTACCTACTTGTACATTGTGCTGAGATCCAGCAGCGACAAAATCATCAACTTAGGAAAATACCTGTTTAGTTTTGTGGACAATGGATACCAGTGACAATTGTACCCCTTATGCATCAGAATTTATGTTTCCATCTTGACAACTGTTTCATCATCTACTATTTAAAAAAAATTTAATCTGTTTAAGGCTACGATAGTGTAATCTGTTTTTCTTGGTTTACTAAGTTTTTTTTTCCTAAAGTATTTTAACACATTTTTGATAGTTGCAATAATGACCTACAGTAGGTTATACTGATGATTATCTTTTCAACCTAATTGGAGGTAAGTGTTCACATTTTTTCAGAGTTTTGGTTTACTTCTCAAATGACAATGGAAAAACTTATATAATATCAATGATGACAAAAAATAGATTTATCCCCTTTTTCATCTGCATGCCTCATGTTACAAATTTATGGTTGTTTTGAATTTTCATTACTTAGATAACAATTTCTTTCGAAAAACTGTAGATGAGTTTACACATGAGATTACATTTGCTCCAGGAATAAAGGCTAAAAAGTACAAAGATTTCCAGATTACTTCAGTTTTTATTCATTCGTGCAACTATAATTTTTACAATTCATTGCAAGACTATCAAGAAGGACAACAGCCACATAGAAGGGTGGTGGAGGCTGAAGAAGATGATGAAGACGTTAGAAGAAGAAGGAAACCCTATTTTGGACCGTGAGTTGGAGTCAAGATTACTTTATTTAAGCAAAAAACTTCCTAAGATGGTGATGTAGAAATTATTGAGCTATTCAATCACAAATTTGTGATTGGATTTTCAATAATGACATCAACACCTTAAGAAGATTTCACCAATACTGTTAATTTGGATTTATAAAATTCTTGTTTAGCATTATGTACTCTAATTTATCACTACTACTTAATTACTTTTGGAAGCAAAGGAGTACACCAAGGGATATAAAGTGGAGCCACAATATAAGTAAGATACATACTTCAACATTTTAGGAAATTTATCAAAATATTTTAACTTTAAACTGTGTTTTCACAAAATTAGGAAATTGTCATTTGTTCCCCTTTGATTCTCACTCCCTCAAATGATTTTTCAAAGGAAGCTGTTGATAAAGTGGATGCAAATATGGTGTTCAAGGAGTGCTCAGAGGAACATAAGGAAAGGATACCATGAATGTATTGTGGTTTTCGGATTCTCATATGTTGATATAGGACGGCATCCAGCAAATAATGCCATTAGAACTTATATTTTGCAGTATGGGTTGGATGATATTCTGGGATGAGAATAAAGGTGTTTGGCAGATTCTTATTTCTGATCTGATGATCTTTTGTTATCTCCAAGAGGATAGGTAATACAATGATATTTTAGGATATTTTTTGTTAAGATTCCACAGGCGGTTATCATAAGCATTACTAATACTTTCATCTAAAAGTAGGCAAGTTCTTTTTTTATTGGTTTGGAATGGTAGTTACGAGTATATAATCTGATTGTGATCTGATAAACATCTGAACGCTTGCTGTTTGCCTGAATGATATGGAATGGCATATTGGAGCACTGTGAAAGCTCTTGTGTTAAACGATTTTTCTGATGGTATTCGGGAAAGGATGTAGTCCGAACTGCTTGCTGTTTCGAGTTAATGAAGTAATTATAGCATTACCTATTTCAGGTGTTTTCAATGTTATTCTGAGGTCTTTGGAGCCAGTCAATAGTCTGTCTATCAACAATATAGCAAATTGACAAACTAGGTTCCAGTCAGTCCTCCGATAAATGGTGGGAGGAAGTTTGGGAATTGGGGGTAAGGATAGGATTAGGACTAGTGTTAAGATGAAAGTCCATCAGTATGTATAATAGAATTTAGAATTAGAGAACCTAAACTGACAAAGGCAAAATAAATCATAAACAAGGTTTTCCGATAAGTAGGGGTGAGGAGTGAAATGGTCTGGGAATTAAGTGTAGAAAACAGTGCTCATCCATGAGAATAAGTGATTCTTGAAATCTATTACTGATTACATCATGCTTCTTTTTTCCTGTAAGCATGAGCATAGGTTTAAATGTGTTGTATCCAAATTTTCTCCAGAATTACATAAATTGCAGAGTGGAGAGTCTACCTCTCCTATGCTTTGCAGATGTTCCATTAAATAGTCATGGCCTGTAAGCTTCTGAAACTCTGCAACAGTATGCTTTCTCGGCAGGTCTACTGGTACCCGCTCTTCTTTATTAACGAGTTTGCCCCATTGCTTCACAACTGTATCTCTTTCCTATATCTATAGAACGAGATCCAATTTTCCAACTGCTCCAATGATAAACCTACTTATTTTGTAATATTATGGTGATTTATTCCCGTCATTCTCTGAATCAGTCTTATCTTTTGTTTGCCTTTCTTAGCCAACTCTTCTGCATATAGACTCCAGCTTAAGCTGTTATCAAGTTTTACTTCGAGACAGTTGGCTGCTTCAGCCCTTGGCAGTGCTTCTGAACTATATTTTAAGGTTATAGCAGAGAGATTTTTGGCAACGAAAACAACTGAAATTCTGTTTTTGAAGTATTTAGCATCATTTCATTTGCTTCACTTAGTTTTTGCAATTTGGGTATTCTTAGTTGCTCCATCATCTTAGCTCCATAGCTTAGAAACAGTTCCAGAGCAGTTATGTTGCTAACAGATGCTCATAGCACTAACTCATCTGCAAACAATAACATTTTAAGCACAGGAAATTTACTACGCAGAAATTCACTCATCATTGATCAACAAGCAAAAAGAAGAGGACTAAGCACTGAGCTCTGGGGGAGACCCTGCTTTGATTGTTTAAATTGTGAATATCCAGTTTTGCACTTAAACCTAATGAATTGTTGAGACAGATAAGAAACCAGACACCTGTATAGATCCCCATTCCAATAAGCTTGTGAAGGAGTGTTTTCTGCCAAACTTTGTTAAAAGCTGTTTTGAAAACAAATACAGCTAGTGAGCTTTATCTTCTGTGGTAGCCATCCTCCTCTTGTGAAAAATCTGATCAGCTGTGCTTATTTTTCTTGAATCCTGTTTGTAATAGTGATAATATTTCATTTTTGTCTGCAAATGGCTGCAGTGTATTACCATTCTCTTCAATAACTTACAAAAGCAGCTTGTCAGTGCTATTGGCCAGAAGTTTTCGGGTTTCTTGCCATTTTTTGATATGGTGATTATCGTATTATAATTCAATTTTGACAGAAACCTGTCGTGCATTAATGGCATGTTACCTTAAATCAAGTTTCTCAAGAAAGGATCGGTAAACCAACATTTTTGACAGCTCGCTTTAGCTCAGCTACTTTACGTTTGAGCTCTATTATGTCTTCTGTTGCTTTATTAGGGCTCGATCACGTTCTATTTTAGTTTTCAAATTCTTTGTTCCAAAATGGAGTGAACTTGTCGACCTTACCAAGATTAAACTTAGTCGAGTACTTAGGACTCCACACAGTATGTGTATGCAGTTCAGCCCACACAGTCCTTTAAGCTATTCCATCTTTGGCTTGTTACAAGGGGAAGTTACAAATAACTAAGAGGCGCTTGTGTATACTTTCCATCCACAACTCCATCTCGACAGCCTCAAAACTATCTGGCTGAGTCATCTCCTTCCTGACAATAAACCTTGAAGTGACTTCTTTTCTAGGATTATAATACCAGATGAAGCATTCTTGCTATGGACAGAGGGAGAGAGAGAGAGAGAGAGAGAGAGAGAGAGAGAGAGAGAGAGAGAGAGAGAGAGAGGTATCCTCTAATTTGGAAGTTGTCACATGCTGCACCAGCCTCCACTATCGCTATTAAGTCAGCATCATGATTGATGGCAATAGTTTTAAATTCTGTATATTTGTCATTTATTAGTTCGTCCAAGTTCCAAAAAAGTACTTTTAGGACAGCATTTTCAGGATTTTGAGAAAGATCGTTGGCCTGAGACCTTAAGGATTCAGGTTTCTGTATTCCTAAATTAGATGGGCAGCTACAGGCGACAGTGTGATAGTTTTGCTCTCTTTGAATTACAGTAGGGCACGTGGTATTAACTATACCGCGGACGTAATCACTTCATCCTCCAGATGAGATTCTACTGTAGCAAGTGTGTTTGGGAAAAATATGGTTGCTACAGCAGTGGCTTGTAATGAAAGGGATTGGTAGGCAATGACAGCAGTTAACACGTAGTTCATGTCAGTGTTATCAAAATTCTGTTTCAAAATTTCAACATAACCTAGAACCGTCGTACTGTCAACTGATAGACTCATGAAGCAGTCAGGGCAGCAGCAGTATAGATATGACGTCATACATAGACTGCCGGGCAGTGCCAACGAAATATGCCGTTCTATTCAGTCAAAGCAGTAGTCAACTGCCAGCCGCAGCCATGGGCAGTACCAGCGTGTCTACCTTTACTAAGCATAAAAATTAGAAAGGTTATATTATTACATAATAAAACAAAAAACACTGTTTATCTGTTGTATTTACAAATGAAATAACATCCTGGTGCAAAAATCTATCATTTCTATACATTTCCCTTAATTTCAAAACCTATAAAAAAAATAAAATAACTATAAGCAATTATAGTTCTTAAAACATTGAAAGCAGCAATACAAAGATACAATGCTAATATAGGTTTGGAAAAAAATTATAATGATTTTAACATGTAAGAAAATTGAAACTAAATAAAAACAGCTAATAAATATAAATTATGCCCATTTAATACTTAATTAAGAAACAAAACAGCTTGATAATTTGAACAATATATTATATAATTAATTGATAAAGATAAAAAATGCAATTTAACTTTCTTTTCGTAAATTTTGAAGTTTCGTAATTTTAAACTGAAAATAACTGCAAAGATCGATAATAACTTTATTATAAATTTAAAAATATATAATTTATAAGGCTTTCAAGGTATTTTCAACAGAATTATTGAAGCAGGAATTCTACTATTAGAAATCCATTTGAATAATTTCTGGGGAAGGCTAGTTGATAAATATGAAGAACTTATTAGTATCAAAATGCTAGGTTTATCTCGTTTCAAAATTTTAAACTATAATTTATATTAAATAATGAAAAACAGTATTTACAAGAAGTCTGTTATTTTCAAAATATCAACACGATATTTACATTTTTACAGGCAACACATTATTTACAATTTAGAATATGATACATAAAAACAAACATAATCAACAAGGTCATTATGACACTAAATGTAACATGATTATGCAAATAATTATTTATTTAAAAATTATCTCTTTTATGCAGGAACATTTAGTAAACTTAAAATGAATGCAAATTTTAAGAAATTATGATCCTTGTGGTTACTAGGTTTTTGTTTTCTTTTTCGATTGAACTAATTGTTTCATAACTAAAATTGACTCATTTCATTCAAACAATCCAAAGTATAATACAGAAAATTTAAAAGCAGCAATTTTTGATAAAGTGTTTTAGATTCACATCGTCTAATATTTTGCCTGATTATGTTACATTTTATAATTTAATATATGTTCTGAAAAAGTATCATGACAAGAAAATATAGCTATACAATAATAACAAGATACTCTGTTATTTCTATTATTTCTAACATAAATATTTTTACAGTACTGAAACTCCAAATGATCCATATTATATCATAAGAAATACTGTTAGAAATTTAATAAATTAGCAGATTTTATTGATATAAGTTTAAGTATGAGAATGCAATGGGAGAATTTCAACAAAAAATATGTCATAAAAATTAAAATTACTATACAGAAACAATTTTAATTTAACACAGGCATGTGAAAACGTTCTAATTCATACAAATATAAAATATTCATTTTTTGATGGTTATGTTAAAAAAGGAAAAAGTGATTAAAAGACAGTAAAAAACTGACTTGTCAAGCCTATTACGATTCATCACTAATCATAGAGATGGTGATGGGTGACAGCATTGGTATGAGGATGCCAAGGCACCCAGCTTGGAGGGGAGAATTTATTCTCATCTGGTTAAGCTATTACTTATTCCATAGCATTTATTTTCTGAGAAAAGTGTGGGGACATTTAGATAGTCAAGGCATTTGGGCTATAAACCATTCAAGATGTTGTAGTACTTGTCTGTATCTTACAGCAAATAACCAAAATAAGCTCTAGTACTTTGTGAAGAAAAAAAAAGTAATAGCAATAGAAGCTAAACAAATGTTAACTAGAAACATTCTTACAAAACAAAAGAAAAGTTGAGGTAGAAATTTAACACCTCACAAACCCAAATAATGAAGATTATAAAGTCTTACTACCATGCCCATTCATTCATTTATGAAGTAAAACATGAGGCATAAGATACTTTTGATATATAATAAATATAAATTTGATAATTAATTTTAAGACAGAACTTATAGTGAAAATATGGATTAAGTATTTTATTTTTCTCCAAAGAGAGGGTTTGCTAGTTTTAGAAAATAGAGAAAGGTGTTTTTTCTCATTTTTGTTTTCTTTATATTTGGTTTAAAAAAAGTTTTATGTTTTTATTTTAGTCTTAATCTTAACAACTTGTTATTAATTCAATTATGGAGACTAATTACTTTTATTTCATTTATTTTATTGTTAGGGCTTTTTATTATTTAATCAAATAAAATTTTAAATTGCATATAAGTAAGGATAACAATTTAATTAAGTCAGATGTTATAATAACAATAAATTTTAAGAAATAACCTACAAGAATAGGTTCATTAAAAAGTGCTTTTAAATTTTTTTTTATTGATTAATTTAATCAAATAAAAGAAATAACCTTACAGAATAGGTTAATTTCAAAAGTACTATACAGAACTTTTTTTTTTTATTACTGATCAATTCAATAAAATAAATATATAACATATACTTATATTAAAAAAAAACTAAATTAACAAAGAGTAGACAGTTTAAACAATTATGACATACAAGAAAAAAGAGAACAGTAAAACGTAAGAATTTGAAAAATATCCCTAAAATGTTTGTTAAATAACTTATTTAGTTTTAAAGCCATGTAATTTACACTACCACTAAAACTTAAGAAAATTGATGAATAACTTACAAAAAAAAAAATTATATTGACTAATAAGTAAATAATCATATAAATATGTAAACACACTTTCCTGCAATTTTTTTTTCACTAGTTTAAAAGATTGTTACCATAACAATTAACACAACCAAAACATAAACATACAATTTTTAGAAGAATTTAGCTCTTTTAGTTTTTTAGCTATGGCATAAAGAATGCACAGTATCAGTTTGAAGAATGTCAGAAATTTCCCAATGCATTTCATATCACAGGATCTAACAAATTATTCTTACTTCAAAAGATGAATTACTACAAGTAGGAACTTTAAAATATTAAACATTTATATTACTTTCATTTTTCATTTCATAATTTTTTTGTTTTTTGGATAAAGTAGCCCATCCTATGCCCATCATTTATTTGGAAAACATGTTAAATCCATTCATATAATATAAAAAATATACTATTATAACAGTTAACACAAAATAAATAACTACAAAAAGCTGAAACAAGAAAATATACAGTTAGAGTACTAGGAACAAACATCCTATTAAAACTCAAGAACAGAGAATCAAAGATGAGCAAGGCTTATTTAACAACTTGCTCAAAGTGATTATGATTTATGCTTTTTTTTCCCTAAGTTAGTTCCTTTAGATCTTTTTTCACCAACTGTCGGCATATTTTTGAAGATTTCCTCGGCTTCATCACTGCTACTACTTTCTTCTTTTTCTTTCTCTTCTTCTTTTGTTTTATCACGCTCTTCACTGCTTTCTCCTGACTCTTCCCTTTCCGGTTCTGTTAAATCAAAATTTGATCGCACCAACAAACAGGTCAATTTAGACTGCATGTACTCCTATAAAAAAAAAAAAGTTAGACTTGCTTTAATTAAATAAAGGTAACACTCCAGGATGCTGCCTCCTGATACCATTCTTCTTGGAACATATCAATAAGCCTTCTCAGTTAAGTCTAACAATATAGCTTCTGAGCTATTATTCAAGATTATTCTCGAGTTTTATCCAGAAAAATTAATAAAACTAACTTCAGGCTAAACATAGGCCTAAATATAAAAGAATGAATGGATTTATTAACACTTGTTATATATCAGATTTTTTAAAATATGATAAATAGAAATAACAGTACAGTGGAGCGTCGATTATCCGAATGTTCGATTATCGGAACTTTTTTTTATGTGTGTAATTTTACTTAATTTGATCATGACATTTTATATGCCACAGCATTAATTTTGATAAAGCTTTGATTAGATACACTTTGATTATTTTTTTGCATACACGTAATTACATATTTTTGTTCATTTCATTATGTACATGTGACTAAGTTAAACAACATATATGTACTTTATGACACTGGTTTTTTCACTATGCACATACACACTATATTTATATAAATAAACAAACATGTTTTTTTTACAAAGTTGTAGTTTTAGATCTTCGTTTTCCTTATTATATATAAAAAAATCAAAAATAAATTAATTTATATATATATATATATATATATATATATATATATATATATATATATATATATATAGTGAGCGAGTGAATTTCGATTATCCGAACCACCACTGACAACATTAGTTCGGATAATCAACACTCTACTGTACCTTATTAAAATGATTTAAACAGGCAATACATCAAAATTCAAGTTGAAACTAAATGATTAAAGTAGGATATTAGTTGGTTAGGTTTATGGAGTGTGAAAAAGTAGGCATTTTTTTTTAATCCAACAGAACCTTACATCTAAACACCACTTTGTAGAAAACAGAACACTGCTTTCAAAAAAAAGCATTTTCCACTCTCAATGTAACCTAGGATGTACTAGAATGTACCCTAGAAAAGTTTGAGTCTTTAAGTGAAGATAATAAGTCAATTTACTACAGAGAATGCTGGGGATATCTTATCCAACCACTGCTACAGTGATTGTAAATGTTAGGTTTAAGCAAACCATAAGCTGGTTGGCAAGCTTAGCTTAAGGTCCACAGAGAACAGCCAACTTAGGACTACAGCAAAGGCCTTAGGAACTGGGGTACCAAGTTATTTATTGAGTGCCATTATATAATTCTTGATTAGAAAATATTAGTGATAAATAAATAATATTGCATTCTACAGAGCAATGGATATATTTTAGGATAATGAGTAACCCTGATGTCAAAAGTAATAATAATAGAGCTCAGGAGAAGAAGGTTGAATCTGAAAATTGTATTTAAAGTTTGAGAGGCAAACAATACTAAGAGCAAATAGGCAATTACAGGCAGCCCTCGACTTTCGCACATTCTATTTCCACACAATTCGCTATTTCGCATATTTTTAAAAATTCAACTTACTTTTTTTAAGTTAATTTAAATTTTTTAAATTAAAAACGGGCCTTTTTTTATATATCCCAGCCAGTTACTTTTAGTAACAGTTTCTTTTATTACAATGCCACCTGAAACAATTGTTTCTCTGGTAAATTTTTATAGGATGACCCTGAGAATATATATCTTTCTTAATGAGTTAGATCTTTTTCTTGTAAAAATCAAATTTTTTTTCAGCACTTTCAAAATACTCATATAAATGAAATAAAGCCATAATGAATGAGAAATATATCAAGGTTAATTTGATCACATGAACAATAATATAAATATTGCCATGTGTTATTTTAAATTCAGTGATACGTAACACTAAAAGTAACTGGTGGAGATTTTAATGTTAGAAAAATAAAAGTTTTTTCAAAATTTCAAAAAGTTATTAATAGCGAAGTTCTAAAATTAGGAGCGCTTTCAGAATGACATCGTTCAAAGACCTCCTTGCACCTTTCCTGGTGGGACAGCCTTTTGCAACTGCTATTTTTTTGTTGGGAAGACATTTTTAATACAGAGTGGTTTTTTTAGAGAATCTTAAAATCTCTTGAGAATATCTTGAGATATTCGCACTTAAACAAATAATTCCAGCAAAACAAGCTGTGAATCTTCCTCAAACTAAGAAAGTTATTACATATTTATTTAAATTGCAGTAGAAATCATGGAAAGAATAGTACATTTTTTTCTCTGAAATTTTTTTAATGCATCCTAACCTAATAAATAAAAGTCGAGCAAAAACTTAAAACAAATAAGACTTTAAAACTTTTAAATAAAAGTTTTTAAAAAAACAGTTATTTGGTATTTAATAACAAAAAAGTTTTGGTGAAATTGTTAAAATGAAACTTATTCCTAAAGGTGAATAACTGTTTTGGTCCCTGCCAAAAAGTGATGAATCTACAAACAATTCTTAAAATAAATTTTAAGAATAAAACAATATATGAAACAAGATAAACATCAAAAGATATTAAACATTTAAAAAGCCTAATGAGCTAAAAAAAATTAATAAGAAACAAACTGTGTGTATAGCCATATAATATTTAATATTTACTTTGAGAAGAAGTTCTTTTGTATAAAGATGATGCACCCTAAAATGCCGATCCAAACTGACAGATGCTATATAAGGTTCCTCTTCAGAACAAGCAATAGCTTTGATTCCACCAACAAAGCCCTTATACTTGTTCATCACAAGACCTCGACTACGCAAATCAACAAGATTCATTTGGCCACTGCCACTTCCAACGATTACATGACTAAAAAGAAAGTAAAAATCAAAACCAATATTTTTTAAATTCATAATCCTATAAATATATTAATAATTACACTATTATATAATATGGGTATATCAATGTTTCTTACTATACAGGATGTAGAAAACATTAAATATGACAAAACTTTGAGAAATGATTCAACACTCAATTAGCCGCAAAAAGTGCCTTTTGAACATTTTTATAATTCTAATTTTTGTGTAGTTTGTTTTGTAATTTTTCCTCATTAACATGGAGTTTTAACTCAACATGGATTTGTGCTCTTAAAAATTTATTCTTACCATTTGAAAAGGCATTAATTAAATTTTTTCCAGTATGTCATTTTTATCGATAACGATGAGGATAAGTGTTGTAAAAAAAAAAATATTTGATGTGGACAACACATGACTTTCTTGTACGCCTATTAAACTATAAATCGGTGGCTCAAAAAGTGATCCTGAATTTGGTTACTAGTTTCCAAAGATTGCGGTATCTCAAAAACGACACTCGGCGTCACGATATCTATCTGTTGGCACACACATACTTGTTTCTGGAGGTCTCATTCTGTTGTTATATGTCGTTTTCATTCAGTAGGTAACTAGCTTCCAAGAGATTTCTTTGTGTTCCGTTACAACATTAGAACTGTCAATTTCACTAGATAAAGCATTGGAAATCGACATTTTAAGCGGAAGAACCCACTTAACTTATATCTTATTCTCCTGCTGCAGACTTGTTCAGATCAAAAATAGGGAGGAAAACAATTATTTTACATTCAATTTTAACACTTAAAACAAAAATAAAAATATTTAATTAGAGTGAAACAAAAATCACTATTGTAACCTTTAATACCGAATCATATGATCTCTGTATTTAATTTTAATATAATTTTTGAAGTAAGTTTACTATGACCTTCAAATAAAGTATCACTTTCGGTTTGCTAATTTTATCCAAAATTTATTATGTTATTTATATTGGTATATAAGTCTTAAATACCTAATTTGAGAAGTTTTGCATTATATTTTAATATAATTTTTTATTAAAATAAAATAAAGTACTACTTCCGGTAATCATGCAGTGACCAAACAGGGAGGTTCACAATTAGATTTTACAGTAATCCTAAATACAAAATTTTAACTTTCTACGGCTAACCGTTTTTGAGTTATGCAAGATACGAGCGAACTGTATGTACAGACGTTACGATGAAACTTGTCAAAATGGATTTAGGGATGGTCAAAATGGATATTTCCGTTGAAATCTGAAAACCGAAAATTTTTGCGATTACACTACTTCCTTTACTGCATGCAAGGAAGTATAAAAACAGTTCAATCACTGTACAATTTTTAAGCCTAAGTTTTTGGAAGAAACCGCACATTGAAAGTTAATAACCTTGTAGATAAATAATCTCTGTATAAGTTAAATAACCAACTAGGTATAAAGGAAAATTCTTAGAAATTAAAAAACAGTAACAGTAAATAAAATTCAGTTAAACAGAAAAAAAAACTTTATTTAACACAAAATGTATTCTTTAAACACATAAATTAATCCAAGGAAATCCACAGAAAAAAAAAGTAGAATGGTAAGCTGGATGATAATAATAAGTTGGATAGTATGCCAAGTAGTATGATATGTATAAATTGGAAATAATTTATTTGGAATGCATCAATTGATCAAAGAGGGAGATGTTAGTTTCAACTAAGTGCCATATGAGTTTGTCCATGGTCTGCCATATTCTTACGGGTGAGCAATAGATCATTTAAAACAACACCTTTAGATTTGTATGCTTGGGTTACATTTAAAAAAGTAAAATCTACACTTGTCCTATAGTCACTTTAATTTTTCTTTTTTCAATTTTTGGCCTATAACATTTAAACGAAACCCTAGCGAAAATATTATTATATTACAAATTAAAAAACATTAAATTCTGCATAAAATGAATACTTCAAACGTTAGATTTGGTTGGATAGAAGAATCAAAATTGAAAAACATCTAGACCCTAGTCATACATCTAGTTGAGGTCAAAAAGGGATCTCGGAGGAAAATTTTGAAAAAGTTGTCAAAATGTGTTTATTTATGTTTTCTAGGGCACTGATTATGAATTTTAACATTGTTAATACAAATTATTATGGGAATAATAAAGAAAAAGTTTTTTTTGCTCATAACTGGAAACCATGCGTTATTTGAATAAATTCTAATATTTATTTTATACCAAATTAAAGAAGAATAAATTATCAACAATTTCGATTCTAAAGATTATTATGTTTCGACGTTCAGTTTTAAAGCAAACACGAGTCGAAATTATAGCTTTCGGAGGAAAGTTTTGGAGAAATCCTGAAAATTTGTTATCTTTCTAAGGTAACTGATTACGAATTTCAACTTTGTTACCTAAAATTTTTCCTGTAAGTATAAAAAAAAGCAAACAAAAAAGGTGGATTGTTCCATTAAATTCAAATATTTGTTTTATATTAAATTAAAGAAGAGTAAATAACCTAAAATTTTGATTCTGAGGATTTTTTTTTGTTTGGCTGCTCTTGGTTTTAAGTGAGGGCAATTTGAAATATGACGAAATTAACCTTTGAGCAAGGATTCTCGGTGGAAAGTTTGGAGTTCTGAAAATTTGTTCATTAATGTTTTTTAGAGTACTGATTACGAATTTGAAATTTGTAACCTCCAAGGTTTCCTGGAAATATAAAAAAGAAGCACAAAAAATTAATTCCAAATTATGGAACATAATTTTGAATTGTGCTCACTTCAAAACAGAGCATCCGAACTAAAAAATCCTTAGAATCAAAATTGTAGGTAATTTATTCTTATTTAATTGAGTGTAAAATAAAGAACAATTATTATTTTTTTTTTTATATTGGGAGTATAAATTAGTTCGGTCCGTTTTCAAAAGATGGCTTTAGCTGTTATGATGTTTCTGTTATGATTGATAGTGACAACTGATTTTGACGGTTTCAAGAGGTGTAACCTCTGTCAATAATATTCAGTTTATATCACTTTGAGTTTCATACAAAAATCTTGTTTTTTACTGTGTTGAATATGTCAAATTTTGTGTTAACTAAGAAGCAGTTTCCTGCTTTAATTAGAAGAAAAGACACATTTTTTTGAGATGGAATTCGAAAATTGCCTAAAGGTGGAAAAAATTAGTAGCCGTTGATGGAGAATACTTTGATTAATCTGTTCATTCATTTTGTTCTGAAATAAATGCATTTTTGAACAAAAAAAAAAAAAAAAACGGACGGAGCTAATTTGTACTCCCAATACTTCTAGGAAAAGTTCGATTTTACGCAGAATTTAATGCTCTTTAATTTATAATATAATAATATTTTTGCTAGGGAGCGCCGTTTAAATGTTATTGGCCAAAAACTGAAAAAAAAATTGGGGGTTTTCCCACTATGATTTAGAATGGGACAAACTTAGATTATTATTATCTGAGGTCTAATGAACAGGTTCAAACCATTTCCAGCTTTCCAACCAAGGTCTCAGATTAACTGAGCTATGAATAAAAAAAAATTATAAGTATTAAATTAAATAAATAATTAAAACAATTAAAAAAAATTAATATTGGTTTTTATTATAAATATGTTATGTATGCTTATGTTTCCTACTTTTTATGTTTCACCTCTTAATTAACTACAAAAGCAAAAAAATAAAAATAAAAATAAAAAATATATTTATAATAATAATAGGGTGTAGTGAATTTTGTTTAATAATTTCAGTGTGCTGCCAGACATAAAAGTTTGCGAACTATTGCCATAAAATATAAGATTATTTAATACTTTCATACTTGGATTAGTATGCAAGAAAAATAAAAAAATTGATATACTGACTGTTCTTTACTGGAACAAGAAATACAAGTCAAGGCCTGTTCAGGTACTTGGACACTTACAACAGGTCTTCTTGTGCAGGTGGATGGATCATATAACCTAACCTATAAAAGGAAAATATATATATTACTTATTGAATAAATACCCCTTTTCATTTATAGGTATGGGTAAATGTCATCTTTTATTTACTACCTTATGTTTATTAAAGAGTTGTATTCTTCTTCTTTGTATTTATGATCATTAATATTTAAATAAATACAATACCAAGGAAGACGAAAAACAATAAAATGGTTAGGATTTAAAAAAAACAAAACAAAAAAAAAAACACTCATTCCTCAATCAATGGACGAGCAGTTCATTAATTCTTCATAACAACTTTAAAAAGAAATACATTTTATTTTATTTCTTAAGCACCCATACTTGATATTAAAACCACACAAAATATATTGCCTATCTGTATATATAAATACATATATATAAAAATATTATGTGAGTATATATATATATATATATATATATATATATATATATATATATATATATATATATATATATATATATATAATGTTGGTCTTTTTATGCCAATTCATATATATTTTTAAGCATATTACCTATGTATATCTAATGTATATACACACACACACAGATAGGTTAAGATGCTTACAAACCCAAAGGTTGTAAGTTCCAATCCCGGTTCCATAAGCCCTCAGGTATTTAATCACCCCTGGATATGTGAGGCCTTTCAGCCTATTGAGGCAACACAAAGACCGGGCATAGGAGTGATGACCCTACCCCGTGTATATAAATTGTGAATCGCATTGTGGTTTTCCAGGATGTAAAATAGCCACCCTGAGATTTGATCCATGGACAGTCTGCTATGAGTAAAGATATATAGGTATCCGAACAGCCATAATCCGTGGATCTTGACCAATTTCCCATCACTTTTCTTGAGCCCGAGTGTGTCTGTTAGAAGGACACTGCCAAATGGACCTATGGGTAGCCTGCCGCTGCACCATAGAAATCATGGTTCCTAGCAACGTGAGGTTGGGTGACCCCCTCCAGACTATCTGTGCTCCCGCAAGAAATAAACGTCTGCAAAAATATCAAATCACACGGACAAAGACCTTCATGGTCTACCACGTATGTAAATATGAAACCAGAATTTGCCAATAGAAAGAGCTAACTGTAAATTTAGCTACCGTGAAGTCCCGCTGGGGACACCATTTTGTTTTGTTATCATCTGTGAAGGTGTTTCAACTCACAATTCAATTGTCATACAGCAGTGTATTTTGTGAAACAACAGTAAACATGTCTAATTTTGTGCCTGGAAACAATGATTTGCGGACAGCATTGATTTTTTGTTACCATTTAAAGAAAACAGCAGCAGAGTCCCATAGAATGCTTGTTGAAGCTTACGGTGAGTATGCTCTTGGGAAATCATAGTGTTTTGAGTGGTTCAAAAAATTTAAAACTGGTGATTTTGACATCAAATACGAGACACGTGGAAGACCACCGAAAAAATTTGAAGACAGTGAATTGCAAGTATTGTTGGATGAGAATGACACTCAAACCCAACAACAACTTGCAGATCAGTTAAGTGTGATACGAGAGGCCATTTCCATTCGATTGAAAGCCATGGGAAAGGTTTTTAAATGAAAAATTCTGGTTTCATATTTACACACCTGGTAAGCACTAACAGAGAAAAAAAATGGGCCTTCCTCTTCTATGAATTTTAAATTTCCCTTTCCTGTTATATTTCTTCTTATTAGATTTATTTATATGATCATTTGTATATTTTTGGGCTTTTAGTACGAGTACTTTCTTTTTTTATAATCAACTGTTTGTGTTTTGGCTTTTCCCAGCTGTTGTCGTGTTGCCTCCCTTTTCCCTCAGTGTACCTTGGTGTGGGGTGCGGCATCTGGTTAGTCTTAAAATAGGTTTTTTTCATTTTCTTTTTTATCTTTCCCTCCTTCTGTTCTGATGATGGCTGAATTGGCGAAATATCGACAATGCTTTATGTTTTAGGGTCAAAGAAAAACAAAACTGAACGATCGATAACACTTTATAAAATTGTACAAATTAGATCTGTGATTTAAGATTTTTTACAAATGTACATTCATAATTATAATTATCTGTGGGAAATTACTTTTTATACAATTAGTTATATATAATTACATTGTAATAATGTATGATTGCAGACTTACATAACCATGCCGAGTAGTTACTGCAACTTTTCTGGTGTTAAGAATAAAAGCCATATCAGTAATCCAAACAGGAACTCTTAGTTCTAAATCATCATGTCTTACCTAAAAAAAAAAAAAAAAAAAAAAATTGGAACTATTGTTCAAAATCAAAAGCTGTGTTATTTCCTATTCACTAGAATAACAGAACATTGATATAAAATTCAATAATTATCATATACATATTATATCTGAAATAGCATTAATTTATAATGAACAGAATGATGCTAGAGAGAAGCTTACAAATCACAAGGCACCAGGAATAGATGATCTGGGGAGCTACTTAAGTATGGTGATGAGAGATTAGCGAAGACCCTCCATAACCTCATCACGGTAAACAAAGATATCCCAAAAGACTGGAAGAAATTGCTAGCATATCCCATATTTGAAAAGGGAGATCCCTTTAACTGCGGAAATTACCGAGGCATATCTCTTATCTCCAGTGCATACGAAGTACTGTCATGCATCATTTTTCAATGTCTACTCCTGTTTGCAGAAAGAGAAATAGGACACAGCCAATGAGGATTCTGAAGAGGAAAATCCAAAATGAAACAGATTTTTTGTCTAAGGATAATATTGGAAAGGGGACGTCAATTCCGCATTACACTGCACCACTTGTTCGTGGATTTCAAGGTAGCCTACGATAGTGTTGATCGGGAGGGTCTCTACAGAGCATTGAGACAGTTTTTATTTTAATTTAATTTATTAATTAATTTAATTAATTTTATTTTAATAATACAACATATTTAATATATATCATTACTTAGTATCACCGTTACCACAGTATTATAAGTTTGTATTTATCATAGTTATATGTGATTTTAAATCAATGTTTATGCTGTTTGGAAGTAAATTACTTCAGCAGCACACTCCAACTCAACCAGTATTCACCATCAGGCTATTGCTAATTGGAAATCTTATATTCCAAAAATTAAGAGTAATTTACTTCTGTAGTAATTGAAAAAAGTCGGCGTTTAATTAAATATAAATATCTTAACTTAAAAAATAAAATATCTAATAAGAAACAAGTAAAATAATATAAACACGCTGGATTAAGAGGATTAAATGAAATCTGGAAGGATGCAACTTGTCGAGATTCTTAACATACTCACATTTTTAGCAGAAAATGTTTGCTCGCCAGTTTGAGTATCCCACAGCTTAAGATCATTTTCTTTACCACCAGTAGCTATAATATTAGAATGGTGAGGGCTAGGCCTTACTCTTTCTAAAGTTCCACCAGTATTAATTGTAAGTGGATCACTACCCTCTCTCCATAACTTAACCAATCCAGATTCAACAGCGGTTAGAAGAACACTACCAAAATACAAGATAAAAATTATCACATCCTTAAATATTTTATCTTATAAATCATTAAACAAACTAAAAACTTTCTATCAATATCACAAGTCTATTAAAATAAATCTCAAACCATTTTAAAAACTAATCAAATTATTCAGTTTTAAAATTTAACATAGATTCAATATTCTAGATTATAACAAGTTTAAAAGTTGTGCATAATGACATAGCAATTTTTTAAATGAATACGGATATAGCAGTTCAAAAATTAATGTTTTAAGCAAGGGGTCTCAATGAAATGTTTTAGAGAAATCTTGAAAATTTGCTCTTTAGATTTTTTGGAGAACTGATTACAAATTTCAATATTCTTAAATCAAATATTTCCCAGAAACATACAAAAAAAAAATTCAAAAAAATAAATGTTGACTCGCGCTTGCATAATAGAGATCTTATAAGCCCATAACTTGGCCATTTATAAAGATGGAGAGGAAATGTAAGTTGTTTTGGAATCAGTATAACGAGACATTAAAATAAAAAAGAAAAAAAGTCTATATCTATAAATGTTTTTGGTTTATGTTCAATAATAGACTATTGTAATCAATCAAGGCAAACATTTTTGTAACCCCCTCTCAAAATTTGAGGTTTTACGTTTCAAGATACGCAGAATCCAAATATCGAATAAAAAAAAATCCGTCCATCCGCCATCCGCAGCTTTTCTCGGAGACTACTGGACCAATTTTCTTAAGATTCGGCACCAATGTCACAGATCGATCCTTGGAACTTGACATTACCATCCGTCTGTTTGTTTCAAAATGGCGGCCGATTAGAGATCTTAGAAGCCCATAACTTAAGCGTGCGGATTAAATTTAGAAAATCCATGTTTTTCGTATGGTCAGTTGTATGTTGCATGCTCACGAGTTGGACAGCCAACACATTTATTTGCCTTCGCTGTAGACCGGAAAACCAAAAATATTGTCTACCCTGAAGCACTTGGATAATAAAGTCAAAAAAATAAAATGAATACCATTAAAACCTCTTCTTCATATATAGTTATATTACAATGAATGTATTCGTTATCGATAAGAAGATAAATATCATTCTTGTTTCTATTAATTTCTATTTCCTTTTCATTCTGTTACTTCATCATTATTTCTTAATTTCGGGTACCAGCTAGTGTAGTATAAAATTAATATTAGAATTTTTTCGAAAAATATATGATTTTCAAGTTATAAATAGAGATGGGTGAAGTCAGGAGTATCAGTGGCAAGTTGTTCCTGTTCCAGAAGTGTACTTGATACTTACTGTCACATGTACCAACTACTGTCCGTCTTAAAGAAAAATATTTAAAGACGATATTTTGTAATGTATATCATCAGTTTGAGAATAAAAGTGATCAACTCCATTTTTGTTTTTCTAATTCATTTCAAATAGCAATAAATACGATGAAATGTGCAATATATAATTAATGTGTTAAAAATAAGATAAATATTAAAGTTAAACATATCTTTTAATTTTTTTTTAAAGGTATTTGTAAAAGTTTATCTTTTTTTTTTTTAATTTAGTAAATCTATCAATAATTTTCAGTGGATTCAGCTCTGCATTTTTATAAACAGCCATAAGCGCTAATTCTGCTCCGAAGCCAAGTTTTTAACCTTCTGAGAGATGAAAAACTCTCTGCTGATACTATGAACAAATATAACCAACAAGAAAACCTATTAAAAATTATACTTGCAATTAGTAACATAATTAAATTGTTTCTTTGGATCATGACAGATTCTTTCATGTTTTAATTTAGGGAGAATGAGTTTCAAAATATAAAATAACTACTTATTTTATTATGAAACAAATTTTGTATTGTTAAGAATAAAAATATAATATCTTATTTGAACATAAGACGGTGTCAGATTTTCTCTTATGCAGGTGTGGTTGAACCAGATATTTTTGTTGGCTGTTGCACACTTGAGTCTCAACTTGGAAAATAAATAGATAGCGTATTTCCATTCTTAGCTTTGTTATGATCTGTTCGGAGATAGAATCAAATTTTTTAATTACTTAATCTTGAGTCGCTGGGTGGTGTAATTTGCGTTATAGCTTCATAATCAGTTGAAATCCACATGACAGTATAGAAGGATCAATCTAATTAGGGATTGATAAATTATTTGCAATAATTAGAAGTGGCAAATACTCCTATATCAATTCCTAATTAGATTGATCCTTCTATACCATCACACGGACGTCAACTAAGGATACAATATAAAATTATTCCAAACATTAAAATTTCCATCTTCTTTAGGGGAAGATGTCCCTCCTCTGGATCCGCCAATGGTTTGAAGTTCATTGGAATTGAGATAACACGGTTCATGGAGAAACATTGGAATGAGCAAGGGCTCGCTACACGTTAAAAGGGCCGATCTCTGGAGTATTACTCTTTTAATATGCAGAGTTCTGAAATAGCCAAGTTCAGACTGATCTCTAGTACCCTCAAACATCCCGGATCAGGCATCACTTTCTTCACAGAATGAAGCAATATATCAAATTGAGCATGATAATGAAGATAACTCATTTACCTCAAATAATTGGAGAGCAGCCCTATTAAGATTCAGCGATTAATTTATATTGTGGATAATATATCTTGACAATCCCATTATAAGACCTTCAATTTATATATCATTACATCAACGAAAATAAGCTCAGATAATGGAGCATTTGAACAGATCAAACAAAACTTTACCCAATATAAATACAGACTATCATGCATTACTAATAATTCCTATGGATAGAAGAAAAATGGTTATGGAACCTGTTAATAATTATCTGAATTCTTTACAAAAGTAAACATTTATCCTTCTTCTAAGCCACTGTGATCATTAAATATTATATTATACACTTTCTTAGCATTTTATTCAATGCAATCATTGAGCAATCTTAACTCACAAACAGATAATTTTATGCAGAAATTTATCTTGAGCCTTAAACCAACACACTGAGTGAAAATGAACACATTCTTGATGTAGCTGACCACAACTTCGTGAACTCCTTACTTCTGTAGTCGCAATAATAGGTAAACATATCTAGCTAATAAACAATCCTCACAACTCCATTTCAAGAAAATAATGTAAATTAAGTGATCATGAATAAATCCTAAAAATTTATTCAAAATCAAACCCATTTTATAACATCAAGTGCTTTCCACTGTTAAAAATGCTCACCAATTACGTCTACTTATTCCAATTATTGCTCCTTCCCCACACTTCTTTTCTTCAGCCATAGTGAAAGATCTTGTCTTCAAGTTATAAATTTTTACTAGTTGGGATCCATAACCAAGAACTACTTCTTCTTCGAAACCATCACCCCAATTCATGGCAGTGATAGGATTTTTATTTGTGGCTGTTTTCAAACTGTCTAGATTTTTTACATACAAGTCGCATTTTTCAACTGCAGTAACTCCTAAAAACCAAATTTCATCAATCACTCCAAGCACAATACTAATGTCATCAAATATTGATTACTTAAAAATCAAAATAATAAAAACATAATTAACAAAATTAATTCATATAAAAATATCACAATTTATTCGAAGCATGACAAATTCAACTAATCTTTTTTGAAAACTCACGTGAGTTAACCTAAGTACAATAAAGAAAATATAGGGATGCCTGCCAAGTTTATTAACAATATAAACAAACTATTACCTTTGAAAACACCCGATGCTGTGCCTACAAAAGCATTGAAATAAACGCTTTTCATTTTGTTACTATATTATCACCTGTCAATTGTTTACAACCCTCAAAATCTGTTGCTGCTTTGGTTTGGGCGCGTCGCCAGTAGCCACGCAGGTTTGTTCAAAAATACTTTACTAAATAATCGATTAGCACAAGAATCTTAATAAAAGAAATATTCAATGTTCACAATTTTAAGTAATAATTAACGACAATATTCAGAACAGTTTAAAAGGTATTATGTTCCCGGCCTGTGAAGTTAAAATACTGTGGTAAAAATAAGTATTCGTATACTTAGTTTTTCGGGCAAAAATATGTATTGAACATAAATTAACTGATGGCTATGATAAACAACAACATTCCACATTAATTTTTACAGCTGAAAAAAATTATAAACCCGCATAACCTAATTATCAACAAAAATTAAACAATTCATTTTTTTCAGTTAGAACTTAATCATTTCGAACTACGACCCATTTGAGGGAATTATAGTTCAATTCGGATCATTTGACCCATTTTAGGTTTGTATTTGAATAAGAGATCATGTATTAAGTAAAAAGTTATTTCAACCAAACTGTTACTGTATGAATACTTTTTTGTATGATAGATTTTCAATATTGGTTATTAATTAGGTTGGCAACAAAAAGTGCGGGTTTCTTACTTCCTTCATAATATGGAATGTTGTTATACCATCAGTTAATTTATGTTCAAGAAATTATAAAACATATTTTATCCCGAAAAACTAACTGAACGAATACTTATTTTGACTACTGTATTTATCGTCGCCACCACGTTTAAGTAACGAATGTAAAAAACAGCATTTTTCGAATTCCTTATTTTTTTTTTTATTTGTCATAAGCATAGAAGTTTGCCGGTAAAGGCGGAGCAGTGACACGTCACCTAATCTCGATCTGTAGCAGTGACAACCTGCTCCACTCCTTCGAGCCTTACCGGTACACTGCTCCACGCTCCTCAGTGACGACCTGTTCCAATCACTTGAAACTTAAAAGTACACTAAGGCTATTTCAACCTAATTTGCTATATTTTTGTTAATTCATTATTCATAATTTACTTAATTAATTATAATATGTCTATATTTTTTTAACTGATCGTATGAATGTATTCACTTATTTGATTTAGTATGGATTTCTCTCTCTCCTCTTAGTTATTAATTTAATATTAACCACTTGTTATAAAAATGATATAATATAGTATATGAATTGAATCAGCAGTTTGAAGAAGGGAACGAATCCAAAAACAACTTTTTTGGTCCTACTTTTCTTATTTGTAACAATATCTTTACCGAACTTTAATGTTAGTTTCTTTACATCACCCCGTTATTCCTGTACCTTGGATAGATCGGTTGGACTGTTCTAAAAGAAGTAATAAAATATTGAAACCAGTGGATTTGTTCCCATCTTCAAATTGATAATGAACTAATCATAAAAATCTATTATTACGTAAACAATAATATTCTTATTTTCTCAAAACATTATAAATACAATGGACAGAGTAAATTCAATATTACTTACACGTTTTTTAAAGCATTATGTACAGTGAAAATCAAATTTTACACTTCACTTTCACTTTCAACAACTGTTGTTTCCATAGGTCTAACCAACAATTCTTCATAAAATTATTTGTACTCTCATGTAACTATCTTATAAATATTCTGCATCTTCTTATGACTGAAAACATTAAGTTTTTTAATTTCAGGGTTCATATTTTTAATTTTTGTCCACAGCAAATTTATTTTTACACTGTCGCTAAGATGCGGACTTTTAATCTTTGCAGTTAGCTCCTCACAAGTGCTGCACACGTCTATCTGTGGACCTCCAAATCTATAATAATAATTCTCATGGCAATGTTTCCTGTAAACGTCTTATTTTACCTTATCGGCGAGATTAGAATGTTTTTTACAAAAGAGTTCGTTGATAGTTTTAATGTTAAATTCGGCAATTAAGTACTTTATATTTTTATTTCTGTAGTGTGTTTCTTTAACTGGAAATTCTTTTGTGTGATCATCGATGAGAGCACTAACGTTTTCAGGTATTGGAATTACCGCGGTGTCCGTGCTTGCCCTTATTATCCACGGGAGTTTGGCTTTTGTTAGCAGAGAAGTCAAACGAAAGATGGCTTTATTCTTAATATACTAAGACATACATATACATACTACTATATATATATCATATATCATGCATTATCATGATGAAGGAACCAAGAGTTGTTCGCCCATAATTCCGGCCGTTTCAGACAAACAGCTTCACGCAAACGACGCATATCGCTCAAATAATATTCTTTGTTGACAGTTTGGCCCGGCGGAAGGAATTTACCTGCCTTCCTAATGCCCGGGAGTTTTAAATGACAATTTAACCTTACTTTTTGATCATAGTAGTAATATATACGCTATAAACAGTTTCATTTTCATTCCCCGCTGGAACAAGGTCAAGAGTATAGTCACTGTCACTGGACCGGTACCGATAATTTGTCACCGAACAGTTGTAAATTGTACAGTTGGAACAGTGACAGATTTTTTTCCGGACAGTCACACATTACAACAACATACATACAACAGAAACATTACAAAAAAAAAAATAAATAAAATAATCATTCATATAAACCTAAACTTATGGTATCAGAGAAGTAAAAATTCTCAGAAATATGACAACTAGTTGCAATGGAGAAGTTGAATGTAAAACGTAAAGGCCTTTTTTGGTCTTCTAAAAAGTAGCTGTATTCACATTGTTAGTTAAACGTGATGGCAACGATATATTCAATAATTTATACATCCATATATACTACTTATTGGTTAAAAAGAGTCATAAGGATATTTCCACTTTTTCTGTAATTAACTACCCTTATGAGCTGTACGATAGTTTTTAAAAACTATTTCATTGTCTGAAGTGGCGCTACCGGGCTAAAAAAACAAGAAAGTAATGGTTGAAAAGTACTATCTTAGTTGCAAAAAATGGCATCTTTAAAGAAGAGTTTCATCAATGGGTTATCATTCAAGAAGAAGCAACAAGATACGGATGATCTCAGAGATTACCAAATTGCATTTGAATAAACGATAATACTCCAAAGGCAAATTCATACTGGAGGGACTAAAAAGATCCGGTAAACGAGCATGGTCATTGGAGAATTAGAAAAAATAGCGAGCTCGAACAGCTCTTTTGTGAGCCTAATATTGTGGCCATTATCAAAGAAGGGAGACTGCGCTGGCTAGGCCATGTTGCAAAGGATACCGGATGAGAGGCTACCAAAGAAGATGATGAATGGCAGGCCAGAAGGAAAGAGATTGAGAGGAAGACCGAGGCTGAGGTGGTTGGACGACGATCTGAGGTGGCTGGGAGTTAGAGTATGCCGAAGGAAGGCGGAAAAAAGGACAGGAATGGCTATCAATTCTGCGTGAGGGCAAGGCCCAACTAGGACTGTAGTGCCATTTAGTTAGTTATTTAACGGATATACAAAATGAATTGAGTCACTGAGGTAAATGCTTGAATATAAATAGCAATAAAATCTTCTCTTTTTCTTTAACTTCCTTTTAGTGCCTTTCAGCGTCGAGTTAATCCAACCCGGAATTTCTATATATCTCTGTCTCTCGCAAGAGTCGTCATTTCCTCGCCTCTCTTTCCTCTCGCTTGACCCAACTTGGAAATATAGCTATTATAGCTAAGCCTAGGTCTCCCTCTAGGTCTTGTGCCTGCTGGTCTCGCCTCCATAAATGACTATGTATTGGTGGATAGTAGGCACGCGACAGATGTACAAGATGTCCGTAGTTTCAGAGGTGCTTGCTGTGAGTCGGACCACTTTCTAGTTAAGGCTAGGTATAAAATGAAAGTAGCCTCATTCCCAAGAGCCCGAGGAGAGAGCAAATCGATCTTCAATCGAGAAAAACTGCTAGTTGAGGAGACACGGGATCTATTTAGGATTTGTGTGGATCTCGATCAGGGCTCATTACTCCCGTAAAATAATTCCAAGAAGGTGGAAAAGCTGGAAAGATTCGAGGGCAAGCTGAATTTCATATATGTTTTAGAAGTTATTTAGTTTCTAGAAAAGTCTCCAAAAATCCGAGCCTCGGAACATGGCGCCTAAAGACGAGAGATTATTTTTAAAAACGTAAAAACTTACTTGTTATTGTTCGTAAAGAGATAAAACAAATTCTATGCAATACATAATTAAAATATCTATAAACTTGATTTGCATAAACTACTTTATGGTGCATTTATATCCAGTTTGAGTGATAATATACATCTGTACATCATATAGTTTCCGAGATAAACTGTTTCAAAAACACTTTGCTCCCGAATTTGACGTTATAGAACGCAGCCATATCTTCAGAAAAGTTAGATATCTCAGGAACTATTAGACGCACAGGTGTCTATTACCACTCAAATTGGAGTCAGTTAAAGGCACTTTAAAGTAGTTTATTATGAATATCTTCGTAGGAAGAGCAATTTCCATGATATTCACCAAAATAAATTCACAAAAAGGTGATTTCTTGGTTTTGGAAAGTATATATATATTTTTTTTAACTTTTTCACTGCAATTATTGGACATACAGATGTCTTTTACCACTAAAATTAAAGCTAATTAAATGCACCATAAATTAATTTATAATGATTATCTTCGTAGGAAGAATATAAAATTCCATGATATTTGCCAAAATAAATTCACTAAATTGTGATTTCTTTTTTTTTTTTTGAACAAAAAAAATATTTTTTTGTAACGACGTTGGACGTTGCTAAGCATCTTTCATTCCAGGTTTGGCATTTTTTCACCTTATTTGACTGGGCTACAGTAGCGATCTCCGCACTAGCGCTCTCCAGAGCCACTTATACTAACTGCTTTGCATTCAATTGTAAATTCCTATTCACAGTAATTATTACTGCTTTAATTAAATATTGTTTAAAATTACTAGTGCTGTCGACTTCAGGTGGTCTGGGGAAGTTGGAGTGGGAGAAGTACCCCCACTGTACCTCAACTGAAAAAGATCCGTTGGGGATTTGCAGAGCCAGTCCGATCCGGTAAGCAAAGGATGCCCCGCACAGTGTAGCCAAAAAAGCCAAAGCTATTGGGAAAATAGCGGGACAAAAGTCTGGAAGTCATGGAATTGATAATGAAAGATTTTCCTTTCATCCAGTCTAATTTGTTATCGTTGAAAATGGTCATTATATGATTTCAAACCATCTCCTGTCTGAAGCCAGCATATTTCATCTACTTCATTAATAATTTTAAAGCCGACACAAAAAAAAAAAAAATAATGACATATCGCTTACTAAGTAATTAGCTTGCCCCACTGGAAAATATCCCATCCGTTTAACGGATAAGCATTAAGACACAGCTATACCATTTTTTAGCAGTAATGTTTAACAACGTTTTAGAGTTAGACATGGGAAAGAATATATAATATTCTCTATCACTCATAGAAACCTAAAAACCTTTTAGCATAAAAAACCAACAGACATTTTGAAGGACTGGACCAAAACGACAATACAATTTTATTAACAACGGCAATAAAATTTCAATTGAATAAGTTTCACACTTATTTTCCCCTCATCCTCATATTTTATCTGCAAAACATAGTTAACACACTTATTAAAAATAGAGTCTCCAGCGATAAGGCATGAAAAACTTCAAGTATAATTCAAGGATTTCAAGGCTGTGAACTTTAAAATTCAAAGAGCTTTTCGTCAATTTATTGGATTAAATTTAAAACAAAATCGGAACCATGAAATGTAGTATTTGGTCGTCTTCTTATGAAATGATAATTAGGACTTGAGAATGAATTTGAATAATTATAAAGATTGAGTTTGTTAGATAATGAAAAATTGCTACCTTATTTCATAGAGAACTCACCACATCGCATAAAATAAAAATAATTCGAAAATAAAGCATAGGTACAATACTTTCAAATGTAAATAAATAATATTTACTTATTGGAATAAATTTCACCAATTTTTTTTTCCACAAATTTATTTTTCATACCAAAACATGATATATATATATATTTTATTTTATTACAATTCATTGTAAATAATTCAATATACCCATGGAAATGTAATTTAAGACTAGGCATCAGGCAAAGGAATTGATTAATTATAATGTAAGCAAAAGAAAAATAATATGAGCCCATACATATTTCACTTTCAGGCCGAGTTAAATTTAAAAATTGTCCAAAGAGAGCTGTGCCCGTTGGAGAAAGGGGTCCGTTAGAGAAGGCTTCACTGTAAATAGAATTAAGTATAAATTATTAAATATATCTATAGAATGAATTTATCTATAAATTTTTCATTTTATTTTGCTTGTTTTGCGTCTTTTTCAAAGATTCGTATATATAATAATAATATTTGTCACACTCATAATAATGAGAATAAAATAAATCCTAATCACTCCGCCCTGGGTCTCAAGGGCAAGTGCCGAAGTTACTGTAAGAAGACGAGTCTAAATCGGCTGAAATTGAAACTCAGAATTGTTTAGAGCTGGGACCTGGTACAATTGCGAGGCTGGAACGGTTGGAACTAATACGTTATTTTATCATTCCATAAGATCTGCAGTTTACTTAGCGACAGATAGGGCGAACCGTGTAAGGGAGGACAGAAAATAGAACGAAAACGTGTTTGAGAGAGACTGAATGATGGACAAAGTAGGTGGAAGGAGCCTTTTTCTAAATTTCTTGAAATTAGATATACTAAGGCTAACGACTACGACATTAACCCTTCTCAACATTTTCTACACTTGTTGCCAAGTAATAATGGAATTTTTTTTTGGCACGGTCTGTACAACAAAAGCCGAGGCTATTGAGGCGGCCGTTGGACGATCACTTTCTTTGTTTTTATATATTTAATTTTTATCTTTGTTGGGTAAATATTAGGTTATGGGTCGGAACTTTGTTTAAGTTCGGTTACATTATCATTAACCTTGTTAAAGAAATGTACAGAAAGGGCTTTCTAAAAGTCCTTTATGTTCCTACAGATGATCAGAAAGCTGATATCCTAACGAAACCGCTTGCTGGAAACCAGTTCAAAAAGCTTCGAGTCTTGGAGTTGGTATTCTACCACCAGTTACCTAATCCTACATCAATGGCCATCTATCCATTATTTATTGTAATTTGTATAGGAAAGTGCCGAAGTATTACTAGTAAAGTTTTTATTGTTACATTTATATTTAAAATTGGTGTATAAGATTCTTCTCATTAGTATCATTCATAAGACATTAATGTATGTTAAATTGAAGAGGATTGTCAAGATAGCAATTCAACATTTATATTGTTTTAACTACTACTTTGTTATATTGATCATGTTATCTATTACTAAATCGTTGTATCGATTTATCATGAAGGCATCTGTCATCTGAGTTAGTTGTACTCTAGATTCAGAATAAAGAGTGTTGTGTTCTAAATCCGTGTTTGTTGATTCCTTACAATTTAATATAACAGGAAGGTCTGAGGAATAAGAATTTTACACCACCCAGTTGAATTTGAGAACTCCTGATGGTTTTTCAAGACAGGTGCTAAAAAGGAGTTAGGCTAGTGCATCTCCCTGGCGTACACCCTTTCCCGAGAAAAGTGGATTGGACCCTTACATAATACTCTACACGCCCTCCATCATAACCTGATACATCCTCCAGAGCTATTTGGGTATCCTGAGTTCCTCTAGGGCAATTTAGAGTTCTTTACGACCGATGCTGTCATAGGCACTTTTAACGTTTATGAATAAGTGGTAATGGGTTCGGATGTTAAATTTACTACCCTTCTCTAGCACTTGTTGCAGAGTGAAGACCTGGTGCACAGTTGATTTGCCTTTGCGAAAGCCGCACTAATAAGGTGCTGCAATTCTTTCAGCTAAGGGAAGTAGACATTCAAAGGGTACAAGAGAGAGAACCTTATATGCTACCGGTAATAACGATATTCCGCGATAGTTTCTACACTGGAGCTGGTCACCCTTCTTGTGAATAGGGCAAATTATTGTTTTGATCCAGCTCCGCGGCATTGTTTCCTTCATCCAAATAGACATTAGGTCCTGAAGCGTCTTGATCAGTTCCATTCCACCGTGCTTGAAAAACTCCACTGCAAAGCCGGATGCCTTATTATTTTTAAGCCTGGATACGGCTTTCATAATTTCTTTCTCGTCTGGTATCCACCATCTAGTGATCATTAATTGGAGCTAGACGAGATGGGGGTTCTTCAGGTGGATTTTCATCGCTAAGATCTCGGAAGTATTGGTGCCATCTAATCAGAATTCTACTTTCATCGTTCAGTAGAGATCCACCCTCAGACCTATATGCATTTAATCTGAACTTGAAAGGCTTTCTTTCAGTGTATATCTTCTGGTAGAATTCCCTGATCGTCTTTAACGTCTTGTAGCTGTTTGTTCCTCCACTACCTTTTCTTCCTTTGAAGCAGACTCTGATAGAAGCGTCTGTACTCCTCTGTGCTTGTTCGTGTACATCGCCGAAGCATTAATTTATAGCTCTCGTTTTTGGCTATATTGGCGTCAGCACATTCTTCGACATTCCAGCGGTTGCGTGGCTCCCTCTCCTGCAAACCAACAACTGGCTCAGGGGCACCCGAAATTGCATCTTCTCTCCCAGTGATTGTCAATGCTGCAGTCTGGAGAAACGTCCAACAACCTACACGTTCCTCGTATATCCTAATATTTTAGTCTCGAGATGTTGAATTTCTTGGTTCCACATGTCTGTCTTTTAACAAGAGATATTCTATCCCTCAGCCGAGCTCTCACGAGGTAATGACCCGAGTCCACATTTGCTTCTCTGTACACTCCGGACAACCACGAGGTTTATCTTGTTACGCGATAATAAGAAAATGTGATCGATTTGGTTAGTGGTCTCTCCATCCGGTGACCTCCAAGTTCCCTTATAGATATTTTGTTGGGGAAATATTGTTATGCCAACTGTCAGACCTCATGCCTCTGCTACGTTGATAAGCCAATGTCCATTATCATTGGAAACATCATGAAGGCTTTGCTGACCAACTTTAGGATAATAATACTGTTCACGTCCGACTTTAGCATTCATATCGCCAGCAACAATCTTTATGTCAAGATTAGGACATTGGTGAAGAGATCTCTCAAGTAAATCGTAGAGTTCGTCCTTACTATTGAATAATTTTTTAATGTATCACGTTTCCTAATTATACAAATTCTCTGGCTAATGGGTTTGAAGTCCAAGATAAGGTGGCGGAAACGTCTGCTCACAATGAAACCAGTGCCATTCACATGATGCCTTTACTGCCCACTGTAGTAGATGATATAATTGTGCTTCTCGAGTATCGGGGATCCTGTTCATCGCACTTCCTGGATAGCAGCCCAATCCTGAGGCGATCAAGTTGCGAAAGGAGACCTTGTAAACCTGGTCGATATAAACTTAAGACATTCCAGAGTCCTATATTGAAGTTTATTGGTTAACAGTATAATGGTTTCCATTAGGTGCTGACTGATGCTCCCGAATGGGCTTCTTCGGGGAGTAGATGAGTCGCCATGCATAGTTTCAAAGGCATATGGCATAATGGCACAAAGCTCTTGACTTCACCATGGATTTTGCTAAATGGTTCACCATTCGATCCACCATCCTGACCGAAGTCAGGACCCCCATCTCTTGTCAGTCGCCAACCTAGTCTTTAAGTTTGAATTAAGCTTAACAGGGCCCACCTGGAGATAAATAGTTAAATCCTTTGAGAAGGTAAGAGTTGAGGACAGGCTAAGTGGCCACTTGCACATAACATTGCATCACTTCCCTCTGGGTCTCTTTTGTAATAATAATAAATAATACTAAACATAAACTTATGTATATTTATTTGAATCACACAAAACTATTAGCACATGTATCATGCTAATCATATAATAACAACTTGTAACCTCTACTTGACTCCAGTGTCCCCCCTCTCCCTACACTCCACAACAGCATCAAATTTGATATTTGAATGTTTGCCAAGACAGACAACAAATCAAGAAATGCTAAAGTGGCATGCAATATGATGGCTGCATCTGAAAGTTGTATCTATCTCAACTTTAAATGAAATTCATGTTTATCTATCTCTTGTCCCATTTAGTACACTTTTTCAAAACATTTTCTTAAGTTATGTACAGTCTTTTTTATAAGGATGTTAGTGTCATAAGCTTTGATGTAATAATTAAAAATTTATTTGAATAAATTTTTGCTTATGGGAGGTCGGGGTGGCCGAGTGGGTTAATGCGCTTTCAAAAGTGCATCTACTCACAAACCCAAAGGTTGTGAGTTCGAATCCCGGCACCGGCATTACTTTAATTTAATTAAATTTATAATTCAAGCAATTTATCACCCCTCCCTTCCCAGGTCTGTGAGGCCCGTCAGCCTACTGGTGGCAACTCACATATGCCGGGTGTAGGAGTGATGAACCTACCCCTTGTACCTAAATGAGAATCGTGGTGTGGCCTTCCAGGACGTTAATGGCCGCCCAAAGGTTCGTTGAATTGGTCCCAAAGGGACCGGTTATGGAGTTATGGATAGCCTGGCGCTGCACCATGGAAACCGTGGTTCGTAGCAACATGAGGCTGGGTGACCTCCTCCAGGCTGTTGTCTGTTCTCCCGCAAGCAATACATGTCTGTATGAATACCACATCGCGTGGCCAAAGATCTCCATGGTCTGTAGTGCCAACAAAAAAAAAAATTTTGCTTATGGTAACATCAATTAAGTAACATTATAAAACATCACTAGTATCCTTCTTTATAGAATTACTTCTAGTGATTCCCATATCTGAAACTGGTGTCAGCTTAAATCTATCTTCAAAAGTATAGGATTTTAATTCCATGTGTCTGTGAAACATATATGTATCTTTCAAAAATATGGCAGGAATTTGTTTATTGGGATTTAAAAATTTTAAAGGAAGCCAGATTATCCTGCAGATACAGCCTGAGATAAAAGAAAAACAATTTCACTACCTTACAATGAAAGGTATTTTTCAGTAAGCTAAAAAAGAAATGAAATATCATAAATTAAACACAAAAAACACACTTTAAAATTATTATTGTAAATCTACATATTTTAGAAAATTCATTAGTCTGATTTCACAATTATAACATTTTATTTGTATTTTAAAAAATATGTAATAACTTGGAAATATATTACATGATTTTCAACAATTCATATAATGTGAAATAATAATTAACTTATAAACAAATATTATCACAGTTTTAAACAGATCCGCTAAAATAAAATATAACTTATGATTATAAATAAATATCACTTTTTTAATAAGGCCATAATTGTATATATTAAAGTAAATAAAATATTTAGGTTTAAATCAGTTCTTGTAAAAGCAACAAGTATCAACATTTTAAAATAGTAATGCAAAAACTTTTAAAATAGCAATGTAAAAAGAATGTTTGGGATACTGGAATAACTTATTTTCATAGTCAACACGAGGTTGCATTGAATTTTTAAGGAAAACAATGAAACCTCAAAATATCAATAATAAAGTACCACCTCAGATAATAAATATGTAACAATTTTCATGAGAATCAAGCAAATAAATGCATCTTTAAGTGATTAATATGGAAATTACAGTTGAAAAATTGTGTTATTTCATTATTTTCTTCGGCTTCAAAATTAATTTGCGATATACCAATAGTTTACGGAGTTATTTTATCAGTGCTAATCATAAAAAACAAAATCTTTAGTAATTCCATTTAAACAAAGAATAATTGCTACAACTTAATCATTAATAACAAATACGGCTCAAATAAATAATTATAATACACAGATGATTTCATGAAAAAAAAAAATTAAAATTTTCTCTACTTTTCTGATAACAGAAATATACATTAAAATAAATATTTTGTACATAAACAAAAACAAATTAATATTTAACAACCAGTTTCATAATATATAAATACTTTAATAAATAAATTCTTGTACCCAACATTTTTGTAAAATAAATATCTAACATTGCTCTTCTCTTTTTAAATATAATTATTTTTTGAAAAACATATCTATACTCTTCATTTTTTTGCTGTTATTAGAGTTTTTTTTCTTGCCACTGACTTTTAGTTTCCTTTTATTGTCCTTATCATTTCTTATATTACAATTCGTACTATTTACAACTCGGGGGATAGAATTCAGTTCTTTATCCAACTTCATAGCAATATGCATATCCTGATGCAGTTCATAATCGTCAACAATTTCACCACATTCTTCACATTTAAGTGAGCTATTGCCTGCACTTGATGATACATTACTGAGTTTTTCTGTATCATTAACAGCAATGTTGTTCAAATTGCTATCATACTTTATACTTTCTCTTAACTTCATAATTTTATTTCTATAAGATGGAGGCAGAGCTTCTAGTAATTCATCATCAATTTGTGAAATATCTGGAAATAATTCTTCAGGTTTAACCCATTCTTCTTGTTTTACTTTTTGATTTAAAAAATTTGTTAATGTGTTCTTTTTCTCAACATGCTTTTCATTTAAATTAACTGTAGACCGTTCAATCACTAAGTCTTTTTTTGAGTCAGTTTCTGATATTTTTTTATCAACATGGTCTAGTTTAATATCATCATTTTCTAAACTAAATAGTTTTTTTTTTATATTATCTTTTTGGCTCTCATCAGGAGCTTCTCTATTTCCATCAACTGCTTTAACCATTGAACTTTGAGAATCTTCACTGTCAGCATATAAGTCATGTTTTGAAAAATCAGGGACCATATTCAATTTCTTATTTGAATCTAAAACATCTCGCTGTAACATGCGTTCAAAGAAAGAGGACTTATTTTCACTCTCTGAAATTGATGCAGCATAGTCTGTGTTGACGTTGGCTTTAGTACAATTAAGATCTAAAGTTTCAGAAACTTTAAAAAATTTAACAATTTTATTTGAACTGTTGGAAAATTTACCAGCTGAAAGTCCTAAATGTTTTATTGGTGGATACCTAAAAAAATAAAAAATAAAAATATATATATATATATACATTTAAAACTTACTATTGTTAATTAAGCAATTGTTAAGCGAACATTTTATTGCTGACTACCTAGAGTATTTCATACACTTTACATGTTTTGTATATATTGTAGTTATCAATTACCAAAAACTTTTTCATCCATCTAAGAGATAGACATGCCAATGAGTGACATTTTAATTATTGTTACCATAAGACAGCCATCCTAAGGCAGACAGTAACAGTATAGAGTGTGATAACTAGGATCAAAAAAGAGCAAGAAAAGGGTCTGTTTACACAGCCATACATTGGACAAATTTTAATAAATATCATAATCTTATTTGCTCCACATGTTGAGAAAACAGGTTTCTTACATGGAAATGCCCCCTCATAGCAAGAATTATGTCCTCAAACCAGTAGGAAATGATAATTAAGATTCTTGTCAGGCCTGAACAATCCCACAACATGAATGAGTAAGATCCAAATTATGCAAATGCAACCTACTTTAGCACTATTTAAAGAGTGCTCAAACACTTCTAGTATTTCAGATGCATAATGGGCATAAAAGTTTAGCACTTTAGGAAGAATATAGGGCAGGTAAAATACTAAGATGATGATTAGGGTAGCACTAAAGAGGATCACAAAGATATTAGAAGACTTAAGAATTGTTTAGTTGAGAACAATGACAAAGCTTTGAAAGGACATTCAATTTAATAGTAAAGAATTTTTACAAATCATACATCTTGGGTAACAACTGGAGCATCTTATTGTAGAAAATGTATATGTATGTGAAATCAGCAAGAAGAAAAAATAGAAATATCGGTGTCGAACCAAAACAGGATTTTTTTTTAGACAGTACTATAAGTAATATTGTTTAGATTCTCTTTAACTTGGCAATATATTTGCAATGAAGTATTAAAATTATACTTCCACATTTATTACAAAATGTTTCGTAAAATTGTTACAAATTTTTTTAATAATTAAAAAAACGAAAAAATTTGTGCCAAAAACATTTCTGAGTAAATAAAGATGATTTTAGTCCATATTAAGATCAGATAACGTGTTAAAAATTCTGTTTTATTTAATAGGATCGATTTTTCAATTTATAAAAGGGCCAATGTTGTAAATTCTGAAAGAGCATACTTCTACGAAAGCTATTTACAATACCTACATTATTGAAATAAATGACGGTGATTTGTAATGTAAAGAATAATAAAAATTACTATTATAACATTAATGTGACATATTCTTGTGACATTGCAGTACACTTGTACTAGATGCCTACTGGACAGAACATTCACCTGTGACAGGTTAAATTTGATGCACTACAGTCGACAACATGCTGGTTGTGTATAGTATAGCAAAGTATGGTCTCCTGCTCTTACTAGCATGCAGGGACATGAAAGTATCTAACTCAAGGGCGCCCTCAGATGCGAGGCGTCACGAGTGTCAGATTACTGTACATGTCGGACCATTAAATAGCTGGATGCATAAATATTTTTAACTCAATAAAACAAATAACAACCAACATTAATTTAGAGTTAGTTTTAGAAAAGTGATATGTGATACTACTAGAAAATGAACCCTTGAAGCAGATACTGTGGTATTCTTAATATAAGCAATCGAAAGCAAGCTACTTTAATTTTGGATTAAAAATTGAATTTTGATTTTTGCCACTAACAGACTATTCTAATTAGATGATTAGAATAGTCTGATTAGATAGTGATTTGATGAAGATTAGATAGTACCTGGAAGGATCAAATTAAACCACTAGAATAATTAAAAAAACAAAAATCTATCCAATGTTTGAAAAAAGAAACTGACTGGAACACAAAATTACCACTATCGATACTGTGCAAGGGTCTCATGAAAGCCATTTATCAGAAGATGACAAATATGGGTAGTAAGTGTCTTGTAGAATATCAAAGTGAACACTTGAAACGTTAGGCATACAGCTTTCAAGAATAAGCATTAGCATCAAAAGGATATATAAATGTCATCTTAGAATAAGATTATGAAGAAAATATGAGGAAGATATCAAGAAGAAACCATCACAAAAAGTACAGGTACTGGGAAATACTATCCTAAAGGCTGTAAAAACTTGAAGTAACCTGCAAAAAGGAGAAAGTGAATTTAGATAATCGTGCCATGAAAAAAAGGGTAGTAGCCCATGTGAAAATCAAAAACTTTTTATGTATACTGAGCTCATTACGCCAAAATTTTACTTTTAATGATTTAATAAAAAATTGGATACTTATAAAGGAAACACAATCGATAAAAGAAACACTGTAACTGATATGATATGATTCTCATTAAGAAAACGGAATTTTGGCTAAGGCTTACAGAAATAAAATAGCCTTATCAATTGTATGAAATGAAAAAATATGAAAGGGAAACTGTGAAAAATTCTACATAGATGTAACTTCTACTTATATCAAAACCAGAATATATAACCACAAAAGCACACTAAACCCAAAACAAAAACTAGTCTCTGTCAAATCTTGCCAAGAATCTTAAGACATAAAATAGATTTTGATAATGTTAAAATATTATACAAATCTAGTTCACAAGCCAAATGTAAAATTTTGGAATCAATATATATATCTCCATAAATCAAGACAAAGTCCTTAATTCAAAGCAAGAAGCAGCACATACACCAAAATATTATTCACATATAATCAAAAATAGTAAAATCCATAATAACCGATAAATTTAAATTTAAAATAGTTTTTTAGCACATGTGTCAATTGAGCAATATTTTTTTAGACGATGGCCTAATGTTTAAAATAACAACCCCCCTTAAGATGGAGTAATGATTGAAAATTTAGAGTAATAGTCATTGTTTGCATAATAAATTAAAATTAGAATTACTGTTGTATAATATTTATGCATAATGAAGAATAATTAGCTTGTTTAATCTTGATGTTGTTTTTAAATGGAGATAAATATGGTACTGGACACCGAAAGCTATTAACAATGAAATAAAATAAAATATAATGAATTGAGACTATACTTGATAATCTACCTTTATAAATTGGATTTCAGAAATTTTAAGTGCTTTCGGATTAGAGCTATCCACTTCTCATCAAATACAAATCATATAGAAATTAAAACTTAAATAAAAACAATAATATAAAATTTACCAAGTATTAGTGGATGGATCTATTTTAAAAACTTTTTTAAGAGTTTGTTCTGCCACAAAAAATATCTTATCAACTTCATAAGAAGACAAAGCTACTGATTTCGAAGAGGCAGTATCTTTTTTGTTTATTTCCAAGTGCATTGACACAGTCAACAAATTAGCTCTTCGTTTATTCTGCAACAAAAGTTAACATGAATAAAAAGAGATTATAACCATTAAGATTATTTAAAGTGTAGCATTTATATGATTTACTACATACTATAAATATTTATGTATGGGCAATCAAGAAAACTTACCTCATGTACACCAGCAGCTGCTGCAGATATGCTCCTACAGCAACTTGTATGCCCTGGTTAAAAGCTATTTCCAAGACAGAAGACTTAAAATAAAAGGGACCTGTTATGAAATAGAAGCTTCCATAGAGAAAGGATGTCCCTAAGGATTTGTTGGACTCATATCTATCTAAGTTGGCTTTTGAAAAGATCTGAATGTGATGCCTCACTTGGACTATCTAAGAACCAGGGTGGCCCAAGCAATGAATAGACTTAATCGAATAGGTGACACTTTCTGGGGCCTCAGCCCTCCAGCAGCTATGATGATGCTAGGAAGGAGTGGTGCTGGGTATCCTGAGATATGTTTCCCCTTCCATGATACTGAAATTTGTCACAACGGTAAAGGACAGATTTGTGCCATCCCCTAAGATGGCTCTGCTGCGGGTCACCAAAATGTACAGAACGGTTTCTCTTGAACAGAAGGGGACCCCCTTGAGCTTCTGGGAAAAGATAAGACAAATTCAAGTTTAAGAGTAAAGACTCGGCAGGACTTTTGGAATATCTTAAAAAAATTTCTATCCTAATTTATGCCCTAATGCCAATGGGTGACTACCCTGAAAGGAAGTACTCTGAAAAAAAAAATGTCTTCACTGTCATCATATCTTACAGCATATTCCCACAGGTTATCCCAAACTATTGGGTTTCGCATATTCTCACATGATGGTAATCGAGCTAATCTAAAAATTCTGATAAATTAGGCTTTGGAAAAGATATCAATACCAATTCCAGCGTTACAAAGAATGCTGAGCATAACGGTTACGACTTGCACTGCTTATGAGGCACTGAAGGCCAACTTTTCCAGGAAAATGGGACTTCAAGCCCTAAAAGAAAATGAATTTACACAACTGGTAGTCAAAGAAAACTACCAGCATTTTGTAAATTTGTAGGAAAACAAAGGTGGGTCCAGCCTACTCCTATCTAGGGAACCTGAGAAGAATGGAGGCTGAAGAGGTGTCTGGGATATCGCCGCACCAGGAAGATGAAGAAGGAGATGGCATCAATAAGGGACCTTGAGGAATAGAAAAGTGAAAAATTGACTGGACATACAGCTCGAAAACTCCGTATTCCTTAAAGGCAAAGAAGAGGAGAAGAAAAAACAAAAAACGTTTTTCTAAATATTTTTTTGTTTAATTCAATATTTCCTTCAATAAAAGTTTTATATAATTACATCTATCATACTATCGTATCATTTTCCAAAAAAATATAATACCTTTCTGGGATTAATAGAGCAGTTTTTGGTAGTGAATCACACACCATTGGTGGTATTGTAGAGGTACCTACCTTCGGAAAGTTATGATGCCAGCAAGTATTGGAATTGAGATAACTATGTAATAATCTCAGAATTAAATAGTATTATTTTTCAAATTTATGATTTTAAGAAAATATAAGCCTATATTATAAGTATCAAAACAATGCTATGATTATTCAGCTGTGTAGTTATATATATATTTTGAATTTTCATTCATATTTTCCAATCATTTTCTGATAAAATAAAATCCAATCCTTTTCATTTTTTGCCTTAGTATAATAAACATTTAAATTTTCATTTCCAGAAGCCAACTAAAGTTTTATAGTCAATATCAATATATTGCTTAAAATTAAAAATTTTAATCCAAGGGTGTTGGAGCAGCATTCTTGAATTTTGCACTCATTGAGCAGCAAATGTCCAAAACCAGCCTTTGGAGGTTCACTTTTATTTCATGATAGACAGTGACAGACCCACAGCATAAATATCAACAATTGTCTCTGGTTAGAATAAGTTAGTAACCTATGCGATAAACTTTCCCTCCTTTCAATTTTCCTTAGCTTTGATAATCATGAAAGAACTTGGAAGTCATTAGACAAGGAGACGCATTATTTTGTACAACAGTAAGGAGAAGGGTATGCCGAACATAAGATACCCAATAAGAAATGATAGGATTTACTCAGCCATCTTATTCTGGTTTTTGAATAATTATCATGCTATAAAATTCAAATGAATATTCTTCTTCTTCATTATTATCTATTAAATAAAAACTAGTCTACCCGAGCGAGAACTCTCGCATTAGATATCTATCCTTCTAATCTCCAATACATTCGAGGTGTAAGCCATATTAGGGAAACATGTTTCTTAGTATGAACAATATAATATTACCAAGAAAGTTTATTTAAAACTATATAGTTTACTTGTAACAGATGAAGTAGCAGTTTACTTAATAAGTAATTGGCTCGTCCCACTGGAGAATATCCGTTCGGTTTAACAGTTAAGCAATAAGACAGCTATATCTACTATTTTCTATGTGTAGCATTAATTTTTAACAGTGCTTTAAGGGTTAGACATGGGAAAAAATATATAATTTCCTCAATCATTCATAGAAACCTAAAAACAACATTTTATTTCCAAAACAATGTTTACAGTTATTATGTTGCCACGACAATGGCATGTATGCAAGATGGCATAGAGCCCGTGCAGCCCTATATCGTGCATTATTTAAAAAACGGTAGGTTTTAGGGTTTTAAAAAACTGGACCAATGTTCCAAAGAAATGCAAATGATCTTGATGCCCGCGTCAAAATCTTTAAAACGCGACCCGTCCCGTCTTGATCCACAGACTTACCACCATCAGAATTTTGAAACCTTCCAGTTTTTCCATCACTTTAGTTTAAGCCCTAGTAAGAATTTAACAATGGTAATTAGAATTTGTCACTTCTCCGTGCAATGCCCTTTCTTTCGACTCCTGAGGTGGAAAAGGAGAAGTGATATATTTTACCTTATCTACATTACCTACCTACCTAACAACCTTGATGAACAACTAAACTGATTTTTTTCGTAAGGGTATATAATATTTTAATAATGATTTGTTAATTCAAGACGCATAATTTTGAAAACCAGGTAGAAAATTTATCATGAAAACTACAATTAACATATTGTGCATGAGGAATTTGGTTTTGAATTAATAACTTGAAAACAAATGAAAACTGGATAACAGTATATGTGTTCTTGCAAGCAGAAGGAACTCTAATAGAGGAGAGTGTTCCTCCTGACTCATCCTGTTTAGACGAATAAAATACATCATTTGATGTAAATATTTAAAAAAAAAAATCATTCATGATAATTTAACAATGTTTACCATAACTTCATCTTCCAATAATCTTTCAGATAGTTCTTCAGCTAATTTACTTATCCAATGGTGCACATCTTTTGTTTTACTTAAAGCAGTACGACCAGGAAAATTTTTACAACAACCTATACTTTTTGATATTAGACGGGCTGTGACTGGCTCATTGTCTAAACCACGTGCAATGTTATAAAGCCATGATCTATAAAATAATAATGCAAATTAAAATAAATTATTAAATTTAAAAAAATATATAAGAACTATAATTAGGTCCATTTTATATTAAGTTTATATTAGCAAGTAGTAGCTTTAAGGCAAAATAATTATAATGGAAAACAAATAGAATTTTCAAAGTGGATTGTGTTTTTATGGAATATTTTATTATAAAACAAATGTTTAAAAATATATTTTCAAACTATTTAAACATTAATGATATCTTACCCTGCTTTTTCATCATATTTAGCTTGAAGTTCTTTTTCACTGAATTTGAGTAGATCACTCATGGTTTGACAACCAAGTTTTTCAACAATATTATCACCCAGTTTGCCACCTAAATTTTTTATTTTCTTTACTGGTAATGTTTTATAGAGTTCCAAAACACAATCCAGAGGTAAAATAGTTTGACGATTTGGTTTATGAAGCCCACACGCTAGTTTAGCCAGAATCTAGAAAAACAATGATAATATTAAAGTAGTTTACAACATTATTGCAATGTTTATGACAATCAGCTTTTCAAACGTGATTGGAGTTTCCAGAAACAGCATATATTCTTTTATCAAAATTACTGCATTACATATTTCTATTGATTCCAGATAGAAACCGATCTATTGAAAATATATATTATTTATATTTTATATATTATTTATTTAAGTTAATTAAAAAGCTAGATACAGGATGTCCAGTCATAAGGCATGAAAAAATTCAAGGATTTCAAGGTTAAGAACTGTAAAATTCAGAGCACTTTTTGTCAATTTATTGGACTAAATTAAAAACAAAATTGGAAGTATTTGATCGGCTTCTGATAAAATGAACAATATCGGACTTGTGAATGAAAGTAAAGCTTTGATTGTTACCTAACTTCTTGCACAACAATGCCTCATATAAAAAAAAATAATAAATAAAAAATATCTGATGTGGGCAACACATGACTTCCTTGTACACCTATTAAACTATAAATCGGTGGCTCAAAAAGTGATTCTGAATTTGGTTACTAGTTTCAGAAGATTGCAGTAAAAACGACACTCGGTGTCCCGTCATCCATCTATTGACACACACTCTTGTCACTGGAGGTCTCATTCCGTTATTATATGTCGTTTTCCTTCAGTAGGTAACTAGTTTCCAAGATATTTCTTCATGTTCCATGACAACAATAAAATTGTCAATATCACTGGATAAAGCATTAGAAATGGACAGTTTCGACATTTTAAGCGGAAAAACCCACTTAACTAATATCTTATTCTCATGAAGAAGACTTGTTGATCTCACAAAAGGGGAGGAAAACTAGTATTTTAGACTCAATTTTAATAATTAAAACAAGTAATAAAAATGTTAAATTGGATTGGAAACCAAATTGCGTTTGTAACCTTTATTACCAAAACATATGATTTATGTATTTAATTTAAATATAATTTTTGATGTAAGCTTATTATGACCTTTAAGTAAAGTACCCTTTTCCGCTCACGAATCAACCAAAATCTAGTAAATACATTTATATCGATATAAAAGTCCTATTTACCAAATTTGAGATGTTGCAGTGACCAAAAAGGGAGGTTCACAACTAGATTTTACAACAATCCTAAATACAAAATTTCAACTTTCTATGGCTAACCGTTTTTGAGTTATGCGAAATACGAACGTACATACAGAAACCACGACGAAACTAGTCAAAATGGATTCAGGGATGGTCAAAATGGATATTTCCGTTGAAATCTGAAAACCAAAAATTTTCGCGAATACAATACTTCCTTTACTTCGTATAAGGAAATAAAAAGGGAAAATACAATAAAAAAAAAATAATTTCAAAGGCAAATAAATAATATTCACTTATTACAATAAATTTTATCATTTAAAAAAACAAATAATTGAACTGTTGGTGTTACTGTGGTATGCTGGGCTTTTAATAAATGTCCTCTTTAAAAAAAACATACATATTTTTTAAAAATAGGACATCCAGAAGGAGAGAGGCGAAGAGAACAAAATGTCAACACTTCCTCGAAAATTACCCAGTCCTATCCAAATGCTTTAATAAACGTTTTATTAGACCGGAATTACTACATAGAAGAATAAAAAGATTAATCTCTTCGATGTGATGACGGTGTTATGGCTTTCAATATTAATTAAGAAAACTGTTGTCGCCATCCACGAGTTTATCACACTAGTGAAAGGCGGCAACCGTTTTGTTAATAAAAAAGAATAACTGCGGATTAAGTACATTTTTATATACTATAAAACCATAAAATTTGGTTTTCTTAATTTCGAGCAGTTTGTAAATATCTGTCCAAATGAATAAATTTATTTCTCGTTGACAAAAATTTGGCTGTCTACATCCGTTATTTGACTGTCCGAGAGGGGTCTGTTGCAAATGGATCTAAATTCTTTTACTTCCACATCAGGACATTTAAACACTGACCATAGACAGGTTTGTCTGTCAGGATAGGTTTCACTGTACATAGGATTAATAATGAGTAATATTATTAAATATATTTATAATCAAAGCAAAAAATCTTTCATTTTATTTTTCTTGCTTTGCGTATTTTTCAAGATTGAAAACTTCGTGCATTAAAGTTATATTACTATTACTCATAATCATAATTGCGGTAACAAAATGAATCATGAAAACACCTTATCCTTGTCACACCGCCCTCGGTCTCAAGGGTAAGGGGCAAACCGGCGAATATATTATAAGAAGATGAGTGTATATCGGTTGAAATTGAAACTCAGAGCTGTTTGGGACTAGAACTAATCAGAGAACCTAGTACGATGGCGTAGTTGAAACGGTTATAAGTTATTTTATCGTTCCATAACATCTTAAGTTCATTTAGCAGCAGTTAGAGCGAGCCGAGTAATGTAAGACAGAAAATACGAGTTTGAGATAGACAGAAAGTTAATGGAAGGAGGCTTTTTCTGGAATTAGAAGCAGTAAGGCGAACAACTACATCAACCCAATATTTCATACACTTATTGCCAACCAAACTAAAAATTCCCGATAACTGGGTGTTTTCAAGCATAATTCCCGATTTTTTTTCTTATGCAAAAAATGGAAGCAGATTTCCCGATCTTCAATGAATTCTAGGCTGCTGGACATCCCGTAGATACCACCGACCCTCCTATTATGGTATACTATAGTTGGTTATTTAAGAAAACGCCCCAGAAACGTCTCCCTCTACCAATCTAACTTGGCCTTTTCCACACACACCTGTCTATTATCCATCGATTCCCTTTGTCCCTTAATTTAGATAAGATAGATGAATAGAAAAATGCTTCTAATTTGCTTTATTCTGGGACTAAGTCCCTTCACAATAACAAAAATGTACAAATACAAAGTAAACCAAATCTAGCCAAAAAACTACAATAATAAAAGTAGATAAGTTTTTACATCAATAGTAATAAAAATGAGTAAACAAAAAAATGAAAAGAAAAAAAAAGTAAAAATGTGAGAAAAATAAAAATGATATAGAAATATACTACATATCATCGACAAAAATCTGAAACCACGCAACTCTCAAATTTAAACTTTTCAAAAAGGACAAACAAGTTTGAAAAATTAAATTTTCATCATTTAAAGGGAGAAGTTGGTCGGGGGGTGCGGTCAAAGAATTAGACTACTATAAGCGAACTTATATAATTGTGCCGACGTTTCGGCCTAAGTTTTAGGCCATCATCAGGGCTAAAAGGAAAACAAAATAACAACAATGAAAAAAGAGAAAGAGGCAGTACCAGTAACAGTAAAAATGATAAAAAACAGAAAATACAAGTAAGATAAAAAAGTATGAAGTATAAAAAGAAAAATATAACACTAAATTACATAATACAAAAGACAAATGAAAAAATAAAATAAAATAAAATAAATGAAATAACAATGTAAAAATTAAAAATTAATTGAAAATAAAAATAATGCGATATTTACACAGGGAATAGTGAAATATATGAAATCTATTAATTAAAAAGACAAATAGTATGAAGGTTTGGTAATGTGTAAAGCATACAGAGATAGTTGTAAGTTATGCAAAAGATGACTATGATGTTAAAGAAGTTGACATTGTTGTAATTATGAGATGAAGGAGTAAAATATAAAATAATGTAAGCCCCCAAAAAAATAGATAAAAATCCTGTGTGGTGAAGAAAGAAGAAGGATAGAAAACAATGAGGAGGAGGAAATGTAAAGAAAACGTGATAATTGCATACCAGCGAGGCGTGTGGTCAAGCGCCAACTGAATATTAATAATGGATTACCGGGAAAAAAATTAATGTTAAAAAATTAAATTTGAAATTAATATCTCCCAACTGTAACTCTACCTATATCGGCGAAACTAAAAACCTCCTTAAAGATCGCATCACCCATCATAAATATTCCATCTCTTCCCGTAACCAGACTGCCTCTAAACTTTCAGAACACGCTTTATCCTTAAACCATACTTTTGATTTTGACAGTACTTCAATCCTCGCCACAGTCCCTAACCATGACAAACGACTCCTCTCAGAAAGCATCTTCATCCAATTAGAATCCCTTCCCGTCAATCAAAAAACTGATATACAAAACCTTTCTCTAACCTACTCCCAAATATTCAATTTATTAAAAAAAACATAACTTTTCATTACCCAATTTTTTTTTTTCCGGTGACAACTCCTTATACAAAGTATTTATTTAAATTTTTTCCGTAGTAAATTAAACCCCTATTATTATTATCTTATTGTTTACTTAACTTTAATTTTATTATTATATTATTTTATTTTTTAACTCGTCACACGCATAGACTCCTTATACAAAGTATTTATTTATTTTTTTATTTTATTTTTTTTCCTTAGTAAATTTAACCCGTAATATTATTATTTAACTTATACTTACATTTAACTTAACTTTAATTTTATTATTATATTATTTTATTTTTTAACTCGTAACCTGTATTTATTTCCATTGCAATTTTTTGCACCAGTTGGAGTGAACTTTTTTTTTTTTTTTTTTTATATATATATAATTATATATAATATATAATATATATAATATATATATATATATATATATATATATATATATATATATATATATATATATATATATTTTTTTTTTTTTTTTTCTAAATATACTTATATCAATACGTTTTTACAGTTTTCAAATCAATTGTTATGTCTTTTGATCACACAACATTTAAATTTAGTGTTAGTTTTATTTCAAATCAGTGAGTTGGTAACATTGTTTTAACGGTTTTCCTAATTCCCGGTAATCCATTATTAATATTCAGTTGGCGCTTGACCACACGCCTCGCTGGTATGTAATTATCACGTTTTCTTTACATTTCCTCCTCCTCATTGTTTTCTATCCTTCTTCTTTCTTCACCACATAGGATTTTTATCTATTTTTTTGGGGGCTTACATTATTTTATATTTTACTCCTTCATCTCATAATTACAACGTCAACTTCTTTAACATCATAGTCATCTTTTGCATAACTTACAACTATCTCTGTATGCTTTACACATTACCAAACCTTCATACTATTTGTCTTTTTAATTAATAGATTTCATATATTTCACTATTCCCTGTGTAAATATCGCATTATTTTTATTTTCAATTAATTTTTAATTTTTACATTGTTATTTCATTTATTTTATTTTATTTTTTCATTTGTCTTTTGTATTATGTAATTTAGTCTTATCTTTTTCTTTTTATACTTCATACTTTTTTATCTTACTTGTATTTTCTGTTTTTTATCATTTTTACTGTTACTGGTACTGCCTCTTTCTCTTTTTTCATTGTTGTTATTTTGTTTTCCTTTTAGCCCTGAAGATGGCCTAAAACTTAGGCCGAAACGTCGGCACAATTATATAAGTTCGCTTATAGTAGTCTAATTCTTTGACCGCACCCCTCAACCAACTTCTCCCTTTAAATATAAATATACGGTCAACAATAACTCCCTCCATTATAAATTTTCATCATATTGATATTTATTTTTTTTAATAGTATGCACTAGCAAGATATACTATCGAGTAGAAAAAAATAACAAGTAATTGTTTATTGTTATTTTGGGTCCAGCAACCATGTCACTTTCCGATTCTTTGTATTCGTTCTCTCCAATAATCTCTATCTGCGCAGTCATCCTCTGTCGGACCTCTAGCTGCCATATCTTTCTGATGTCCTCTATTCAGAGCTTCTGAGGTCTTCCACCTCTGTGTGTCTTCTTCAGACAGTACTTAGGCATTTGAAAGAGCTAACGTGTTTCTTCTATTCACATGATGTGTCCGTATCACATCATTTACACTAGATATCTATTGTCACTCCAAGATTATTGAAAACAATACTTTTTGGGATTGCCCAGTCCTTCACGCAGAGAGCTGAAATAAAAAAGTTCAAAGACATGTATTCCGTATTTATATCCAGAACCCACTGTGCATAAACCTCAAGGAATTTTCTCATCATAAATTACATATCATACTACATCCGATGATATGGCGTAAGGTGTGCCCTATCCATTTCCACTTCCTTTCATAAAATTTATGCAAAATTAAAATAACTCTAAATGTAACTGTTTTGGACTTACGTTGTTTCACACTTTTGCCGACGATGTATGCATACTTATGTGTGCTTACACAGAAATTGTTGGTAAATTTAGGAAACCTAACCGATAGGTGAATTAATTCTCAACATTAAGGGAGTACAGAAGGAAGTTATATGATGTGTTTAAAAATGATGTAATTTAAATAGAATTTAGGCAGAGTAATCAAATTCGGTATTAAACAATTTCAAAAGTAGGAATGAGTTCATAAAGATAAACAAAATCATAGAGTTGAAAAATAAAACAAACTAAAATATCGTCTGAAATTTAATCTTTTGGACAAAATCGATGAGAATGTAAGAGACATAACAGTGTACAAGAGAAACATACATTACTAAAAGAATATATACACTCGACTATTTTTTCTCCCTTAACAGAATCAAAAGAGTTAAACATGTATAAAACATGTACAAGCATTTATTTTAGTAATCATATGCATAGTAGAGTATCTATAGCATATCACTTATGATATCACAGTAAATCACAGCATATATCGGTCACTAAATTTTAATCTATCAAACATAGATTGAAACAAACCTTATTATGAGCAATACCAGCAGAACACTTGAAGCCAGTTTCAGATAAAACAGTTTCCCTAATTTCTTCTACTATTAAAGCACCAACAGCAAGCTTAAGTGAAGCAGTATTATTAAGGGACTCTGTGTCTTCTAACCAAGCTCTAAAACCATTCTTCCTTTCTCCTAGATTTTAGAGAAGATTTAGATGTAAAAATAACTTCACTACTTAAAAAATAATATGATAGAAAACAATGTTTTTTTTTTGTATAAAGTAATAATTTTTCAACACCTTCATCATTGGAGGACTTTGTTGAGTATCCAACAACAAATGTTGATTTCCATTTATTTGGATTAAATTGAGACAGTAATTTTATCCTTTCATCAACTGCTTTTGTGAGATCAATATAAGCTTCATCAACACTAGCTCTTTGAACACAATTGCTGAATCTGCACAAAATGGCTAAAACTTCCCTTCCAGCATCTCTGTATCTGTGCAACAGAAAATCATCATTTTTATTCAGAAGTAATAAGGAAAGTAGTAAAGGCCAAACAACTAACAACATTGCTATTTAAAAATTGAGAATTAGTCCAGATGGGAATGATGCAATCATATTAGCAATAATAATTTTTTTTTGAAGGAATGAGATGGTCCGGGAGTCGGTCAAAAAATGGAACACAAATAATAAAAACTATTTATTAAGGATCCGATGTTTTGACCCACTTTACAGGTCTTCTTCAGGACTGAATAAACAAGATACAAAAATAAGAATAAAACAATGGCATATACAGTGAATGAATTAATAAATAAAAAAGATTTATTGAGAAAAAAAATGAAAACAGTAATGAATTTGTAAAATGAAACTGGTAGAGTAATGATAACAACTAAAAATAAATTAGTGAATATTAAGGTAATACTCGAGATCTGTTACTCCTTTATCAAAAGGGGATGTGGCCTCAGTAAGGTTATAGCCCTACACATCACCAGTTGCCCCCACCATTTTTCATGAAATTTATTATAACACTATCTTAATTGTATAAATAAAAATCAATTGTTATTCGATTATTTCTGAAATTACTACATGTTTTCTTCTTTAGGTTTGTTTTTCTACTTCAAGGAGGTTATAGCTCGAAATTGTGTCCTAACATCTTATTCCTTGTGTGAATGTTCAATATGTGTAGATGTGTTTTCTTATTTCAAGTATAAACAAAGTTGTTTAGGTTGTTAATGTTGTAAGAGTTAATTTGTTGTAAGAGTTAAGTTTATAAATAATTTCTTGGAACCTAGAGTTGAAAAGTCCAAACTACTTGATCTTCTCCAATCTGGCTTCCATACCAGTTTCTCCACACAATTAAAATCACCACTGACTTATATACCGCAATGGATGAAAAAAAAATTAACCATATTAATACTCCTTGACTTCTCTAAAGCTTTTGATTCTCTGGACCACGCTGTCCTTTTTGCCAAATTAATCACTATCCTTTTCCAACAGCTTTATCCAGTGGTTTCAATATTTCCTTTCCGAAATAATGGACTCAAACAATTACCACTCCTAATCAATCCCTATCTTTCTTCCTTACTTTGTCCTCAGGAATAGTCCAAGATTCGAGTATTTTCCCATGATCGGTCCATGACCTCCATACCTCCTCCCACAGAACCAAAATATTCGAACTTTCCTTTCTCGCCCGCTCCTCTACCCTCTGGAATTCCTTCTAATATCCGTCATGCTTCTTTTCTATCCTCATTCAAATTCCTCTTTTTCCAACATCTTCTATCTTTTCAAAATGATGCTCTCTAATTGCGAAATTTCAGTTTAGGATCAACATCTAGATCAGAAATGAATAATAGTTTTTTAATGCACAAACTTCAACTTTGGTAATCAACTCATTATATTTAATTTCTCTCTTTTTCTACATTTTTTTCTTCCTTTTTTTTGTTCACATAATTAATAAATTTTTTGAGACAAGAATTTATTTTATTTGCTTATTTATTTTACTGAAAATATTGTAAACATTAATTGATTTGTATTTAATAGTCTTATGGCCAGATATTGTTTTTGTTTTATTTGTTCAATTGTGTTATTCTAAACGGACCTAGTCTCAGAATAAAGTTCTTGTTTTATATATACATTTATATCATATGGGGATCGGGGCGGCCGAGCGGGTTAAAGCGCTTGCAAAAGTGTACTTACTTACAAACCCAAAGGTTGTGAGTTCGAATCCCGGTGCCGGCATTAATTTAATAAATAATTAATTTAATTCCGTCAGTCTACTGGAGGCTACTCACACAGACCGGGCGTAGGATTGATGACCCTATGAATTGTGAATCGCGTTGTGGTTTTCAAGGATGCAAAATAGCTGCCCAGATGTTTGGTCCATGGACGGTCTGCTTTGGGGAAAGATATATAGGTCCTCGTGCATCTGCTGACCCCTAACGGCCATAATTCGTGGATCTAGACCGATTTGTCACTGTCCTTGAACCCGAGTGAGTCAGTGGGAAGGACACTGCCGAATTTGCCCCAAGGCGACCAGTTATGGAGCAAATTGCAGCCTGCCGCTGCACCATGGAAACCATGGTTCACAGCAACATGAGCTTGGGTGACCCCCTCCAGGCTGTCTGTGCTCTCACAAGTAAAAAATGTCCGTGAGAACACCACATCGCGCGGCCAAAGATCTCTTCTATGGTCTATAGATAATATAATATGATATATATATATATATATATATATATATATATATATATATATATATATATATATATATATATGTATATATATGTATATCATATTATATTATCATCATTATATCATCTATTGAATTGATTATATTCAATGTTATACATCTGTTTTTCACGTTTACCATATCATGATAGTTTACAAATCATTTTTCGTACTTATGAATCTTAATCTCTCTACAGTGATTTTTTAAATGTTCCTCATCAAAAATGTATACATATATATATTTTTTTTTTTTTTTTTTTTTTTAGTAATGATATCATCGAAACTGTTAATCATACTTACCCTACTTTTCCATTGTTATATATAAAATATACACTTATAACAAAATGATTTAGTTATAGAAAAAAATAGTACCTAGTTAAATCTGCTTTCTCTCTTACAGTAGGCACAGATACTAAAATGATATCTGGGCAATGCTTCTTAGCATCATCTCCTCGCATAAATCTTGTTACACCTCTGTCTCTTGCTTCGTAATTAACAGCAATGATTCTAAAGAAGAAACAATTTCTAATCAAGTCAATAACATCAAAATAGCACATATATGTGTATATTTTTTTATAATGCAATAGTACAATCATAAATACTATTATGAAAACCTAAATAAACATTGTAAATAAAAATTTTCACTTAATAAACCTAAGTTTAGGAACAAAGCAATAATAAGTTAATGAAATTAGAACTGTATTCACGTTACTATTTCATAAATAAAATCATACTAATCAAATAAAATAAAATTTCTTATCTTTAATGGACTAGTAAAAAAATTAAAAACATTTCTCATCTTATTAGGGATTGATAAATTATTTGCCACTTCTATAAATTTGTTTCATTTAAAACTAGTTTCAAATGTAATATATTCATCCTCAGTTCTAAAAACACACAAAAAATTCAAAAAATAGTTGGTATTATTATACATATTAAGTTATATATATATATATATATCAGTATTATAAAAGATTTATGGATTATGAATATATAATACTGATTTATATAATTTAATAAGTATAATAATACCAACTATATTTTGAATTGCTTATTTTTGAATTTATTGTGTGTTTTTAGAACTGAGGATGAATGTATAAAATTCGAAACTAGTTTTCAATAAAACAAATTTATAGAAGTGGCAAATAATTTATCAATCCCTAATTAGATTGATCCTTCTATACCATCATGTGGATGTCAACTGATTTCTCATCTTACTTATAGAGCATATAGCAATATAAATCGGAATAGTTAAATAAATCACAATTGATGACCCAATGAATATAAGGAACTAATTATTCCGAATAGGAGTTAATATAGATCATATTATAAAATAATGATGGTGATTATCCTGCATTTTCAAGTTACAAAGAGGGTAATATTCATTGGTAAAAAATTTATGTTTGATTCCTCTCAAAGATAGTCTACTTTGCTGAAAAACATATCCAATCATAGTTTGGAAATTAGTCTAATCTGAGATATGGGAACCCTGAAGATGAGGTAGCCTCCCCAAGTGCAATAGTGCCTGTAATAGCTGTTAAATGAAAAATTCATGGTCTGTTCTGTGCCCTGGCTCCTCAGGCAATTTTCCAACTTAAGTTTAATGTCAGACTCTATAAATTCCAATAGCTGTAGTGAGTGAGAAGCGATAGTTCTTTCTTTTCCAATCCTTATAGAATTATTTTAACCTCCACTGCCCAATTAAAGCAATATGTCAAGAGAATAATTTTTTATAACATTTTATCTCTATTGAAGTAACAGGTAAAGCCAGAATTATTTTCCAAAACTTAATTATGCACTTGAGAATCCTTAGTTTTAAATGATTTAAGTCACATTCCAAGAATACCAAATAATCAGGAGTTAGAAGATTAAGATGAAGAAGGGTTTTGAATAAAATGCACCTGAGCCTACTCTTTTAATGGCCTCTCTATATTCAAAACTCCAAAGCTCAGAACAATAAAGGAGCACACTTGAGATGTGAGTTTCAAAAAGATGATACCTAGGCTCTAATACTTCACACTTACAAATCTCCTGAATTCCGAGTACAATAGGAATACCTCAGAGGCTCTTCTTTTCAAAGTATGAGGCTACTATACCGACCTTTTCTGAAGATGAAAGTGACATATCCAAATAGATTAGTCCACTGTAATACATCACCTCTAAAAGAAAGAGTTTTGATGGCTCCTTCATGATAGTAAACCACTTTTGTCTTATTCACATTTACAGACAACCCTTTTAATTCATGATAAGCCTCTAAAATCTTCAATTTTTTCTGGCCATCAGCCCAAGACAGTGAAATAATAGCCAAATCATGTGCGTAAAGAAGCAAAACATATTTATTATAATAAAACAAACACACACACATATATATATATATATATATATATATATTTATATATTCCTCATGCGAAATCCTATCACCAGGCTCTTAGAAAAAACAAAAAATATTGTTTACTTAATAAATAAATAGATCTGGGGTAATTTTTTAACCCTGGAAAAGTCCTAATAAAATATCTATTAAATTACAACCCTCTAATCTTGAGAAATGAACAACTTAGCCTTGCTATCTAAATCTACAATAATAATAATGATTTTATTACTAATAGTTATTTTAACAATTATTTGGTGCAATTTTTCTCTAGGTATTGAGCCAAACTTTTTTGTTAAGAGTTAATATATGATGAGAATACTGATGTGGTAAGCTAAAAGGTCCTAACTCCAAATCAATTTTTAAATACATTTTTGTATTTTACCAGAATAGCTGTAAAAACTACACTTTTTTTATCACATTAGAAAGCTCAAAAACCAATGATTGGGATGTAACCGTTTGATTTAGAGCTTTCTGAGGCCATAAAAAGGCTTCTTTTTTTTTTTTTTTTACATATATTTAAACAAATGATTTGAAGTTAGAGCCTTTTACCTATTAAGGCAGAATACAGCATTTGCTTTTTTGGAATCCAAACTGTTCATTCAGTAGAATGTTTTGTTTTTCAGCTCATATTTTTAGTCCGGTTAAAATAATTTCTTCCTACAACTACTAGGCATTACAACTCACGGTGAATCAGGGTCTCCTGTAGTCTTGTTGCCCAAGAGAGTGAGATTTTGTTTTTCATCCAAAATAAATTAAAAAGTTTTAAAAGATAATCCAACCATGGTTAAGGGAGATATTTCAATGCTTCATTGGGTATCAAATTAGGATTGGTAGCTTTCTCGAGTTTTCAAAAAAACTATTGTATTCACATTACTAGCTTTTAACGAGGTTATATTAATATATATGCTACTCCTATTTGTTTTATGTTTCCTATCTAATTTTTAGTCTAGTCTAATCTTCGAATTTGTTATTTAGTAGTGATATTTATTAAATGATGAATCTCTTTGTTGAGATTTAATTATTGAATATCATATCAAGGTTATAAACTGTTAATTATTTGAGTTTTTTTTTTTATTAGCATGTTATTTAAGCAATATCCTTGTTTTAATTCAAGATCTATAATTTTGTTACTAAGTTTTCTGAAATAGTCTGATATTACTATTATGTACAAAAAATGATTTTAAAACAAAGTATCTATTGGTAATATCTTGTGAAAAAATATGTGGTGGTATTTTGTCATGGGCCTTGCTTTGTTTCAAGAAGTAGATTTTTGAATTATTCTGTGACAAAGAGTATGCTAATTACAAAGACTCTTACTTTTTTAATTTGTATAGATTGAGGAGTTAATCTAAATTCTTCTTAATTTCTAGGTAAATCATTCATCAACATGGTATTTGTCAGTATCCACATTTCTATAATATATTCTTGTTAAATTTTGTGGGAAGTCCAGACATGTAAATTAAGAACATGACAGATAATCAAACCTCCAAATTCAATTTTTTTATACTAATTATAACATATAATGATGTTATACTTGGCATGAGGCATATTCTTGTATTTAAATTAAATTAGTATTTTAAATTAATTGATTATAATGTTTTGATGAATTTTTTAAAAATAAAGTTACATAATAGTTACGGCTTGAAGTATGATATAAATTGTTAAATTTTAGTTCTGAAGATGGGAATAAGTACCCCGAAATTTCAACATATTGAACAATGCATTAGTTTTCTACTAAGAATGATGTTTAATTTGGAGATATGATATAAGCAATACCATTTTTCATTCCTTACCTACATATCTCTGTTTCTAAATATTGTTTTATATTTTTCCAGATTGTTTTAAATTCCACAAAGTTTTTTCCAAATCTCTTATGGATCATGAGTTTAAGTGTAACTGTGTCAAAAGGAATGAAGGCCATGTCATCTGCATAAGCCAAAAGTACCACCCTATTGCCATTAACTTTAACTCCTTCTCCATCATTAATATGCCTACAGAAAAAGAATGGACTGGTGCTATCCCCATGTTTTATTCCAAAAAATATTTCAGAGAATTCTGTCAATCCATTCGGGCTCTACTGCACTTTTTGTTTCACTGTATAGGCTCATTATTATTTTAGGAACCAGGAGCTTTATTGATTTTAGTTCTAACTAATGATACTTTAAGTTCAAGATATAAAGTAATTACTTTATAGAAATGACTGTCTGCTTTAAAACTCACTGCCTTAGATTTATTGCATTTAGTCTGACTTGTGGTAACGTAACCCAAGGTCACAAGTTTTTGATTGAAAATCAATTGTATTGTTTTTTAATATTTCTCAACTATTCCGAAATGCTGATACTTTGAAACAGGGAAACTTCATTTTTACATCATCTCCATCAATGTTCGAAGAGACACAGATGCCGTAGTTAACCTTGGGCATCGTATGTACAGACCATGCCAAAAACATTAGCCCACCCACCATTCTGGGATCAGAATTCTGGAGTATTACCATTATTAAAAGTGATGAGTGGTCAACTGTCCTAATATATAATTCTTAATTAAAATTAATTAATTCTAGCTACAAATGATTGCTTCTGTCTAAAATAACTAGGGTCTGTCCTGTCTACCTCTTCACATGCAGTCAACTGAAATGCCCAGGCGGATGTACATCTGGCGCTCAGAGGCTCCTCCTAACTAATTGCCTAAACTCAAAAGGTCAATGGGTGGTGTCTGTTCAAACTGCCTCATGTGAAACAGACCTAGAAGCCTATTAATTTTACTCTTGACACCCGCCGAAGCATCTAGTTCAATCAACTAAACCGCCTCATGTGAAACAGGTCTAAAATTTACATGTATCATCAGTATCTCCTATCTTTGATAATCCATTATACATTTTATTACAATTATAGTGGCTTGGGAAAGTATTAGCAATTGTATATGATTTTACTATTTGTTAAACACCAATTGTAATGCTCAGATAAACACAAGAATGGCTATATAAGGTTCCGATCTAGAGCAAAAGTTTAGTCAAAGCAAATGAAACAATAACAGGTAGTGTAATGACTACAGAAGTATCACAAAGAACTTTGACAAAGAACTGAAGTCCGGTTAGCTATTGATAAAGAAAAGTAGTACGAATATCGTTTAACTAAACACCATAGACGTATATTCAAAATCTTACCCTCCTCCTTTCCATTGATTGTACTGAATGACAGCCATGGGATGTCCCTTTAAAGAAGGATTTAAACGGGCTTCAACCTGGCAGTAAAAACAATCCATGTCTATCAAAGAAATAACTCTTTCCGTCATTTTTCTAAAATATACTTGTGTTTAATGATTTTAATAATTGGTGATTTGATGCAGGCAGTAGCTAAAGACAAATTTGTACAAAAAAAGAAAAAAAAAGGAGAGAATAGATACACCCGAATAAATACTTAGCACTCTGATTTGCTTTTAAACACACCTTTTGGCGGATTTCGATAATGATACAGTTTTATTTTTTTTATTAATAATCGATGTAGAGGTTACCTTCACAATTTTCTTCTATTATATTATTTTAAATTGCACATTTTATTGTAGTTGTACTGTAGTCAATTTAAAAAAAGATTTTTTATCTAAGGTACTCGTAGAATTACAAGAACTATGCTATTACTTTTTATTATAAGGGAAATCCAATAGTCCGACCTTTCTTCCGATTATCTTTTTTGTAATCGATTAGGTTATATCACTGTGCACCAAAACTTACTCGGTTTAAATACGCAAGTTATAAACATCTCTTATTTAAGTTTTGAATTATCGCCGTCTGTTTTTTTTCTGATAGAAGTTAACCTGTGAAGTAATTTGTAACATCATTGTGATTCTATATTCGTTATCATGATCGAGGATGATGATCATACACCAATTTTCACTTGTGAAGCCGATTTTGAAAAAATATGGTATGATTTAAGAATATATCTTGATGCTTAATATTTTAACCTCATTGAAACATAACTGATTTTCACTGAATTCATGTTTTTGAAAAGTTTCAGTTTTTCTTAGCTATTGTTTGATTAATTTTGATGTTTTCGCAGGAGAAGGGATGAGCATGTCAAGTCCAAGTGTTTTTCAGATGTAGCTGATGAATTATTAGCCCACTCATTCGTTTTCAAATCATTTCGAAATGAATACGAAACAGAGCATTTATTTAGTAAAGCATGTTTAAGGAAGTTAAAGTCAGGAGAATTGAATTTTGATCATTTAATACCAAAACAGGTATTTATAAAGAGTTTATGTTATCTACAACTGTAAAACTATAAATTTAAGGTGCATTTTATTTTAATATTGATAAATGATTGCAACTTCATTAGGATTTAGTATATTGAAGTTTACGGACAATTTCATGTACATATTGTTAGCTGATATAATTATAAGCTTTTTACATAAACCATTGGATTTGCTTGAGAGTAATTTATCATTAATGGCCCCCTTTGTTATTAATAACTGAGATCACTGTTTTGGTTCTGTTATCTTGCCCTCATTTAACTTGCTTTGTATTATGTTAAAGTTGATTTCTAACAATTCAAACCATTTTTACTCATTTGTGTGATCTCCCTAGTTTCGATATCTTGCTTCCTCTAGACTTTGTGTCAATATTTTTACAGTAATTGGACAATTCAAAATTAGGAACTCCACCAGGATGTGAGCAAACCAGCAATCGCCAAGTATGGTGGAGACAGTTGATATAATTCACAAGAAAACTGCCATAGCTTGTTATTCGCATTTGCTTATTTTTTGGGCTATATTTGTGCTAGACGTTGACCAATAAAGAATAATGAATAAGAAAGGGCACCTAATATAGAGTGCTCCAAATATGCTATCAAGAATGCCCATTAAAAAATCAAGTGAAGTCCCATGCCCAGGAAAAGTCTGTTATTAGAATTTAGCAATTTATGATCTATGATATATATGATATATGATATATGATATGTTATGCTTTAGTTTGAAAGATTGGGATGGCACAGTGAATGGTAAGTGATATCAAAGCACAAATATTCGATTGCCTTAACTGATCGTTCGTAGATCATTCCAGAAGTTGTGTAGGCATTTTATGCAATGAATCAGTTACCTTTTTTACAGATTTTTTATTGATTCTGATCAGATATTTCTTAGTTTCTTTCGAAGTATATACTAAAGAGTATGCATTAGTGTTCTCTCAAGACAAGCCTACCTGGAACATTCCGAAGAGACATTGTTTATAGCTGTGATTAACAAATAGGGTGCCCCACTTGTTCCATAAAAATTCCTATAGACTTGTGCTCATGAATAGAGCATACTATTCTGGGACTGTTATATCCCTTGCTAAACTCATTTTGTTTGTCATTTAATCTTATTGTATTATTTTAGGTTATTAAATGAAGTGTTTCACTTTATACTTTGATTTTCATAGTAGATAGGTGTTAGTACCGACTATGGCGTAGCCACAAGGAAGGTAATGTGCTTAGCCTGTCCATTTGTATATAGGTTTTTTGAGCAAATGGCTCATCTGATTTTTAAGTTTGATGGCTCAAATTACTCGTTGAGATCCTGTGAATGTTTTAAAAAATTTTAAGCTCAAAAAGCGACAAAACATTGTATTAAATGTGTGTAATCTGTATGTTTGAGGGTATGTAACAATATTTTGAGTAAATGTCTCTACCAATTTTCAAGTTTGTTGGCTGTACCTAACACGCTCTCGTTCTATTATCTGTCTCATCTTACACGGCTCCTTCTGCCTGTCGCCCTTACAACGGGGTAGACTGCACATTTGCCCACAGCACCAGATTTTTAGGGACGGGAGAATTCGAGGGGCAAAAAAAAAAAAAAAAATTACTACAAAATTTGAGGAAAGGAAAAAATAAGGTTTTTATACGGTAATGATTTGATTTTCAAAAATATGCGCCAATTTCTGCAGTTTAAAGCACAACAGAAAGATGTGTAATATCCTAGTGTTTGCCGTAACAGAAACAGATAATCTGTTCCAGGTTAATTAACCTCATTTGTAAGGTAAGCCGGAATAGACCAGCCTATTTTGAAATAAATTAATCACCTTACCCGTATAACTATTACTGATACCCGCCTCACTAATATTTTTCACCCCTCTGCAAACTCTTCTTCTTTCCTCTTTCGTTCGACTCTTCAGTGAGAGGTTATTAAAACTGATAACCACCCCTAACCCCTACCTCTTTTGTTGTAAGCTTGTCGTCCCCTAGTCAGTAGAGAGATGCGCCATGCAGCGGTCGTGTGAGGATCATTTCTCGCTCAGCACATTGGGAAGTACAGTAATAAGAATCATGGGGACACCTCATGCCTGTCTTCTGGACCATGTAATGTCTATTGAAATTATGGGGAACTATGTGCTTAAAACCATAGTTGAGGAAGTGAAAAAACCTTGAAACTATTTTCTCACAATAGATCGATTTGACACCTTATTATTTTTCTCACATTGAACAGTTGGCTATTGTCATACGCCATGAACCTCAAACAGAACCAAAACCTGTCGTACGATTTATTAAACTTCTACACTAAATATTGATAACATCTGCTGGAATAGATGAGGCTTTTTTTTTTTTGTTTCTCCCCTTTTCCGTGACTTCCAGCAATATGGGGTTTCAGGGCTGTATACCCTGTCAATATAGAAGAAGCTGTAGTGCTATCATGAAAGTTTTTTTTTATATCAGTATCAAGAATTATAGGGGCCAAAGTTATGACAATGCTTCCAGCATTCCACAACACTGGTTGGGTCTTGGGGGTCGAATAAAGTACCACATTCGCCTTGTGGAATACGTACCATGTTGAATATTCATTAAATCTGTTGCTCTGCGGAATGCTGTACTGCTACAGTAGTATTCTTTGGTTTGGTCCAGGCATTGTATAACTACTTTTCTATGTTAGCATATAGGCGGAATATTTTGTAACTATATTTGTAATAAACCGTATGCCCATGATAAAGTCTTTGTCAGGAATGAGATGGTCTGCAAAAGCACATACAGTCTTAGGGTTTAGTAAAAAGTTACAAGGAAATAAGAGAATTGTTGAGGCAAATATCTGAAGGCCCCAGTGTGAAACCTACTTGTAGACCAGAAGCGTTAAACCTTGAGACAAAGTTTACAAAGTTAAGTTGACAAAGTTGAGACTGGAAGTCTTAACCTTGTGTTAGGAATAAAACACTTGAAAACTTTGGAAGAATTCCTTTTAGCAAAAAGAGATGAGTTTGATGCTAATGAACAATCTCCACTGAAAAAAGCTGAATGTGATGTTTCTAGCTACTCAAGAGTAAGAAAGCGAAAGTTTTTCAAAATGTTTTCCTTAAAATAATATACGCAAACTTTAAACTCAAGCAAACCAGGCAAGATGTAAAAAAGTATATGAAGTTTTAGAAAAGTACTAAAAGAGAAAGTACTAAGTCTTCTAAATGATAGTTTTTTAGTTGTAATGTGCACTGAAAAAAATTTAACTTTGAGAACTAACTTTACTGACATAAAAAATGAGCTGGTTATGTAAAAATCTTTTTTGTAAGGCAAAGTATTGCTGCTGCATATAATGAATTCCAAATTCTGTTTAAATTGAAAAAAAAAATCTATTTTATGTCTTTGTTTTTTAAAACTTCAGCATAAAACAAACTTGTTTGTTTGGCAATTTTTTATTTATTTTGTTGTTTCTATTTTTAGTCGTATTTTCCATGAAAAAAATAGACTATTGCAGTGGATTGAAGGTCGGCAGTGAGTGGTGGGACTGTGTTTTCTATCTGTTTCATAACCCCCTAGAGCACGATTATAGAAGATTTGGAGATGTCTGATATATATATATATATATATATATATATATATATACATATATTTTTATTCTCTGCTACATTTGAGCCCCTCCAGCGGCCCCCTTTTGGCCAAATGAGCTGAAATTTGGTATGTAGGGCTTTCTTCCAGGCAGAACGATACCATTAAAGAATGGGTAAATTCCAGTCAAAATTTCGGTATTTTTTAAGTTTTGCGCATCTCTATAGCTCCACCATATTAGTTTATAGGGCTGAAAATTTGTATGTGAATTGAGTTAGTGTTGGGGAAGTATCTTTTGGGGGTCTCGACTTGGTTTCCCCAATCACCCGGGTTTTCAATTTTTTAAAATATAATGGAGGGAGTTATTGTTGACCGTATATTTATATTTAAAGGGGTTATTTATATTTATATTTATTTATATTATTTTAATTTTAATTTTAATTTAATTTAATTTTTCATTTAATTTTAATTATTTATATTTATATTTAAACCGCACCCCCGATCAACTTCTCCCTTTAAATTTTAAAATATATATATATATATTTAAAAAAACAAAACAAATATACATATATATATATATATATATATATATATATATATATATATATATATATTATATTTATTTTTTTGTATCGAAGGTTAACAGAGATGCAGAACCTTATAATAAAAATACGGGTAGGGAACTGTTTTTTGTGGGTCTTAAAGTTTTTTCTTACTCCCCCGTTTTATAATATATTTTTTAAAGTTAAAATACGACTTTAGTGACGGAAGTCCACTGCTCACGGATATTTTTTTTTTTTAATGAAATTCTTTACCATAGAGTACTGCCATGGATGTTTTAGAGTCAATGGGAAGTTTTAGGTTATATTAGCTATTAGAGTGCACTAAAAAATATTAGGTCTAAAACCAAATACTAAAAACAATATACAGACACTATGTTTTATTAATGGTAGTTATAACAATTGTAACAACCATTTATTAAATAATAAAAAAAGACAAACAACCTGTGTCTCCAAAAAATCTTAGTATTTTTTGAATGTGTGGATGGAACTGAAAAAGGAGGAAGAGCTACTAAAAATTATCAGCCCAGAACGTCAATTTTTAAATGTCCCGCCCTGAAAGTGAATATGTATAAGCTCATTTTATCATTTTTCTTTTACTTACATTATAATTAATCAATCACTCCATCTGATACTTAGCCGTAGCCTCAGAATACGTTTCTATGGTTATATGGATTTATATACTATATATTATTTGAAAATTAAATATATTTTTATGTAAAATATATTAGTGAATGAAATTGTTTATTTACACTTGAAATTATTGTTTCTATGCTGTATTTTCTAATTGTTTTTAATTTTTGCGATTCTTTGAGTCCTCAGTGTAAGAAATTTGTTAGCAATTTTTCATTATAAAACTGAGATACAACCTTTATTATTATTCAAATTAGTCCTAATTGTACATTTTATCAGGTCACGACCAAATGCTACATTTTATGGCTCCGATTTTGTTTAAAATTTAATCCAATAAATTTACGAAAAGCGTCTTGAATTATACAGTTCACAGCCTTGAAATCCTTCTTCTATTATGCTTGAATTTTTTCATCCCTTATCGCTGGATATCCTGCTTTTAGCAGAGCTCTTCTTTGTAAAATAAGTATGAGCTCTTATTTGATCGATTATATCTCCTTTCTTTCTTATATCTTTGATTAGGTTTACACAATATCTTTGGTTTATAATTTTTAATAATGAAACTTTATAGTCAAACTAGAAAAAACATTTTTTAACCCTCACTCAAAATTTGAGATTTTACGTTTCAAGATATGCATTAAATAAAAAAAACAAAAAACAACCACACTTGAAGTCATATACTGGCTATGGTTTGAAAACGTTGATCCCATTTTAGCTGGAACCACGTCCAATAAAGTACCAACAAGCATCTCAGCAGTCAGAGAATCCTGTCTAAAAGCATCATAAAAATGATTATTAGTGCCAACAAGAATTGACACAAAAGAGCCATATCTTCAAAGAAACTTAGAAGCCGCCTCAAGTTTCCCATAAGGAAACACCCCTATCGGAAATTCCTCAAATCAACCAATTGGAAGGCCACCAATATTATTTCAAGTAGGAAAAGAAGAAGAAGAAAGGGAGTCAAGCTTGAATAGAGGAAGCAGTAACATCAGCTTACTCAAGGAGATTCTTAGCAATTTGGAGGAAGAGCCAAGCCTAGAGAAGTCAGAGAGTTCGAGACAGCAGTTGACTAGAGGTGCATAAGAGCATCAAGCAGAGGCTGGCGGCCCGAGCAGAAAAGCGGAGAACAGCCATAAGTCTTATTCCCTAACACTCATGTGTGCAGTTTATATAATATTATGTGGCGACCTAATAAACTCTGAAGATGCTATACTGCTATTCTATTATCAATTCAAAATACAAAATATTCCATTTATAAGCTCTCCTAAATAAAAAATATCTGATGTGCCCACTTACACGACTTTCCTTACCGCTTTGGGTGACAGTCCAAAATAAAAACAAATTCTTGACGCAAACAATTCTCAACTAGCTCAACATATCATATACTGGTATTGGTATGTAGATGACATTATATGCCTATGGTCTGGTACGGCAAGACAAATAAATAATTTTTTAAAGGAAATAAACGAAATTCACCCCTCGATTAAATTCACAGTAGAACTGGGAAAAAACAAAACCATAAACTTTTTAGATTTAGAAATCTCAGTAAAAAACTAACATCATGAATTTGGAATTTACCGGAAACCCACCCACACGGATATTGTTATAAACAATGAAGCTAGTAGACCGATAGCACATAAACTCGCAGCCTTTAATAGCATGATTTACCGTCCTTTGAACGTACCATTAAACGAAAAGAACTATAATAAAGAAATTGAAATAATATATTCCATAGCAAAAAATAACGGGTACAATAAAACCACTATCAATCATATTTAAAAAAAAACAAAAAAGACAATTAATGATATCTATTCAATAATCTCTGAAGATAGGCCCATTCCGAAACATTATGTTTTGATTCCATATTGCGGCCCTATATCCAACAAAGTTGGAAATAAATTGAAAAATTATGCGCTAATAAAATATTCTTTTCATTATAACTTGTTTTTCTGCTTTTTCTCGGGGATGTACCTTATATATGAATAGTTAGATAGCTTTAAGTTGAAGATTTTAGGCAAGTTTCATCAAAATCGTTAGTCATTTTTGTGCTACAGTCTATAGAAGAACACATTCTTTGGATATTGCGCATAGAGTGTCCGATTTCGTACACAGGAATTGGGGTAAAAACCCTTCATAACAACAAAATGAACAACAAAATCGGTCCGCCCGTTTATTAAGAGATAATCGTTGCACAGATAGACCAATGGCCGAAAATGCTTTTTCCGATTCAGAGGGCGCTGAAATGCATAGATCCTTTGAAAACTGCAGTTCAAAATTCTGACCCAATTGCAATACTTTCCTTACCTATTAGCGGTAGGAAAGCCAAAATAAATCTATGCTAAAATCTAGAATTATATTTATTACCCACCTTTTAGATTCACCATTTAGTTTAATTTAGTGAATTGGCAAACACGATACCTATCGAAAAGATACCCAGTGGTAATTAGAATATCCCAATCTAGTGTACCATAGCAGGAGGATCTGTGGTCTATAGCCTTTTTAATTAAAATAAATAAATAATAGTGTTTAATTGAACGGTTCCCTATTCTTGAACTGATATAAATATATGAAATGTAGGGTACAAACATAGGGTACTGGAACCCCTGCCTGCGTAAAAAAAGCAGATAGCTAGAAACATAGCAGTGTATTGACTGGCCATATTGTTTACTTGGCTAGTTAATTTAGTCATTTTTTGTGTAGTTTTCTATTAGTAATTTTTAAGTAAGGTTTCCATTAGTTTTAGTTGGAGGAGATCCCTATTGAGTTGAAAGAAAGTTGGTATAAAATTTGTTTATAAAGGTATAAAGTGTTTTTATCTAAATAGCATATAAAGGGAATTATTATACCCTCGTTTTATTTTGCAGAAGTTTTTATGTATTCTTCAGCATGTCACGCAAACAGTCTTATATTTGACTCTTCGTAGATTCCAGCATGTTAGTGCTGGACATCATGCCAAAATATTCATTTTAAGTAGTGTGCTGCTTGTTAAATTGAACAATGACTTTGATAATACACACAAGTATATTGGGATGTGATTGTGCTCTTTCATTTCTTGATTTTGATATTCTTATGTTTTTGTAACTTCAACTTTTCAATTTTGCAGCTTCAACCATTTATTAATATATAAAGTTATGTTTTTATTTGATACCCAAAAGCTATCTCTTTCTTTGTTGTCCATTTTTTATGTGTACCTACATCTTATTACATAGAGACATGAGCTACATCAGAATTCAGGTAAGGCTTAACGATTGATTTTTTAGAAATATTTAATTTAAAATCTATAATATGTTTTTAAATAAAAATTAAATGTCCTAATAGCATTTAATTTATTTTGGATTGTATTTGAATTTCTTTGCAATATAATATTTACTTTTGGTAATTTTTTACACTATTCTTTATATGACTATCTGAATAATAAATAAAATCTTTAACATTTTATATCTTTAAAAGCAATGCCAACTAAGCAAATTAAGGCCAACTTCTAAACTTATTTTATTAAATTAGTTTGTTATTTATTGTGTCTAACTTTTCAGGAATCAGAAAAACCAACTACTGTCCCTGGCTATACTCCTGAGTCATTCATTCCTATGACTTCAGAACTAACTAAAAAAGAAATGTCTGATTGTTTTGCTATGTACCAGGACATATGCAATAATAAAACCCTTGATAATGAAATAATGGTGACTTACAACGTAAGAAACTTTTGGTTTTTTATTGTAGTTTCTTAGTAACAAATTTCTTTAGTTCTTAGAATAATTATTATATTATTAACTCTCTTATATGCACTTCATTTCTAGGAATATATGCCGAAAATTCAAAAAGAACAGAAGCTCTACCAAGTAATAGCGAAAGATGCCTGGTTCAGAATAAATAAGGAAAGACACAATCAAATTAAACCCGAGGTTGTTGAACTCAGCAACAAGTTATGGAAGGTATTTATTGCATTGATTATTTTAGGATAGATATGCCCTTTCTTGAGGAAGATTGTTTCTAGACTAAACCTTCAGATTGTCTCAATTTGCTGAAAACCTTATCACAATTTTCACTTAGGATACAAACTGATAGGTCATCACTTGTATTTACTTATTTAGTAAATTGCCCTGGTGGCCTCACATGGAATTGATAGCCATTCCTGTCTATCTTCCTCCCTTCGCTATCCTCTCACTCCCAGCCGCCTCAGATCATTCTCCATGTCATCCAACCATCTCCACCTCGGTCTCCCGCTCAGTCTCTTTCCGCCTAGCCTGCCATCATCTTTTTTGATAACCCTTCCGGCATCCTTTGCCCATGGCCTAGCCACCACAGTCTACCTTCTTTGATCATGGCCACTATATTAGGATTGCCTAAGAGCTGTTCGAGCTCACTTTTTTTAATTCTCCAATACTAGAGTCTAGAGAAAGGAAATTCCCAGGGTGAAGTTGGCCGATTCCACCTGAAACCTTCCTTCTTTTCTCTCACTTTTTCTGCGTGATTTTACCGCTCTTATGAATTTTTTTTCAACTGGTCTTCATAATTTAAAGTTCATGTTTACCAAAAAGTTTAATAATTAATATCATAAACTTATTTTTTACAATTTAATTTTCTATAAAAATAAGTTAAATAAATGCTATTATTATTACCAGTCATGATTATATTCATGATTTAAATCCATAAAATTATCCATTTACTTTTGTATATAGGTGCAAATTAGAATCTAACAAAATTAAATCACAATCAGTATTACAACTTTGAACTGATAGAAGAGTTCAGACCACTGTGCGATGTAACAAAATGGAGTAAAATATTTTTTTAGAGAGAAACAAAGTTAATATTCGTTTTTCGCAGCCCGAAAAATTCCCAGGTACAAATTTTAATAGCAATCGAAAAATAAATTTTTTTTATTCAAAATTTTCACCTCTCCCCCTTCGATTTTTGTTCATAAATCATATAAATTGTGATAACTTCAACTCGACTCCACCAATCTTAAGAGAGGTTTAGGGTAATAAACTACACGAGATAGCATAAACCCGACCTACGTAAACAAGTTAGAGCCGGAGATACAACATAAAATGTTTGATAAGTTTTTTTTTATTTTAGGGTACTTTTTCTCCCTTCCAAAGGCATAAATTCTAAAGGTGATTGGTATGAGTTAGAGATCAGAAATTCAGCTTTCCAATGGCTGTATTAACGTTGAATTGAATTTTGGAGGAGTTATGAATGCCGGGTGTCGGCAGGAATCAAAAGTCGTCCAGAAAAACCAAAACCAAAAATTTTTATTTTTTATAAAAGTTCATATTTAAGGGTTTTATAGGACAATAAAAACTAATCTGACTTGCTTTTTCCTAATATAATTTTTTTTAGACTACTTCATTTGGAAGCATCTTTTAGCTTTTGTGATTTTTGGTGCATTTAAATTCATTTAATACAATGGTCAATATTCTTTTCTTATTTCATACAAAATCAAATCGACTGGTATACTAAAACTTTGAAATCCATGCAGAGCAAAGGCAGAAAACAATAATATAAATAATTGTTTAAATTACATAAAATATTTTTTTTCTCGGCTCCTTTTTTTTTTTATTTGTTTAAAATTGTATTCATATTATTTATATCTTGTATAATATTTAATGGTTGTTTAATATTATTTACTCTAATAGGAGGGATATGATCGTATTTTCTATTTATTTCTATAATTGTTATATTTAAGGTAGGTTTGTTAATTCTTGGTATTGTATATTTGTTCAATTTATGCCATATACTGGTTTTCTTTTTGGAGAAATTAGCTTGTATTATTTCAGTAATAATTTTATTATTTATATGTTCTTTATAAAGGTCTTTATTATTTATTATCTGATTAATATTTTTCTTTAAGTGCATTTTATATAGCTGATATTTTGTAATTAATATGTCTAATTTATTATCCAAAAAGTTTGTTTTCTAAATTTAAAATACTATTAATTATAGAAATATAATATAAAATCTTACGACTCAGTATAGGAGCTGTAAAATCATGCAAGAAAAACAACGAGCGAAAAGAAGGGAGGATTCGGGTGGAATCGGCTATCTTTGCCTTGGGAATCTCCTTTCCCCAGACTCTAGTTTCTCCAATTTTCATACTCCGAATATCCAATTTTACCGGGCCGAATATCACTCCTATTCCTGTCATTAACTATTTCATGCATAATGCAGCATACTTTGAAAAATTCATTTATATCTTTTTCTGTGTTATTATTTTAGATTTTAACTATATTTGTATAAGCTAGTACTTGCTTTGTTGATGTGGAGGTGAAATTAAGATTAATAAATTTATTAGAAACAGAAATAACCTTATATCTATTTATTTGGAAAAAAAATACAAATGTATAGATTTACAATTACAAAAGCAAGGTCCAAAAAAAATTTTTGAACTGCAGATATTACTTTTTCCTGCTTAAATTGTAGTCTCAAGACTTTGATGCATATATCTCGTTATTTGGAAAAAAAAAAAAAAATTATTTGGAAAAAAATACAAATGTATAGATTTACAATTACAAAAGCAAGGTCCAAAAATTTTTTTTGAACTATAGATATTACTTCCTCCTGCTTAAATTGTAGTCTCAAGACTTTGATGCATATATCTCGCCTGATTTTTCTCATGTCACTCTAAAGCTCTTCCTTTCATCATTAGAATTAATTTTTCTTTTTGTATATCTGCCAAGTTCATATCAGAAATGTTCTATTGGATCGAGTTAGGGCTATGAGCTGGCAATGTTGAATTCTGAACATCTTCCTGGGATGACCTGTGAGTTCGGTGCCAAATCTAAAAAAAAATTGGTCTAGTAGTCTCAGAGAAAAGCTTTGGCTGGACTGATAAATTTTTAAATTCAATTTTTGGATTCTACGTATCTTGAAAAGAAAAATCTCAAATTTTGTGGGAGCAATATTAACAATTTTTTTCATGGTCAATTACAGACAAAGATTCATTATTGAAATTAATAAGCCAAAATCTGCATCAAGGGAAGGTATAGGAAGGAAAAACCTACAACTTGTCTTCATTTCCAGAGAACTTGTCTTCATTTTCCACCTTTAACTCATACCGCACTGTAACAAATTATACTCACTTCAAATTACTCTCTTCCGGTAATTTTTTCAGACTAACGTTTATCTGGCTTTCAGTTAGCTCTTTCATGTTTATCTGACACTTATAGTGTATAGGAGGTACAGTAGAAATCCATGTCAGGATTTATCCATGTCAAATGTTATATCAGCTTTAGCTTTGAATTTATTTCTTTTGTTTTTATTCATCTGCCTACCTTGTTATATGATCTGTACTGCTATATTATATTATAAAGGAAGAACCATACATTTTATAATAATGTGAAATGCAATACAAACTTAAAAGTTAGACTGATTTTTCTATTATTTCCGCGCTTAGCCAAATTTGTAATTTTTCTGAATGAAGATTGAGGGGTATGATCACCTTATCTGAGTATTTAAAGATACTCCTACGTCATTAGCTCATTTGAATTATTTTTAATATTCTTTATTTAATGAAAATAAAATTTGAAATCTGTCGAATGAACAGGATCTGATTAATCGAGCTATAGTACAAAACTGCAATATTTTTGTGTTTCCCTGAACTCTCAGTTCAAATCATTTTTTTTTAAATCTAGGTCAATCTGGTAGAGTAGAAGTATATTAATATTGATGCTGGTGGTTAAATAGAGTAGAAGTATACTAATATTGATGCTAGTGGTAAATTTTAAAATTAAAAAAAAGAAAGAAAAATTCTACAATTTGTAAGGTTTTTTTTTCAGGAGAATTCATCAGCGTTTTTATATATTAATTAAATAAAATAGATTGAAATAAAAAATTGACAAAATAAATTAAAATTAATGATAATTAGTGCTAAGAGGTAGTTGAGGAAGCATGAACATAACGTAATTCAATTTATTTATTTTTTTTTCAATTTTCTCTTGCACAGTTCTATGATTTTGACATGTTTGGACATGTTTGGTTTATTAAAAACAGATTTTTTTCTGAAATTTTTGTAAAATTCATTTCAAGGTTAAGTAAGAAAGGTATACCTTAATATGATTTTGGTAACTAAAACCTAAAAAAATGTAGAAAAAATATATTTTATTTATTTTTTAAAAATGACCTACAGAATAAATAGTAAAATTTAATGGAGAAATTAAATTTATTTCAAGGTAAATAAGTTCATTTTTCATTTGTATGATGCTCAATCAATAAAACACAGAGATTGCAGTAGTTAAGAAATTGTTATTAACTAGCTGATTGGGTAGTAACTGAGAATTGTGCAAAAATCATGCATATAATACTTGCATGAAAGAGTCAAAATTATGCCTATTTGGTTGATGTTGGGTACTCTGTCTAGTTCCGATAGCTTGCATTTTTATTTATTATCTATGCATTACTAATAAACATACATAGATGTATTAAAAATAAATTTTTCACCTATTTGTATTTTTTAGGAGAGATTAGAAAGAGTTTCATGGTATCCAAAACATTATGTAAAAGTTGCAGATATTTCATTGTTTGATGTAGGAGAAAACAAAACTTCAGAAATGAAACATATTAAACTCCCAAAACATGTGGTAAAATTTTAAATTCAAATTTTTTCTATACAATTTTTAGAATATAATTTATAGGCTGTATAAGATTGTCCATAACTGATTTTATAAAATTATCAGTGAGAAACAATCTTTCGATTAATATTAAGTGAAGACTATCATCACCAATCCCAATTATTATAATGTTGGACATAATTATACCTACATTGATGTGTTAAGAAGATACGATCTAAGCTGTTTTTTGTTAGGTTATGGCTAATTTATGTTTTTGTTATTAATCTTGTTTCTATAATAGTATGCCTCACATGGAGTACCTCTCAGTTATAATTTTACATGATGATAATTTTTATATTTGCTGATTGGTGTGATTAGAGCAGATGATAAGGTTTGGTGGACTACTCACAAAAATCTATCGAAAATGTCATATGTACCTAAGTCCAACTGATTTTTTTTCTTTTTCTTAAATTAATGGAAATATCCATCTTGACCGACCATTCCTGAATCCATTTTGACTAGTTTCTTTATGTACATTCGTTCGTTCGTATCTCATTCAAAATAGGTTAGTTATAGAAAATTGAAATTTTGTATTTAGGATTGTTGTAACATCTAGTTGTGCAACTCTCTTTTTAGTCACTACATGATTACCGGAAGTGGTACTTTACTTGAAGGCCATAATAGATTTTCATAAAAAAATTATATTAAAATATAATGCAAAACTTTTCTGATTTGGTGTATAAGACTTATATATTAATATAAATAACATACTGGATTTCGGTTAAGATTGACAAACTGGAAGCTGTACTTTACTTGATGGTCATAATAAACTTTCATCTTCGGAAACTAATGACCACATTCAGGATCACTTTTCGGGCCACCAATTTATAGTTTAATAGGATTACGACTTTCTTGTAATGAAGTTATATCTGATATTTTTTTCTTTCCCTTCAAATTAAAATAAAATGTGGTCACTTTTTGTTTTAAATTCTATTTTATTTTATTGATTATGATATTTTTCAAGTAACACTTTTTATTAATAAATGTATGCTGTACAGTTAAATAAGGATATATAGAAATTATTATTTAATACTTATAAAGTAGGTTAATTTACTTGATTTTTGTTGTATTTATTGTATAACTTATAATTTTTTTTTCTTTTCAAATGCTACTTTAGGGACTCTTACCACGTTATAATATTCCAAATTGGAAAATGAATAAGCTAAATGTGTATAATAGCTCTATAGAAGAACTTCAAAAGGAAGATGGAGAACAAAGTTCTGTTTATAACAGTTATAAACTTGTTCACAAGACCTTATACAATATGGGATATCATCCAGATGGTATTTTGGCACTTATTAACAAATCTGTACCTCAGAGGTTGACTATCATTTATGGCATGTTATAAGTTATTCAGTACTATGTTTTATTAGATAAGTTTATGTAGTACCTTTTTCTTCAGGTTTGGTAGGAAACTTTAAAACTATAGAACTCAATAGATATTTGTTATGTAATAATAAAAAAAATTGCATATTCAATAGTTGACCTCTGAATTCCAGAATTATATTTGCTTTAACTTAATTATACTTAAATCAGTTGTGATGAATTTTTTTGTATTTGTTTCAGTAAGTAAAGATAAAATTGCAGAAAGCATTGCAGTTACTAACCATGCTCAGGTTGTTCTATCTGTCAGTGGATTTTTGCATTTGCTTGATAATTATCCAAAAGAGGTTGCAAAATCATGGAACTTACCGGTAGTAATAAAAGAAATTTCTATAGGTAAATATTAAAACTGCTGATGGATCATTGAAATTTTACTTTTATCTATAAATATTTAAATATTTGTAATTATGAGATTTGGACTCTCTTACTTACATTTAGAGTTATTTTTGTTAAATTAAAACTCCACTGTTAGCTTTTTTGACTTAAGTGCAGAATTTAAGTAGAGTTGGGATATCGAAATGCGATATATTGATATTTCGGATTTCAAAAACTGATATTTTCTATTGATATCTTAATTAACATCCGATATATCGATATTTTATAACGATATATTGATGATACTGATATTTTAAACCATATTACTTTGTTTTAGTTAGCAATTTCCTACCTGTCGGCAAAACTCTAGGATCCTGACCTCAATATGGCCGAGGTCTAGATTTTTAAGACCTCATTGTCCTTCGAGCATGCCCATAGCAAATATCTTTTCTGCACCAAACCATTAACTGCCAGAACCCTTCCTACAGCCTCCTTCAATTCAAATCCTCTGTCCACTTACAGGAAAATAGATCACACCTTTCTGATCTCTATACCCCCTCCCACAGAACCAATACATTCGAACATTCGTTTCTTGCCTGCTCTACTATCCTCTGGAATTCCCTCCCTTATAATATCCACCATTCTTCTTCTCTCCTCTTTCAAATACCACCTTTTTCAACATTTCCTCATATCCCAAAAAGACGCTGTCCAATCATTAAATTTTAATTCAAGATTAACATCTTGACTAGTAGGAAATATTTGTTTCAATCATCAATGTTTCTACTCTGTGAATCATTTCATTATGTATATCATTTTTATATCCTTCAATCATGAAATCCTGTTTAGTTGTGAGTAATTGTTTTTGACGTTGTTTTAACTCGGGATTGTTTAATTATTTGCATATTTTTAATTTTCTTTGTTTTTCTTTCTTTTTTTGTCTTTTATTTTCATTTTTTATTTTTTACCAGAAGAATGCTCTTTTTTTTTTTCTCTCTCTTTACTTTGTGTTGTAATTGATATTATTGTAAATATCAATTGACTCTTATTAATTTAGTCTTTGGCCAAACATTTTTTTCTATTTTCTTTTTTACTTGCATATACTTGTTATTCTTAAGAGACCTAGTCCCAGAATAAAGTTTATTTTTCTATTCTATTCTATTCTAGACAAATACCAATTCAAACCAACGGATCCTTATGAGTTGAGGTCGGGGCCTCACTGTAATTTAAATTATTACTGCTTTAATTAGATTACAGTCCTCGACTTTATAAGGCTACCTGGAGATCCCCAGATAGGATTACTTTCAACCAAATTGAGCACTTAGTGTATGCCACAGATCGAACTTAATGAGTGTAAGTACCTATAGAGGTGCTAATGTGGACTCAGAACACTATTTAATCATTGCAAGGATCAGGACAAGCATCTCTAATGCAAGGAATAGAAGATCACAGGGACCTAAGAAGTGGAACATTGCTAAACTGAAAGACTTCCGAACTTCCTTCCATCATGACCTGAACTCCAAAGTACACAAGGCACTTGTTGATATTGACAACTGCAATGCACAAAGCATATGGGACGGCTGCTGAGGAAACACTTGATATAAGATGATAACAGCATGATATAAGATCCCCATGGTTCAGTGAGGAGTGTAGGAAAGCTACAGATGAAAAAAATGTGGCTTATTGAGCCATGGTTCAAAAGCAATACAAAAGAGGGCCTACCGAAGAGTATAGAAAGAAACGGTGAAAGGAGAAGTGTCTCCACAAGTGAAAAAAGAGGGAATTCGAGAATAGGTAACTGGAAGAAATTGAAGTGCACAGGAGAGCAACTGAAACCCGGGAATTTTTCCAGAAGATAAATAAGGGGAGGGCACCCTTCAAGCCTAGACTTCAATCTTGCAAGGAGGGTGATACTCTTCTCTGACAAATAATAAATAAGTGAAGGGGAAGATTGGAGGGGAGGATCTATACATATGTGCGCCTCGCCCTCAGAAAATTCCTAGATCCATCACTTTGTCTACTCATCATCATCATATTCTTTACCTCTCTACCGCTGCGCAGTTTGGGGATGCCCTGTTTAGAGCTTGACCTAAGTATCCCTTTCTTGAACCAATTCTCTCCTGCTCCAGTCCAGCCCTCGCTTCCTGAACTCCTCCTGCACGCATTCTTCCCAGGTGTTCTACTATTGAGACAAACATGAAATAACATTACATTCTTACTGACTAAGCAGATTTTCCTCCTTGAGTCGGATAAAAATACCTACATTTTCAGTTTTATCATCGAATATTTTACGTATTATTTTATTATAATTGACAATAAACATAACTGAAGAGGTGAATATTCATGAACGGTAATGTAAGATAGTGAAGTAAAAATCAAAATTATCGATTTCAGAATTCCATTCATTTTTTGAACGGAGAATATAATGATGAATATTTCTGACAGGAAGACTATGATTTTTAACTTGTAAAAAAAGATAGTCTAAAGGAAAGTCTTTCCAATTTTTATTTTTATTGACACTCACAACAAATTGTCAACATTTCGAGGTTCTGCCACATCATTAGGACAATACTGCAATATAATATTTAATGAAAGAGAATCTTGGTTGGGTGTGTGGTCAATAAATGATCACACAATAAGAAAAACTTATATAATGTGTGCCGATGTTTCGGCCCAAGTTATATATATATAAGATATATACATATATATTAAATAGATTTAAAAAAAAAATTGTTCTTATTTAATTTAAAATTAAGTTTTTAATGACCATTAAATATTATATTGGTGAGAGTATATGTTCATGAAACAAACATTAACTATATCAAACAAATCCTCTTAGCCAATAACTTCCCTCCTAAGACCATTAACAAACTTTAAGATAAAAAAGACCATCAATAACTACTCAAACCGTTCTCCCCTCCCCCCTCTATTTTCTCCTCCCTCACTCCTTCACAACCCATTTCCATCCCCCTATATAGATATCTTCCTTATATCCCCTCCCTTTCTGACAATAGTAAAAAGTCCTTATGTTCTGTTAACGCCAACCTGCGATTTGCCTTTTAATCTCAGAGCCAACTCTCTTACCTCTACAACCGTCTAAAAGATCCTATTCCACTCAAACACCGCTCCCATGTCATGAACCGAATCCCTTGCTCAACCCCTAACTCCTCTTATATTGGTGAAACCAAAAATCTCCTCAAAGATCGCATCACCCTACATAAATATTCAATTTCCTCACATAACTCCTACTGCCTCTAAACTCTCCGAACATTCCTTATTGTTAAATTACTTATTTGATTTCGACAAAATTTCTGTCCTCGCCACTGTCCCCAATCACGACAAACTACTCATCAGAGAAGGTATTTATATCCATCTAGAATCCCTTCCTATAAACCAAAATGTTGACAAACAAAACTTATCCTTAGTCTATTCCCAAGTATTCCATTTATTAAAAAAAAACCTAATTTCTTATTATCTATCTCCATATCTCTAATTTTCTTTTATCATCTCCATTATTTTATGATTTATTTATTTTGATGTTTTTTTATAATTTATTCCTTTTCTTTTTCAGCCATTCCTCCCCATCTTTTTTTCACAATTCCTTATACCTACATAATTTCTTTATCAAATTTAATTACTATATATATTACCCACCAATTTTCATTTTGCCACTATGCTCCGATATTTAACCCATCACCTTCGGTTTATTCTAATTACATTATCATTCAATTAGACTTCTTTAATCTTTAACCATTATGTTTATCAGTAAGGTTAACCTATCTTTTAAACCAATAGTTTTATCTTTTAATCCAGTTCTGAAATTATATCTTAGTGTATCCGTCAGTGTCAAACCAATACGGTAGCAACATTGCTTTGTTCTTAACGGTCAAAATTCTCACGTATTCAGTTGGCTGGCGGTTATTCCACGTGCCACTCAGGTATGCTCTTCCTTGTTATTTATTATTTTTCTCATTCCTTCCCATCTTGTTGATTCTTTCCATTCTGTTCACTGTTTGTCTATCCTTATTATTTTATTTTTCTTCCCCACATATGATTAATTATACTATTAATTATACTATATTAATTAAACTATATCTTTAAGCTTACACAACTTTATATCTTACTACTTTTTTTACTTTGTTATTTTTTACAAGCATTTTCTATGTATATCATTATGCCATACATAGAAATCATTTACATTACTTTTATTATCATATTATCTTGAGATACTTTTCATACTCTTAAATCTTCTTTTTAGTGTTATTATAGTTATTTTTTTTCATGTATTTTACTATATCTTTCTTTTCATTCATTTTATTTATCTTTCTTTCTATATTTTATACATCTATATTTTCACAATAATTTAAAATAACTGTTTTTTTATTATCCATTAATATATTTTTCTTTATTTCTTATCATTTATTATTATGTTTCACATTTTGGTTAGCATTTTTTCTTTATACTTTTTCATCTTACCATTTTTTAACTTTCTTATTATTACTGTTACTGCCACTGTTGTTATATCTATTGTTATCTTGTTTTTTCTTAGCCCTGACGATGGCCTAAAACTTGGGCCGAAACATCGGCACACATTATATAAGTTTTTCTTATTGTGTTCATTTATTGACCGCACATCCAACCAAGATTCTCTTTCATTAAATATTATATTGCAGTATTGTTCTGATGATAGAGCAGAACCCCGAAATGTTGACAATTTGTTGTTGTGAGTGTCAATAATAATAAAAACTGAGAAGGCTTCCCTTTTCACTATCTTTTTTTGCTGGAAAATATAATCATTTCAGAAATGTGAAATTTATAATATCAGTTGATTTTGGCAATAAGAAGAAAATGTTGTAAGACTCCAATCTTAAAGATGACCCTATGACTTACCTGAATCTATTATGTGGACCTTTGTTATCTAAAATTTAGGTTTCCGAAGGAACCGTTGGATCTATTTAAAAACTGAAAAATGCTATGGATAAAAAAAAAATTCTACACTGTCGCTCAATCAAACTTTTTTTAAATTTTAAAATTATTTTCTGCCATTCCCATTTCTGCCATTCCTTGGTCATAACGATAAAAAAAGCATATTTTGGTATAAAAATCGGACTATTTTTTCCTTAAAATAGGTGAGAAACAAAGCTGTCCGAAAGTGCTGTCATCTCTTGTCCTAGAAATTCATCAATGTGTCGTCCCCTTTTACCTTAATGCACTTTTCTTTGATTTGTTCATCCATTTTCTTTCGATATTTTTCTAGCGATTATAAGGTTTCGTGATATCGCTAAATATCGAATATTGGTATTTTACATTCAATGTCTCAACCCTAATCTTAAGTGAACTAATTACTTTATGGGTAAAGTAGTCAAATTTAATGTTGAACTTATGAAGTCTGTTCAGAAAATAACCAAACTTTATTTTTTTAAACTTTATTGTCCCCTTCAAAGATTTCTCCTCCCATATTCACTCACTTTTCCCAGCGGTGTTTCCATTATGTGAAACAGTCCTGGATAGCTTAATTTGATGGCCTTTAAGGTCTGTGATTCGTTGTTCAGTGATGAAACGAGGGACCAATTTTGCTGAAACTTGATGCATTTTCAGTTTTTCAATAAAAATTCATGGCATGACCCTATGAGATGCCAAGCTCTTCTGCAAGCTCTCCGACAGTCAATCAGCAATTTGGACACATTATGTCGTTGATTTTCTGAACATGGGAGTCACCATTTGAAGTAGAAGACCTTTCTGGTCTAGGATCATCTTGAATTGATCAACGACTATTTTTGATTATTTTCTGATCAGACCTCGTTTTGAGTAATTCAAGTAAACATTTATTTATTTCTACTTTTCATTTAATACAAATGCATATTGTTTTTAAGGTCATGAGAAAAAGAAGATTATCTACATAGATAAAGCATTGCCTAAAAAATCATTAACTGCTGTTGAACGGATTAAATGGTTTTCCAAAATACAAATAAAAAAAATATTGAAACACTATAATGGATTACCCAAGTAAGTTTGCTTGTATGAAGGAATGAGATGGTCCGGGAAGTGGTCAAAAAGAATGGATCACAAATAGTAAAAACTATTTATTAGAAACCGACGTTTTGAGCCACTTTGCAAGTCTTCATCACAGCCGAATAAACAAGATACAAAAATAAAAAATAAAACTTGATATTTACAGTTAATGATATTAAAATTGACCAAGTAAATAATTAAAAAGAAATAATGAGAAAAAATGAAAACAGTGATGAATTTGTAAAATGTTATAAGATTAAACTGATAGAGTAATAATAACAATTAAACATAAATTAGTTAATACTAATAATAATATTATAGTCAATATTAATATTAACTAATTTATTTTTACTTGTTATTACTCCATCAGTTTAATCTTATAAAATTTTACTAATTCATCACTTTTAATTTTTTCTCATTATGTCTTTTTAATTATTTACTTTGTCAGTTTTAATATCATTCACAGTATATATTATTGTTTTATTTTTGTATTTTGTTTATTCATTCCTGATGAAAACCTGCAAGGTGGGTCGAAACGTCGGTCTGTAACAAATAGTTTTTACTATTTGTGATCCATTATTTTTGACCACCTCCCTGACCATCTCATTCCTTCATATAATTTTTACAGTCAACTAATAATTACTCAATAAGTTTATTTTTACTTTATTTCTTGAAAGCTATGATGACTGATCTTGTTGGGCACCTTAAACTCCCAAGTTTAAATGGCCCTGGTTTGAATTTGGCCTAAGGTGGTTGACTTGTATTTCAACCCACAGAATAAATCTCTACCTTTTTGACTCTGGCTGGAATAGATTGGTGTTGTGAAGAGTAGCCTATCCTTCTGGCCTAGTCAGGGTAGTTAAGGGCATTTAGCCAAATAAACAACTTAATTTTTGTTTGCATTATTTCTCAGTTTTGATTATACCAGCTTGTTTAAGTCTGAATAAAAGTATGCAACTTAAGTTACATTTTAATCTATTGTCAACTGAAAAAAATACAATACAAAGAGTTTACTTTTATCATAGTAGTCAACAAATCTGTTTAATTAATTCAGGAATTTCAATCAAGAATTATGTCATTTCCATGGGGGCTTCAACATGGCCTGTGCAAATTTTTCCTTTAATTATTCTTTAATATCTTATTTCTGAGGATTGAATTTGTGTTTTATACTTGAGGCCAGAATGGAGAGAAAGCTGGATTTATATATTTGTGTTCTGAGGCTCTTCTATTTTATTTATTATATGTTAATTGTTAGAATTAAAGAATCTACTATTTGTACTCTTTCTCATATTTCTGTGTGTATAAAAGTATAGATTTTTGGTATACTAATATCTGTGCCATCTTCAGTCTGCTAAGCTTCCAAGTATTTAAAATATTTTACAACTTCTCAGAATTTATTTGTGTTAACCATGATACTTTGTTTTAGGTTAAACGTCCTATGGTCATTATCTTTGTTTTTATAACATACCTTCTTCATTCTTATAATTCTTGTGGAATATCCTCTCATTTTCAGTACTTTCTTTTTCAATGCACAATTGAAAATATCATAAAAAGGAGTGAACTGAGACCATAATCCTGTCATGTACTATTATCTGTTTTGAATTTACTGAATCAGCAGGGTCTCATGAAATTTCATGTTTTATTATACAAACTGAGAACTGGTAGTTTTTAAGTAAAATTTTCTCATCTAGTGCATTACTGTTATTTACTATGGAAACTCTTATCGAGTGCCTTGATGAGATCACTGAAACAGTAGGAGATTGGACTATATAATGGTGCACCAAACCTAACTTCTAGTCTACAACAAACTATTATTTTATAGAGAGTATGGTTGACCGTAGAAAATATGTTTATTCATCAACCGCACACCCAACCAAGCTCTATATTGTAAGATTTAAATGAACTCTTGTAATATTTAAAAGGGCTAATATAAATACTGCCCTACCCTTCATACTAATTTAAGTTAATTTAGAATATGGTCACTGTATTTCATACAATGTTGTTATGGAGTGTTTATATCTTGCCTTAAATTCATATTTGTTGGTATGTAAGTATCAAGTTAAAAAAAATAGGCTTACCTATATTAGAAATTATCTTTGTTTAATGCCTGTTGAATCAGTTTGATTTCCATTTTTAAATGTTTTGTTGCTTTTAGTCCTAATAATTCAGTGTTTGTATCCAGTGTCCTTCAAAGCATAAAATTATATTACCCGATTATTAGTTACTAGTCAACTTCTGTAATTTCATCTCACTCCTACAATCTGAAATAAAAAACTAGCTATGAGGATCTGGATGGAATCAGAATTCGAATATTATGTGGCTAAGACTGACTCTCGTAACTCGATGGCAAAAAGGTTGACCTATTACAATGGACGCGGGTGAATAAATATAAAATATGTTTCTTCTATGTTCATTTACTTATAAGGACCTTTTTTCTTTCTTGATTCGCTGTTGATGAATCATATTGAACTGCTGTAGCACCATAAAAACCTTACAGTTTTGATTCTTTGTAAAAAGAAAAATATATAAAAATTTTTTTTTTCAGAAATGACAGAGAATATATTGAACCTTTCGATGATATAGATTATGATTTTTCTGAACTAGAAACCTTTGGTATTAATGAAGATAATGCTGTAGTAGATAAACCTAGTGCTGTAATAGATAAACCTGAAGCCTCACCTTCGTCACCTTGTTCTGATTCAGAACTAATAATTGATGTTGATTTGCCAGAACATGGAAGTGAAACTAGAGAACATGTGGTAATTTTCTTTTTATTTATAGATAAGTTATGTTTTGTTGTATATATTATTTTTTCAATTGCTTCTGGGTGTAGTATAAGCCTAATAATAAATATTAAATCACTACTGTTAGGAAACTTATTCTATGTTTTTAATTCTATTAAATTATAGTTTCTAATAATAGTCACATATATTTTTTTTCTGAATATGAATCTCTGCAAGGCATTGGAAGTTGGTGGCACCATCGCTCGGTCATTGTACCGCAGATAACCTCTGTTCCTCCATGTTGGGGGAACAGAACACTGTCACTCACACATTTATACTACTTACATTCATCCCCACACCTACAGATTAAGGCACCAAAGTTTACACCCTAGGGTTTACGGTTAGGATGCTCTGAGGAGACAGCCTCTCTGCCTGACTCGGGGACAGTAGGCTGATAACCTGCTTCTTAAATGAACTCTTGTAATATTTAAAAAGGCTATTATTAATACTGACCTACCCTTCATGCTAATTTAAGTTACTTTAGAATATGGTCACTGTATTTCATACAGTGATATAATGGAGTGTTTCTATCTTGCCTTAAGTTCATGTTTATTGGTATGTAAATATCAGGTTAAAAGAAAATAGACTTACCTATTTTAGAAATTGTCTTTGTTTAATGCCTGTTGAATCAGTTTGATTTCAATCTTTCTATGTTTTGTTGCTTTTAGTCCTAATAATTCAGTGTTTGTATCCAGTCTCCATCAAAGTATAAAACTATATTACCCGATTATTATTTACTAGTCAACTTCTGTAATTTCATCTCACTCCTACAATCTGAAATAAAAAATTAGCATGGCAATGGCAAAGAGGTTGACCTACTACTATGGACGCACACAAAACTTCCCATATTTCGAAACCTGCCCAAAGATCAGCCGTGCAAAACATAGGTAACCACTATAATGCTTGCCTAATGAACTTAAAACTAGCAACCTGGAACGTTTTATCACTTTTCAGACCATGAGCTTTACAACAGCTTCTTTCTCAACTGGACACCTACAAAGTGGAAATTGCTGCCGTCCAGGAGAAGATCAGATGGACAGGGCAAGGCATATTTAATAAAAATAACTATACCATCTACTACAACTACGATGATCGCAACCCCATCTTTGGGACAGGATTTATAAGAAAGAAGAAGAAGAAGTCACAGCTCATATTAGATTTCAAGCCTGTCAACCCTAGAATATGCTGCATACGCATTAAAGGGATATTCGGAAACTACAGCTTTATTAGCACACACGCACCTACCGAAGTTTCTGAAGAAGAGGACAAAGAGCAATATTATAGTACACTAGAGCATTCCAGAAATTGAGAACTTACAGGAATTGATGTGAAAATAGTAATTGGTGACTTTAATGCTCAAGTAGGAAAAGAGTCTACATTCCAGCCAACTATTGGCAAGCAAAATATCCACGATATGACAAATGACAATGGCTCATGAACGATTAACTTTCCTGCTTCTTGAAGCTTGGCAGTTGGAAGCAGCCTCATAAGAGGATACACATGACTACATGGAGATCAAATGATGCTGCTACTACAAATCAAATAGACCACATTCTGATGAGTGCAAGATTTATTTCTAGCTCGATGAATATGAGCTAATATATACTCAGACCATCACCTATCACATGGATGAAAAAATGAGATACTCTGATCAGTTAAAAGGCATAAACCAGACTTCGACGACTTGCAAAGAAACAATACCTGGGATTGCAAATGAAATATTTGGATTCTAGGAAAGGAGAAGAGATGAACCTTGATTTGATAGAGAATATCATGAGGCAATGGTTTAAAAAAATTTGACATACCCCCTCATGCTTCAGAGACGTACCTGCCACTCAGTAGAGCTATATAGGAGTAAGAGAAGGTCTGATAAGAAATTACATAGAAAAAAAGAAATGGTTATGATATTTCTGCTGAAAAACAGAAGAATACAGGCAACAAAATTAAATAAGAAAATTCTACCAGCTTGTAAATATTGGAATGAAATTTTTCCAATAGCACTGGCAAGTGCTTGTAGAAACTTGAACAGCAACCTAATATCAGATATTCCAGGAATTCTAATTAGATGGAAGGATCATTTTTGTCCTTTGCTAGATGGGAATGATATGGAACAGGACCTAGATATCCAATTACCTGAGGGCCTTATTGAACCTCAAGGTGAGGATGATGTGTATGAAATGCCATCCAAAAACTTAAAAATAGCAAAGTCTCAGGAAGTAGTTAAATATATACACAACATACTTTTGGATGTCTGGCAACAGGAGGAAATGCCCTCTGAACGTAGTAAGACTATAACATGTCCAATAAATAAAAAGGGTGATGTCCTAGAATGCACTCTGGTACATATAAGATCTCCCGCATTCTTTTGGTAAGGCTTCTTCCTTTTGCCCTAGAGGTAAATGGGAGATACCAGGCAGGCTTTATGAAAGGGACATCCGCAATAGATCAGATCTTCACCCTGAGATTGGCATTGGAAAAAGACAGAGAGTATAATATAAATACCCATCCTCTCTTTATTGATTTTCGGGCCGCCTATGATTTTATAATAAGAAAAGAACTCTACAGCGGACTGTTGGAAATGGGCATTCCTGCGAAGCTCATTCGCCTTATGCACATGACCATGAGGAGGGTAAAGTGTATGGTTATGACCTCAGAATATTTTTGCACCCATAAAGGGCTTAGACAAGGAGATTGCCTCGTGTGTCTGCTTTTAAAGTTGGCTCTTGAGTGTGTAATAAGGAGATCTGGAATCCAAATCGGAGGTTCACTACTTTTTTTTTTCTTTGTTTGCTGTAAGCCTTCAATCATTCTATAATCTATCCCTTATTTCTCTTTTCGAGTGACTCTCAACTATTACTTGAAGTAACGACTTTTTTTTATTTTTATATAAATTAAAAATAATAATAAAAAATAACTAATAAAATAAATTACTTAAAAATTAATCAAATGTTCACATTTTAGAAACGCACACCTTAGCATCAAAATTAGTACAAGAAATAATTAATAAATAAAAAGATATGGATAAATACCAATGGCAACGAATATATTTAAAGAAAAAATAAATAAACAATAATCATAATAAATAAATAACGAATATCGACTCAAATAACGACCATACAAGTGATGGAAATAAGGATAAGAAGGATTACAGAGTGTTCAGCAGCCTTGAATTCTTTGAAGGTCGGGAATTCTGCTTGAATTTTTTGTGTTCGAGAAAAAATCGGGAATGATGCCTGAAATCGGCCAGTCAGCGGGAAATTTTAGTTGTTAGACTAATAATTCCATTTTTCCATCAGTACTTAAATTAATTTAATAGCTTTATTTTTCATTTAAATTGATCTGTTAACTGCTTCATTTGATAAAATTTTTTTTTTTCAAGTGACGTAACTTTGAATTCGTTTTGACATAAAACGGTTCCTTGTAGAAATCGACTAGCTATATAACTTAGAAACAACTTAAAACGGGAACTACTCTGTACTTATAAGGCCTAGTTCATTGAACATTGTTTTACCTAAGCTTATTTTATTTTATAGGTTTCTCCTTTGACTCAGCCTAAAAGACAGCAGACGAATCAGCGGTTAAAAGAAAAAATCTATTATAATCTATGGTCTCTCGCCAGTGAAAATTCAAATATGCTTTTGAAATCTAACTTGAAAGGATTAAATGTTATAATTCGTTCAAAATCTGGTGGAAAGGGAGTAAGTTTTAATACTATATTAATAAATGCATGCTCTCATATTTTCTACTAACATAGTCTGATTTTAAATGAAAAATAATTATCAAAACATTTTTCTATCTAATATTCATTTGATATATATTTTTTTATATTGGTCTATGTAATTTTTTTTTATCTACTGCATTTTTATATAATGTATTTAATTTTTTTTTTTAAATTATCCTGATAAATATTATTTTAAAATTTTTAGTACAAAATTTTCAATTTCAATATTCCTATCCATACATTCTTTCCCTAAATTTTTTTTTATGATTTTGATATTCTTGTTTTAATAAAGATAGATCCCATGTTTGTTTTTAGTCGTATTTTCCCCAAATAAAATATACTAGTGCACTGGGTCGAAAGTCACTGGAGATAGGCGGGGGTGCATTTTCTATCCATTTCATAACCCCTATAACATGATTACGGAAGTTTTGCAGGCACATTTCCAATTCTAAATAATTTTTGGATGGTGCAAAAGCATATTACCATCCTCACTGTTGGATTTGGATGGCTGATTTTTGTTTTCTTAAACAATTATATCAGAATTATCTGATTATAATAACAAAACTAATAATTTTCACTGTAGTTTGTTTTTAAAAACTATTTAAATGTTGTGGACTTGTATGGTTTCTGAAATTCATTGAAATACTTGTAGGTATCCTGCTTTTTCAAAGTCAATAGGTGATCATAGGCAAACATAAATGATTCAATGTTGAGTAAACTTGTTTAATGAAGGATTTATTATGGTAACATGCATATAATATAGCATTTAAAACCTCATTCATCTTTTTCTTCTTCTGTGATGGGATATTAAATTTTTTAATATCTTTTATTTTTTTTAAATTAATACAGATACAGTTCTGTGGGAATCCCTTGTCCGGTTCTTCCAACTTCTATTATTAAAATAGAGGTGTTAGATTCCAGCACATTAATATACTTTTTTACTGCCACTGTATCTACATGTTCTTTTGCATGATGATTGCAATTATTTGTTTTAGTGAAATTTTCATACCTTTTGTTTTGGCAGATACTACCTTCTTACGGTGAAATTTAGGCCATTACTTTTTATAATCTAATACATCATCAGATGACAAAGATTTAACTTGAACTTAATTATTGGCACTTGAATCTAAAATTAAATTTTCATTTTGCTCAATTGTTAAAATACGATCTTTAGTTCGCAGTTTTCTTTTCACGACATGAAAATATCAATCAGAAGTGAGATAAAAATGTCATCTGTGAAGGAAGTAATGCATTATCCTATCTAAGCAATCTTTTGCAACTAACATTAAAACTAACTCTAGCAAGGCAGTGATTTGTGTTTTGCCCCTTCCTCCCCAATTTAATTAAAATAATGAGAAAATAATCAAAACAGAATACAGAAATAATCTTGTTAACTTCCAAGCAAAATGGAAGCACCATTGAGTTACCATTTCAACAACTAGCATACATGAATTTTAGAAAATAGATAATTTCAGGACATGTGTGTTTTCTGAAATACACATTAGCTTACAACTGTTATAACTACTGTGAGGCTTAGAAATATTGATATGCAAATCTATTCTATGAAATTTTTACTAATTGTCTTTATGATTTTGTTTTCTAACAAAACAAATATTTTCTACTCAATTATTCAGTAAATCCTTAATTGTTTATTTTGTTTTGGAAATGTTGATGTGTGTGAATAACAAAACTACTTATATTTTCTTTTTGTTCTTGTTTATCCTAAATTATTGCTTAATATTTCTTATTCTTATTAAGTGATAAATTTTGTCTAGGTTAGTGCGTATCTTTTGTATTGGCATTTTTTTACATGAGAGGTAAACTTCGAAGTGGGAACTCTTTAGATGTCATTATTTTTAATATCCTTAATTTAGATTATGAAAATGTATTATTTTTGTGATTGGTTTGTTTTTATAATTATGAATATTAACTTAATTTTATATATTTTTGATGTAAGAATAACTAAATAAATAATTTTTGGACTTAGTTCAATAGAAATATTTTCTTACTTTTCTATTACCTGCTCTTTTTAAAATTAATTAGGTTCGAAATTCATTTTTCAGAAGAAGAAAACTGATTTATTCAAAGTTTCTCCAAAATTAGAATACCAAACTGAATATGGAGCTGAAGTGGTTACATTGAATGAAGGAATGCAGGACTGGGGAAATATTTTTATTAGGCCAGGCTACAAACTGCTGAGAGGTACTTACAAAATTATAACAACATCAATTAACAGTCTTATAATGGAAAAGAGAAACTTTTGTCCATACACTCCTCCAAAACGTTTAATTTGACCAGAGACCGGCAAAATTGTACAGTTCAACAAGATAGAAATTTTATTTAAAATGCATTTTTTGTATCTGTATTCATTGTTTCAATTAGAATAACTTTCACTAGCGGTCTTTATAATAAAAGTGGTGACCATTTTGTTTTTCATTTTTTGGGTTCTAACTTTTTCATATGGTGCCCATTTACTTAAAATGTTCATCTAAATATAAAGTCACCAGACATTCCACATAATGTACCAATTTGGAAAATCTTTTGCCTTTTGGATTACAAAATTTTATTTTTATTAATTACAGACAGTTCTTGACTTACAACACCTTGACTTAAGACGAAACAAAATTTTTTTTTCAATTGCATGCTCCTGGCGTGAACCATCGATTTCGTCTGATATCTGGATGATGGCATCGATTTTTCTCAATAAATGTCCAATCAGTTACCCATTGTCAAGAAGATATTATTAGTAAAGAAGATTAAATTATCTTAAAATAAATATTAAATCCAAATGTAATATATTATGTTACTATTTCCCTATACATTTAGCTAACAAATAAAATATTTTTATGTAAATACTTAATTAATAAATTTTTTGTCTGACTTACGACCAAAGTGATTGTTGAACGAGTTGAACAAAGTCGAAGTTGGGATTGATATAAGATCGTCCTATACTGTTTAATACTGTTTTAGGATTTGTTTTTACTTTAAATAAAACAAAAAACATTGTGCCTGACCAATACTCCATTATAAAACATCTGATCACTTCATCTAAATATGTTGAGATATTTTCCAATGAAGGGAATAAAATACCTGTCCTGACTGATAAAATCTAACTTTTGCGCTCCTGCCATTTTATTTTATAACAATATAAATGTTGCTAAAAACGTTTTTATGGCCCTAAATAACAACAAGAAGTTTAGGCTAAATTGGTTTAGCCGCTTTTCTATGAAACGATATGACTATAAAATCAGATTTATGATCCTCTGCCATTTTGTTTTAAAGATGGCTGATGACAAGTTAATATTGCCTAAAACCTTTTTAATGGCTCAATATAACAGCACTAAAAAGTTTCTCCAAAATAGGCAAGGGACAAAAAGGGATTACAGACTAACAGTTTTGTTTTTGTGTAAAATTTGTTGCATGATCATCCCTCCGATGATTTTTTTTGTATGGATTTTTTTTTATTTATTAAAGTATTTTACCTTTGATTTGATTTTAATTATTATTATTTTTTTTTTTTTTAGCTCGAATAAACCCTTTAACAGGTGATGTTGTAATGTTTGAGGAGAAAACCCTTCAAGATCTTACAAATGAAATAAAGCGTTTGTATAAATTTAATCCACATTCTCGTTTAACTTGTATTCATATGATGCTGGGAAAACTTTTGGAATTTGAACCTGGAAATTACCTCTTATCACATTCACCTGAAAATGAAAATTTTGCTCAACTTTATAAATCAGATAATAGGTATTTCATTTTTTTCTTATACTCTTCAAGATATGTAAATTAGGAATTTATTCTGTCTTAAATTATGTTTATTTTTTTTGTTTAATATCTCCAACTAGTGTAAAAAGGATGGTTTATTCTTTAGGCTGCCAACCTATGTGCCTGTGAGGTACAAATAAAATTATTTATAGAAATTGGAAGATTGTTGTCACTATTTTTATTACCATTATAACCAGAGGAGAGGGGAATGAAAAATAATTAATAACAGCTATGTAAATTGCTGGTAACCTGCACTACTAATCTCTTTGAGATAAGTATACAAGAGTGTGCCAAGTAGTCGTGTTTGACAGTGAAGACTAGACTATTACCCAACAGAAAGCTATGTGAATGCGTGGTATCAAATATATATCAAAAGAAAGTAGACAATGGTGGGTGACGCTGAATAAGTAGCTGAAGGACTATTCTATTTTTTTCAAATATAATATTCACCATAATAAGAGGTAGAATAAGATGATTGGGCCAACTACAATGCATGGCTCATGGAATGTGTTCTGAAATCATGATAGATGAACATTTAAATGAAAAAGTAAAGGCTGCCATATGAATGCGCAGGATATTGGGAGTTAGAATTCGGAGGTAGGATTTTGATGATAGAGGTGAGTGGAGGAGGCCAGGGACTTACGTTGGATTATTTATAGGGCAGAGTAGAGGCGCATAATTGTAGATTCCTTATCATTTAAATCCTATTTCTCCCATTTAATCCTTTGGTGATTTGTATTGTCACTATAAAAGCTACAATAATTGTTTTTTTCTAATTTTCTTGGCATTATAAATGCATATTACTTATTTCAAACTCATTCTGAATTTCTATTGTTAAGCTATCGTTTTGCTCCTCTAAGATCAAGATGTTCTAAAATAAATCATTTGTTAAAGAGAATAAAAAGAAAACACACTAACTCTACATAAAGCCACTCTATAGAGCCTGAGTGTGCCCCAAGAGGCACACTTAAGCAGTCCATGACTGATATAACCGAATAAATAATTATTTGTCACAGCCGGACTCGAGGCCAGGCTCGAGATTTATAATCCAGTGACTTACCCATTGGCCTACCTCATTTCTTCTAAAATAATTTATTACAAACTTATCACCAATCATTAATTAGTGCTTAAAATTAGATTTTAACAGCTTTTTATAGAATTAAAAAATGAGTTTACAGAGAAAAGTTTCCAGAAGTTCAGTTTTTTCTTACTTTATAAACAATCATTACCAATTGAAAAATAATAATTATTGGAATGAATGCGAAAACAATATGTGGATGAATAATTTTGAATATCAACCCAGTAAATTAAAATTTGAAATATTTACAAAACTTTTCATTAATGTCTTTATGAAAATTCTAATTTTTTCAGCAAACATACCTTCAACTTGTCGCTCAGTTACCAAAAGGTTAACCCTGAAGAAATTGCACTACCAAGACCTCAGTGGTGCGAAATAGACCGATTTGTTTTAACCCCAACATTCTTGCATTTTCACCGTATACCAGCTATGTTCCATCCAAAGAGAGCAGTTCCAATTACTTCCAAACTTGAAGTTAGACATAATAAAGGTAAGCTGTCTTGGTAATATAACTGCTACCTCTGTTCATTTCTAATGTTTATCTCATTTTTTCATGTTTCATAAATAAAAAGTAATTGATTTCTTCTTTGTTGCATAATTTCTATTTTAAGTTCATATTTTAGTTATGGTTTTATTGTTGGCAAAACATTGATATAATTCATTAAAAGTTTTTTGAATAAAAACAATCTAACTTGATTTAAAACAATCTTTGTTTTAAAATTACATTATTTATGTAGAATTAAGGGGACTTAATTGTATTTCTTATTTATTAATTCTTAATTAATTTGGAGGACTATTCTTGTTAGCTGCTGTAATCTATATGTCTATTTGAAAATTTCACTCTCGAAAACTGTACTAGAGTTATTGGATATTGCTTTGAAAATATTAGTCAAAAATAGGTGGCTTACTCTCAAGATTTCTCACATGATTCACTCTCGAGTGGGCTCATAGCTTTATGTATTCAAGGTTGTAATTTTGTTATTTCTGAAAATTTGTTTATTTTGTTGTTATTTTTTAGTTTGCTATTTGTTGGTTGATTTGTATGTTTGTTGATTACAGTTGAACAAGAATAAATACTAAAGTACCAATGATACCGTTTGGATTATCAGTATATTTAAGTGATAATTTTTTTTCCTTTACATATTTTCATTATAATATTATATTTTTACATATTTGATATATATTTTTTATTCTACTCAGTGGAATACACTTCCCACGAATCTGCTGAATCCATTTTAGAACATACTTTGTTTTTAGATGTTTGGCAAAATATGTTCATATGATTTCCTTAATGCAGATTAGATGTTATAATAACTCCTTAGCGATGAAGAACTTCTTTTTGTAGCCATTTTCAACTTCTCACACAATTTTAACTTTGTTATGGAGTCTTAGAATTTTGATTTTGGCCTTATTGAAAGGTAACTGAGATTATATTATTTATAACTGAGATTAGTTTTTTAGAAATGAAAATTATATGTATGGTCGTATTTATAGGAAAGGTTAGTGGGGACAGTCGAAACAGTTCATGTATATTAGGCTTTAGTGGAAAAGTCTTGTGTTGGCTATCTAAGAGTTTTTAAGAAAGCTTATAGAGAACCAACTTTAGGCATTAACCAGCTTATCACGTTATCTACTTGTGCAATAGGTTTTCAAGATTGAGATTCTTGTTGTTTGGTTGGGACCTTGTAACAGACCCTGAGCTGAGTGAGTTCATTAATCCAACAAATCTCTTGAGATTCATGGAATCTTCGAAAATTATGTTTTAATTAACAGCCTAGAAAAATAGCACACAATAGATTTGTTTAGATTGTGGTGCTTTTCTGCCAATCGAAAAAAAAAAAATTCATAAACTGTTTATTTATTTCGCACCATGGATTTTTTGGGTATAGTTTTCAGACATTTCAGTTTCTTATGATAAGCAATTGAAGAAGTGGGTTAGTCTTGGAAAGAAAAGTGTTTGTTGTCAGGAGTCAAAGTATGGTTTTTTTTTATATATATCTAAAATAGGCCATTTTAGATGACAGGCAGCCCACAAACATCCTTGGAATGACTTCCTCCTAGCAATACTTGTCAATGTTTTCTTTGTCTGTTAGATGTTCAATGACGTCAGAAATCTTTCGTAGACTCAACATTTTACTGATTACCTGGTATATACTAAAGATAGCATTCGTTCTCACTTTTTATTCTCTTATAAAGATGAACAGGTACTCTGAATCAGTAATCAATTCATATTTCTGGAGCTTGTGCTCCATACACTTAGTAAAATAATAATCAAAAGAATTATAAAGAAAATTAGTTTTGAACGAAAATGGGTTTTAAATAAATAATAATGAGAGTATTTAAGTATTTCATTGTGTAACTTCTATTAATTCAAATAGAACCTGAGCATCTGCTCTGTTTTTAAGGAATGAGCACATGCTCAGTTTTATTACCTTCACCTAATGTTATGAAGAATATTTGTACAAGAGTTTAAAGAAAATTAAAGGGTGGACTCAACAAAGAATAGAATAAAATTTGCTATAGTCTTAACATGCTATTGCTCCATATGTGGAAGATTTAAATTTAAAAATGTTATAACTTATTTTTTATTGTGCCCCAAATTTTCAGTCTACATTGTAGGCCTTCATCAGCGCAGTTTGACAGTTTCTGACGGCTGGTCTTGCTGTTATCAGCTGCCCTGATGAAGGCCAATAGCGTAGGCACACAATTAAAAATAAGTTCCTTCGATTACCGTGTTCATCTTCATTCTTCGACTGTAACCCCCGACCAACTTCTTAAAATTTCATTTAATGTCAACTATACCCACACCAACATAAAATTAGTATAGCTTATTCCAAGGATTTTTCATTTATATTTTCTATTGAGCATAATTTTCAGTAGTCTGTTAGCAGTAATTAAATCAATTATCAAATTAAATTTCATTGCCGTAATAATAAAAAATAATTTTTTTATCGGTTCACTTCTCGACACTAAAAAATCAGAAATTTTAACTAACTTTTTTATTTTTAAGCTAAAAGTGGTAAAATCTTAATTTAACAAAATTATTTTAACATTTATTTTGATGAACATTTTTTAAAAATTAATGTTCCACTTTCTATAAGGTAAGGCAAAAAGTTAGGTGTGCTGTAACTCTGTTTCAACACCTATGGCCATTAGCCACCAAGGCTTGTAGGGTGATTTATTCCACTAACTAAAATTATAAGAAGAATGCTAAATATTTCTCACAATACTCTCTTACTAACCGTAACAATACTGTCATCATTTTATCGAAGTAGTGTTTGGCAATCCTTAAACAAGAGAAGAAACTTAATTTGAACAAGATGGGCATGAGCTAACGTTTGGTTATGAAATTTAGGGATGAAGACTGTATTTACTTACATAATTTATGTAATTCCACTTTTTACAAGTGTTATGTACCTTTTAAAAACAGCTTTAGCATGAAAACAACATGTTATGAACAAAATAAATTAATTAAAGAAATTTTTCCCACATCTAGTAAATCCAAGGCCTCTATGAATGGTGATCATCTTTTATCAATCTTTTTAATATTTTTGTATTTCTGAATCGAAAATAAAAATAAAAAACAGAAATTTGTATGGTATTTGTATGCAGCATAATTCAAAATAAATAGTATTGTTTAAAGGAAACATGTGTTAATCATATTATTTTTTATTATGGTTTCTGCAACAATGGCAGAAGAAGATGTTAATCACTAATTCATAATTAAAGTTAACAATTGAGTAAGTTTGGTTGACCTTAGATATACTTAAGGAAGAAGTTGGTCGGAGGAGGAGAGAGGGGATGCTAACACATTAATAAGTAAGACTTATTAATATTTATTAATTAAGCTATTAATTTATTTATTAAGTCTTACTTATTTTATTTAATAAGTCTTACTTATTAATGTGTTAGTCTTTGACCGCAACCCCTGACCAGCTTCTTCCTTAAAGTTTACAAGATTTTTAGAAAGCTTACTCAGACCGTTTTTCTTGTAGATGAAAGGTTCTAATCATAAATTAAAATTCCTTCTATCTGCCTGATCAAAAGTTTAAAAATGAATAACCATCAACGTTCTTCTTTTATTATTTAATACAAATTTATCACCACGGTTTTGCCTACTATATGATTCTTGTCATGTCACGACACTGACCCTAAAAATAATGAACTAAAAAAAAAAAATTAATTTAAAGAATGAGTGACATCACCACCCGAAAGGCAGAGGACTCATTTTTTCCATTACGCTAATACTGAAATCATTTGATTTTTTTTTTTAAATGAGTTATGCCTGTCTCACAGATTCTGGAAATGTTTAAAAAGAAAAAACAATTAATATTAACAGTTAGACTTACCACAACCTCTCATGATTTGGCTTTGTCGCTTCATTCCTTCATCCACATTGATCTAAGAGAAAAACAAATTTTTTATTATTAAATTAATCAGCCTCCTCTTTCTCTCTTCTATTATTGTACTATTTCATCAAAGTGATGATATTCTATAAAGCTCTCAGGAGAACAAAAAGACTGTCATCCTGCAGAAATTCATTCTCACAGGAAGACAAACACTTTTTATTCTCCTAATTCCAAGTTCCTGTGACCTCAGCCGAATTTTAAAAATTCATAAAGCTCTGTTACGTATACTATTTTCTTGCAGCCATTGTTTAACCCACAAACACTTTGATAAACACATACTTTGCCATTTCATTTCATACTTTTTTATTATTCATAACCATTCCTCTTGTATATACAGTTCCTCTCTCAGCATCCTCTAATTTAGTTATTTGTCTAGAATGAATGGAACAACTGTTGTGCATTAGATTAAATCAGAGGAAAATCAGAATATGCATTAGAAAAAGATGGTGATGAGCAATTGAAATATAGTTGACATTAACCAGTCACATTTCTGTTGTACTCGGCATCCTATTTATATGCAAGATTATTCCAAAGATACAATGGCCTGCTTGAGATTATGATGAACTGGACCTTCTCCACTATCTTTACGTGCTATCCAATGTGGATAGAATTATTTAGGTAAACACCGCAGGAATGCCCTAATTTGCTGCCCAAAGACAGATTTTCAAAGTTTTCTTTTATTATATTTATCAGAGTAGTTATCTTTTGCCTGATAAATGGACTAAGGTTGTTGATTCTGATTAACACCAAAATCACCATATCAAATAATATTTAATTATTTATTATTCTTTTAATATTACCTTTATCTTACTTTGATGATGGGTGTTTATTATCCATTGCATAGTAATCTAAGATCCGTTTAACTTATTAACTTTGGGCAATCTTGAGAAGTTCTTTGATAGGAAATCTAGGAAAAAAAGAACATTAATTGTCTTTGACATATTTTATTTTAATAGTATGGCATAGTATAGTATGCAAGACTTTACATTTATTGTAATATATATGTAGTATATTATGCTAATAATGGCTGAAAACGACATTTATAGTGTCCTGCTGATAAAACGAGTGGGTGAGTATTAATAATACCAACTTACGTGTTACTTGGGGAATTTCTTGAATATCAGTGCAGCAAATATATATATATATATATATATATATATATATATATATATATATATATATATATATATATATATATATATATATATATATTTTAAATATACATAGTTTATAAAATCATTACAAAATCTGAACTATTTATATGCATATATTTTTTTCCAGGTGTAATGAAAAAAAGTTTGGTGGTAAAGAAAAAGAAGAAAGCTGAAAGGAAAAAAATTGAAAAGCAGCATATGCTGAAAACTATTTCAGACTCTGATACTTAAACAAACAGCTTTGTTTGTGTTTTGTGATATTTGTGAAAGAGTCAGGCTGTGATTTATTATTTAATTATAAAAGCTAAGTGTGTGCCAATTTAAAACAGTTGTTGATTCTTTTTTTGTCAGGATAAACACTTAATGATTAATATTATTTATATTTTCAAAGTGTATAAAAAACAATAAACTTTGTTTATTATTAATTACTTATTTTATTTTAGCTTGTGGATTTTATTTATTTCTGTTTTATTTCTTGTATCTATTTACACTTTTTACATTTATTTTATAAAATATAGTAAACAATAATATTATTGTGATATTTAAACTGTAATAATGGATTTATTTATTCACATCCTATACTTTATAAGTACATATTCATAATAATGTATAAGACTTTTTTTTTCAAATAATAATTTTGTATTAGTAAATTATATACAGTTACATTACCTCCTTGTTATCAGATTTCATACTACTCAGATAGGTACATTAATTTTTAATAATGAAAGCAGTGTTCCATGTCTTTTTGCACAATGATTTGTTCTTTTATTTGAAGACTGGACATTGATTTGAATTTGCTGAAAGTAATGGATAGTATACATGGTAGAAAAATAGAAATGGAATTCAAGAGGAGAGAGACTAGGAAATTATTATTTTCTGACCCAACTTCTGGCTCTAATTTTTACTAGAAATTTCTAAAAATAATTTAATGCTAATAGTTTTAACCTGAATAAGTGTACTATATAGATATAATAGGTATGGTGTCAAATCAGAAAGGCGTTGGTAAAAATGGTTCCTAAGTGATAGTTCTTTCATTTCAGGTTAGGTTTGAAGTAAAGAAAATAGAGAAATTTAAAAATCAATTTTGTATTGAACTAAATGAGGTGAAAGAATTATCACTTATGAATCTTTTCAAGAAAATCTCATTGTCTTTGTTTTGATGCTTATGCCTTTCTGCTTTGAAACCATTGGCATGCTAGCGAATTGGGGAAACAAACAGAGGAGGGGAACTAAAAGGTTATTTGTTGGAAATTTTCTTTTATAGTTCCTCCTCCCCTCTCCTCCCGGCATTAGATGCATTGCGATCTTATAAGGTCTATTGTTCACTGGCCTTTGCGAATCTGATCATTTGTGGATTTATCAGTTCACAGAGCTTAGGTTCTATTATATGGTCACAGCCAAAATGGAAGTACCATATTCTTGCTAAAGTATCACATCTACATATTATGTGATATGCCGTTTCTTCTACTCCACAGGAAAATCTGCAGATGGGTGATTCAACCAATCCCAAGATCGAGAGATGTTTGTTCAATTGGCAGTGTCCTATATACAGTCCTGCCATACCTCTCAGAGTAGTCCTATACATTGATAGAAGTATTAAGCTTCTTTATTTGCAAGGCCCTTCTAGAAACAGTTTAGACTGTTGTTACTTCCTTGTACGAAGTAAAGGAAGTATTATATTCGCGAAAATTTTCGGTTTTCAGATTTCAACGGAAATATCCATTTTGACCATCCCTGAATCCATTTTGACTAGTTTCGTCATGGCATCTGTACATTCGTTCGTATTTCACATAACTCAAAAACAGTTAGCCGTAGAAAGTTGAAATTTTATATTTAGGATTGTTGTAAAATCTAGTTGTGAACCTCCCTTTTTGGTCACTGCTTGATCACCGGAAGTGGTACTTTACTTGAAGGTCATAATTGATTTTTATCCAAAATCATATTAAAATGCTATGCAAAACTTCTCAAATTTAGTATTTATAACTTATATATTGATTTAAATAACATACTAGATTTTGGTCTAAATTGGAAAACCAGAAGTGGTACTTTACTTGAAGGTCATATTAGACTTTCATCAAAAAATAGATTAAAATATAATGTAAAACATCTCAAATTTGGTAAATAGGACTTTTATATCGATATAAATGTATTTACTAGATTTTGGTTGATTCGTGAGCGGAAAAGGTCATATACTTTACTTAAAGGTCATAATAAGCTTACATCAAAAATTATATTTAAATTAAATACATAAATCATATGTTTCGGTAATAAAGGTTACAAACGCAATTTGGTTTCCAATCCAATTTAACATTTTTATTACTTGTTTTAATTGTTAAAATTGAGTCTAAAATACTAGTTTTCCTCCCCATTTGTGAGATCAGCAAGTCTTCATCATGAGAATAAGACATTAGTTAAGTGGGTTTTTCCGCTTAAAATGTCGAAACTGTCCATTTCTAATGCTTTATCCAGTGATATTGACAATTTTATTGTTGTCATGGAACATAAAGAAATATCTTGGAAACTAATTACCCTGACCTACTGAAGGAAAACGACATATAATAACGGAATGAGACCTCCAGTGACAAGAGTGTGTGTGTGTCAATAGATGGATGACGGGACGCCGAGTGTCGTTTTTATTGTAATCTTCGGAAATTCACTATCACTTTTTGAGCCACGGATTTATAATTTAATAGGCGTACAAGGAAGTCATGTGTTGCCCACATCAGATATTTTCTTTGTATTTATAGTCTGACCTTAGTTGGTTCTTACAGCTCCCTTGATTCGTCCTTTTGCATAGCTGAGGCTAATGCCACAAACGGGATCTGGTGCAAAAGATACCTGTTCTGAGCCCTTCCTAGCAAGGCCATCTGTCCTCTCATTGTCTAATACACCTAAATGACCAGGCACCCAATAAACTTCTTGTTGGTTAAGGTTGCTCATACTCTCCTCCATCAATTTGGATTGTGCCGTGTAACCACCTAGGGGACCTATGGCTGCTTGGCTGTCTGTGTATATTTTAATTTGTCTGTTCCTTATACCCTCTTTTATTAAGGTTTGGACACAAACATTGATTGCCATTACCTCAGCCTGAAAGACTGAAGTATGTTCACCAAGAAAACACCTGGATTTGTCCATTTTCCATATACTGGGCCCTGAACCAAGTTCTGACAGTGTCTATGAGATTCAGGAATGCCTCCTTAAGTGCATTGAGCGAGCGACTATGTCGATATCATCCGCAAGGGCAAGCAGTTGGACAAGTCTGATGTAGATGGTCACTGTCGTTTGAATGCTTCTTCTTTTCCTTCCTCCTTGAAACTTTCAGTGTGGAGGAGCCTCAACCCATCTCATCCGTTCCTCTCTATCTTGTATGAGTTGTCTCATTTGAACAAGATTCTTCCCCTTCTTTTCTCCCAACTTGCGGATATATTCATTGTAGACAATCCTGGATCTTCCTCGAGGTCTTGAGCCAGTAGGTCTGGCCTCCATTATCTTCCGTGGGTCTCTGTCCTGACTCATCCTGCTTACGTCAGTTGTCGCTTGTGCAAGGTATCCATTAATGCAGTGATCTCTAGTTCTTCTCTAATTCTTTTATTCCTTACACAGTCTCTTCTAGTTTTACCTGCTACTCTGCGTAGATATTTGATTTCTACCGCGGTGATTCGGCGGATATTCTTATCACTAGCAACCCAACTCTCACTTCCATACATCAGGGTAGGGAGAATTATCACTTTAAAAATATGGAGTTTGACTTGCTTGCTTACTTCACGTTTACCTACAATGGTGTTACAAATTTGGTTATAGACCTCATTTGCTTTCCTTATTCTGCTTGAAATTTCCTGTTCTATCTTTCTCGTCTTGCTAATAACTGTTCCTAAGTAGGTATAATCGTTAGCATTTTCTAATATTTCTCCTCCACAATAAAATCTCTCATTTCTTGCCTCTTCCCTGGAAACAATGAGTACTTTGCTCTTGGAAGTATTTATCTTCATGGCTTTCCGCAAAAGCTCCTCCTGCCATTCAGCTATCGCTTGCTGCAGTTTCTCTTTTGTATCAGCAAGTAGCACAATGTCATCAGCGAATAAGTAGCATTTTGTGAGAATTGTCCTGAGATTCCACTTTTCTATTGTTGTCCAGGGTGTCCTTTTACAAATCTTATGGATCTCATCCATCAGAAGTACGAAGAGGAGGGGGCTCAAGCTAACCTCCTGTTTTACTCCTCGCTTTGGAATGGTTTAGATGCTTGATTAGTTACACGTATTATACTTTTGGTTCTTGATATGTTGATTTTATAGCATCTATTAGACTTCCAGAGACATGCTTCAGCTGAAGAGATTCCCATAAATGTTTCCTAAGAACAGAGTCAAAAGCTGCTTGTAGGAAGAATACAACATACATATTCCTGTCTCTCTCCCACGCCTTTTCAAGAATATTTCTCAAGATGAAAATATTATCCTGTGTTTGTCTTCGTTTGAATGCCCGAGTTTCTTACTACTTTTTCAAGGGCAAAGTTAAATTAAAGTTAAAGTTAAATTAAACGCTAGGGCATCTCCTTGCCTCAGTTCTCATATCGAGTCAAATTTTGGTGACAAATTTGACTGCACTTTGACTTTGCACCTCACATCTTTCAGTCATTTTAATGAGGCCTATCAATTTTAGTGGGATTCTGAACTCATGCAATGCTTTGTAGAGTTTAGGCCTCTTGATACTGTCGTACCCACTCTTGAAATTAATGAAAAGATGACGAGTGTTCATTTTGAATTTAGTTGACTTCTGGAGTATCATCCTTATGCTGAATATTTCATCTATCGTTGACTTTCCTCTTTTGAATCCCGTCTGATACTGTCCTATTTCTCTTTCTGCAAAAGGAAGTAACTTTGAGCACAATTTATTCGAAATGACTTTATATGCACATTGGAGTTGGGTAATGCCCCGATAATTTGAACATTGTAAGATATGTGTGTGTGAGTTAGTCCTTGCAATCTTAGCAACATAGTATGCGTCTGTATTTCTTGACCAGAAAGTTTGAGTGCATTGCTAGCACCTCATCCTCATCGATCATTCTAAACAAGTTACCATGTTCTTGATTAGTCAGATATTTGGATCTTGTTCCTAACTTTGCAAGTTTATATGCCGTACTTAAAGCTTGCACTTTTACCTCTATATGCAATGGACTCATGTTCAAAAAAACTTCCATAGTAGCAGTAGGGGTAGTACTCATGGACCAATAGACATAAGGCACACCAGCCTTTGCAGCTTGTCAAGCAATGCTCTAGCTTTGCTCATTGTGGCCTTATGCCACCACACTATGACAGCATACAGATAAATGGGTCTACCTACAGGCTTTTGCATGTACAGATGCATTATAATGCCCTTAAGTTAATCTTTCCAATGTGGCTGGCCCATTTAAATTTATTACCTAAAGTGACCCCTAGGTATTTTACTTCATAGCAGATGTTAATCAGAGTCCTGTCTAAACATGGCGATCTGATTATTAATCTTGTGTTAGTGAAGATACAAAGTTTTGAGGGTTGAAACCAAGTCTATTGGGCACCATTCAGTCAGATGATCCATTGATTCCTTGAACAATTTAGAAATAGTTACTGGAAATCCTCTACCGATTAGTATAGCGATATCATCAGCATATCCCTGTGTATAAAATTCTGCAGCATTTAGCTTTACTAACAGAGTCAACAAATAAACACCATAGAAGGGGAGATAACACACGTCCCTGTGGGTATCCCCTATGGGTTTCATCCATAGTTTGTTGTGTCCCATTTCTGATTCAAGAATTCTTTCCTCTAGCATTATGTTAATTCATTCAGCAGCTAAAGACCTGATATATTTCCTCTCTAAGGCTAATGCCATAGTATTAAAGGAGGTGTTATCAAAGGCACATTCTGTGTCAACAAAGATGCCTGCCATAATCTCTTTATGAGTTAGGGTTTTCTCACTTCTGGAAACCAAGTAATGAACAGCAGTTTCACAGGATTTGCCCTGCGTGCTAAGCAAATTGAACGCTATAAAGTGGTCTTTCTGCTAACATACTATCCGTAATATGTCTATCAATTAGTTTTTCCAACACTTTTATCATAAATGATGTCAGACGCATAAGTCTATAGGACTTGGAATTGTCATACGACTCCTTTGCAGGTTTTGGTGTGTAACACACTTTAGCCACCCTCCAGCTGTAAGGAATGTAGCCAAGTGCCAGACTTCCTCTTAATAATATGAGAAGATATGGTTTTAGTACTGATAGGTCTTTCTGTAATATGGCTGGGAAAATTCCATCAGTGCCAGCTGATTTGAATGCAGCAAAATAATTTATCGCCCATTCTATTTTTACAGAATTGACAATTCTATTTGCTTCTACCTATTTATCTCTACTACTCACATGTCTATCGATAAAAGGATTGTTTAAAATCTCATCCAACAGTTTCGCAGCCAGGAAAATACATATCCACCATTGAAGTCCCCTTCTGCCCTGCTGAGTCCAGTATTCCCTGGTCTGACCCCTTGGATTGGATCCTAAACGTGGAGGTTGTGTCATTAATTTTATTACAGAATTTCCTCCAAGACCCTCTTTTAGCTCTTATTCTCTCTTCGAGCTGTTTTGTGATATTCAGTTAGTGCTGTATAATGTCTCATCTGTCTGTTATTTTGGCTGAGTTGAAGAAGCTTCTTGTGAGGGCTCTCAGCTTGCCAAGTTTATTATTCTACCAGATTATATTCCTGATGGACGTAATAGTTCAGACAGTGTTATTGTCAGTGTATGAGTATTGCTTTAGTGATGAACTGCCAAGTGTCTCTAATAACCCAAGGGCATCATTTGACCTCTTCCTCGAGCTGTATGCTATAGGAATTCCAATTAATAAGTTTTGAGTTCCTATATACCTCAGTCAAAATGTTAACAGATAAAATTTAATGTACCAATGGTCTGAGCATGATTCCTCATCAGAGACTTGCCAGCCCTTAATCCTAGAGCATAAACAATGTGTACTTAAGGTAATATCAATGACCTCATATCTATTTCTATTAACAAAAGTGACTGTATTGCCTTTATTAAGAATAAAGTATATTACCTAATATACACTCCACTATGGACTCACTTCTCTGGTTGTTGTTGGTAGTCACCCAGAGACGATTGTGAGGCTATAAGAATGCCTTTGTCATCCCATTCCTTCGATCAGTTTCCTGAACACCTCTGTTAGGATATCCTCTTCATAAGGGAGGTATATAGAAGAGACAATAATGCTCTGCCCAAGTATGCCCAGTCACTTTCTTCACTCTTAAATAGGTAAGGTTCTTGTATCAGAATATAAATTTCCTTACCTTTGCTACATTACGCCACATGGGGCTGTGCAGTATTGCAGATTGATCTGCAGCAGTCTTAGAACCATCTCTGCATCATTGATTGCTCGTCCCTGAGGGGCCACCCTCCCAGCGGGTGCCGAGATACAGTGCCAAGCCCAGGCCTCAACTAAGCAGAGGACCTAACCAGCACGCCTCCTCAGCCACTGCCACAAAGCCACCTCTGTCTGTCCTCCCGCAGCCAGTACTTGGTTTCAGCACCAAGTTACCAGAAGTTGATGTCTCTGAGATAGCGACCCCTTTCTTCTCCTCTCCTTTAGAATCGCTTCTGGTCACAGTTACCTTCTTCTCCACATTCGGTTTAGGCGGCTTCTTCTTGTCAAGCACCCTAAAGACGACCTTGCTGACTCCATATGTCATCAGCAAGTTCCGTCCCTCAAACTACATGAGGCTGGTCTCCGGAATACAAAAATTCCGAAGAACCCATTCTCCTTTTTGGTACCTATGATCTTCCATCTATCCATTTCAGATAACAAGGAGTTTTGTAGGTGAGGTCTCTTCACAACCTGATCCTTCAGAAACTGCTCACCTGGGAAGAATGCTCCTGCCTTGAGAGCCTTCTGGAGTTCAACACTACTAGTTCAGAGCTTGATGCCGCCACCACTGATAGTGAACTTCTTTACTTTGCCCGACAACCAGTCCTTAGCATCCTGGTTATCGTACACAATATGATGCATCCTCTGAGATGGTTGTTGAAACCACTAAATTTGGACTCCTTCATCCACCTGGTCTACAAAGCTGATCAGCTGGTGCTTCACCTCCTCGCCCTGTTCTTTAGTCATCCGAATGGATGGATATTCAATGGGAATAACCGCCACCCTGCTTCTTCCAGCAGCAAGTGCATAGGAGATAATACTGGAGTCCTCACCCCTAGCCCTTTTAGCCTCAGGTGCCAAGGTCCCTGGTAATGATCTAGTTCTCTTTTCTGAGACAGGTCCAGATCCTGCCAGGTCCAACAGTATCCTCAGGCAATGTTCCAGCCTCCTTTATCTTCCACTGTGCACCAGAGAAATTTTATCTGGGAGTTACAACCACATCTGTAAACATGGTATCCCTACCCTACCGCACTGCTCGACTCCATAGCGTCGAGATTGAACTTCTGGATGCATCTTTTTCCTCTTCTTGGCAGTTCCAAAGGAGTCTTCTTCAACCAGTCTGGTCATTAGCTCCTTCAGTTCTTCATTTTTAGTTTTTGGGTTAATTTTGTTCCCATGACTACAGGTACTACCTTCTTTCCCTGCAATGGCCAATTACATGGAGTGCGCCTGGTGCCCCAAGGAGGTCGACTTGACAGTTTTTTTTATACACCTCCTATCATTCAGCCACGGCTCGAACACTCTCCACCAGAATTGGGTGTTTGTAGGCCTATCGCAACTTGATATGCCTAACCACCTCTGTCTTCAGTGAGTCCATTGGACTCCCCCAGAGGACACCACTACAGTAGACCAACACCTGGGACAAGGAAGGCTGGGAATGCAAGCTGTGAGCAGGGCACTATGGCAGGGCAATATGTTCTGCTAAGAGTAGAGGAGACTCCCACACCTGTCTCCTTCTCTAGTCCTCCTGTTATCCTATCCATTTGCCCCCCTCCTTTTCTAAAGAATATCCTATAAGCTTAGAATGATGATAATTCACCCTAACAAATAAGGTAAATCTTGCAGGCTTTCCAATGCTGCAGGCTGTATGGCACCTTACTCAGTCAGATTTTTGGTTTCCTCCAAAATTTTCTCTTAGGGACCAATATTTTCCTTCTATTTTGATTAGGGTGTAAATGAAGTCTGCATTTTTTCATTTTAAACTCTAAAAGTACTTTTTAAACAAATAAATTGTGTTTAATCAGATATTTCCCATTCCCTGAGGTTAGATATGTGTTTTAAATTCAGTCTATTCGATGATCGGTTTAATGAAAGTTTTAAGCATATTTTTAAAATGGAAGAATGCCCTAAATTCATGCTATCTTGTGCCAAAAAAAAAAGGAAATGCTCCTAATGTTGTGCAGGAAATTAATAAAGACTGTTTCTAATTGGGCTGAATAGGTTTAAAATTTTCACATGAATCTCAAAGTTAGTCCCGCTCAGATTACTTTTGATTATTGAATTGGGAAGGGCCATATAATTGTTTGAGAAGAGATGGGTTAAAATGATGGAAATTGATGCCTTATATTTTGAGCAAACTATAATTATTTTAATATTAAGGTAAAAAAATACTAGACTTCCTTTATACTGCAGTATTATTTAGTTTTGTTCTTCTGTTTTCATTGTGAATTTTGTTAAAAAGTGCTTCTTGCTCACCATTTTTCTAAAAAAAAGTTATTAAAAAAATATTTAAATTTTGATCCTTAAAAACATTTTGAGTGTCATCAACTTCTTATTACCTTAGGGAAGAACTTTGTTTTTCCCATTTGTAGTGTTCTATCTTCATCAGCTCCTATCACTTCCATTCTCCCGTTTTTAATGTATTTCACTTAGAATGCAGTTGAATTTTATTTTGTATGTAGTATTATGATGTAATTTTCATAATATATTTCTCGTAATTTCTCATATCACAAGTCCAGTTTGAGAAGATCTACCTAATTAAGCTGTTTCTAAGCTCAGGTTAAATATTGTAAGAAATCCTTTTAGTATGTAAAATTAAGGATAGTGTTGTCCCGTTGTTTTCTGTTTTCAATGGGCACATTTTGAATCCATAATTAATTATCATCAGATAAAAAGTGTTACATTATTGGTGGCCTAATCCTGTGTTTCTTAAACTTTGTTACCCAGCAGAGACCTTTTTGTTCTCAAATTGTATTTGAGGACCTACTCTGACAGACAAGTGTAGATGAATTTTTCAGTTTTATTAAATGGGTAAAAACTAGAGCAGCCTCAAACTTTAACAGCTGATGTCAGACCTATTTAATTTATTTTTTTTTTAAATATCTAGTTTACCATTTAAATTTAAATGCTATGAAAATAATATTGTGTCTAAGTACATCCCTAGAAATTTTTTGGCCTTAATGACTAGTTTAATTTACAATGGTTGATAGAATTTAAATATTTTTATTGTTCCAAATTAATAAAAACAGATAATAATAATAATTTAAAGGCTAACATTAAAGACTACCTTGAGATTTTTTCTATGGGTTTACAATTCAAGAAAAGTTATCTAGTTACTGGTTTTATTGTCACCTGAATTTTGTTGAGAGAAATAGAGGCTTATAAACCTTCTGATTTCAAAGTTTAAACTCGCTGTTGAAAAATTTGTAATGAACAAAATAAGTAGGTATATAAAATTTATTTTAGGACCAACATTTCTTACTGAAAATCCCATTTAAAAATAAAAAATTTAGGTTGTGGTATTTGCTTCCAAAAATTTTTTCTACTGATCCTAGAAAATTTCCATTTTTTTTTAAACCATCTTGGATCATTATCAAATGAATTGCCACTTTGGTGTCTTTAACTCTTAAGGTGTTGCAGAGTCAATAGTTCTGTATTTTCGTTCTATGTAATTGACATTTTAAAGTATCATTTGTTAAAAATGTGTGAAAAATTAAAATTAGAAAACGATTTGTATTCTTGAAAGATCCATGAGCGTCACAATCCATAATAGGTTTTGTGAATTTTCAGTAATTTTTTTTTTACTGAATAGTTTCAATAGAAAAAATTAGGGGTGGTTTTTAACTTCGTAATTGCTTATAGCACGAACTAGTTGCACGTGGTAAAAATTATTTCTTGAGGATATAATTTTAAATAATAAAAAAAAAACTTTGTCCGAAATATCCGTCTGGATTTGGCCAAATGACGGGCTAGTGGGCAGAGCATCATGGTAGCGGGACGACGGTTGAGGAGATAGCTCCCTCAAGAAGTGATATAACCCAATCAAATAAAGTGAAAAAAAGGCCTGAAAGAATAGGTTCCTACCTATCACCTGTCGGCGGCGGGCACGTGAAACTATAGCGCCGTTTCGCTATCGTTTTCTGCGATTTAGGTATCGTTTTCTGTAAGTTAGGTTTTTTTATCCTAATCTAGTTTTGCCTGGAGAATGTGATAGTGAATGTAAGTCAGTGAAAAGCGAGGAAGTTCATTTATTTATTTCCTCCACTTGGGTCAATACATTTTTGGAAAAAAGCGATTCCTCATCAAATTCAATTAACAAAACATCACCGTGTGTGCCACAATTATTTATTTTTTTTATTACCTCCGTTTATTGTATGTCACAAATAGTTTCCGGAGAATTTTATTATTAAATGTGACGAATATCTTATTGACGGGAAGAATCTTGAGTTTCCTAGGTGTGGGTGGAAACTCCCCAAAAATGCAGTGCATCAAATTTTCCCTAGCTTGCCTAAATACCTTACAAAGGTAACGAATGAATAAAAACCTTCTCAAATAATTTCGAAATCAAAGTTAAAATAATATATTCCTGAAAGTAATAACAGTTTTGAATCCTATGAAAGCCAAGCCTCCTTAGAAGTATCTGGTACTAAAACCGTGGGGAATAGCATTGGCCAAGAAAATTACATATTACGAAAACGAAATATTTCTTTGAAAATGAAGTTAATTAAAACACAAAAGCAGCTTGTAAGTGCCAACAAATACAAATCAAAAACAAAACAAATGTCTGATCTTGCAAACCAGGATTGAAAGCTAAAACAAAATTTGGCCAATGTATCTCAGTTCACTGAAATACTATTAGACTTGGTAACCTGTATATTAGACTTGGTAATAGACATACTACTATAAGACTTGGTAAATACTATTGCTCAAAAGCATAATGTTTCAGGTGAAACTGGAATGCGCTACATAAATAGAGTACTATTAGAGGGCATTCTTTTCCACGTAAAATCTTCAAAAGGTTACTGGCATTGACGAGAGTATGGTTTGCTTCCTTTTCCATTTATTAGTTACCTGCGAAAAATATCTAAAGATCGGAAATGTTCTTACGACATTAATGGCAAAGCCATAGAGGCAGTGGCGTAGCCAGAGGGGGATCCGAACGCCTCTTCTTCCCTCCGAAATCATAAAATACTTTACTTATTCTTATCTGTAAACAAAAATTGTATAAACCTATTTGAATGTTTTTTCATAAATAATATACCTATGCGTAGAAAATATTATATAGAGAGAGTACCGGCTTACATTCCCAGTTGGGGTGGGTTTCTTTAAAGTAGATTCTGTTTGGCTAGACCAAAGTAGCTCCGAATAGCAGCACTGATTTTCCTGTTGATTTCCTGGGAGATGTCATTTTGTGCATTAACCTCCAAACCCAGGTATATAAAGCTTTGCATCTTCTCAAATTTGTAGGGTCCAACCTCAAACAATTCAGCCCCTGCTTCTGCTCCTCCTATTCTCAAACACTTCGTCTTGGTTTCATTGATGACCTAGCCAAGTTTTTTGGCTTCTTCTTCAAGGGCAAGGAACGCTTCTCTGAGGGCACGTTCAGATCTGGCAGCAATGTCGAAGTCGTCTGCGTACCCAACAACTACACTGTGCTATTAAACAATGTTGTCCGAATTTGGATGCCTGATCGGCGCACTGCTCGTTCCCCCGCAAAATTAAAAAGGAGGCATACAAGGGCGCCTCTCTGTCTAACACCACAGTTAGTTATAATAGGTCCAGAGCGGTCGGATGCAATGCGAACCACACTGTTCGAACCCAACATAGTCATCCGCACCCGACGAATCAACTTTTTGGGCACTTTCATTTCTTCTAATGCCTAATAGAGCTCCGGTCGAGTCACACTGTCGTACGCTGACTTGAATCAAGAAAAATGTGATGTGTAACCATCTTCCGATATTAAAGCTAAATATTCTGCTCCAGAATATTTATTATCATTAGAACACGTAAATTTTCTCCATTTTTCATCAATTTTCTTGTATAAGCGTCATTGAATTCTGCTCCAAAAAGCTAACAATTTCGTTGGATTTTTTTTTTAAGTTTTCTTAAAACAATTAAAATTATAAAGAGTTGAATTCTGCTCCAGAAATCTACAAAACACATATCCTCGTCCCTCTTAAAATTTTTTTTCTTGAAATCGGTGATACTATAATTAGTGGAACTCTGCTCTAAAAATCCGCAACACACTCAAATTTTCTACCAACACTCAAACATTGTCTCGAATAAAGGCGAAATTGTGTAAATTATCTATATTTCAGATATATTACCTATGTATATTAAATAGGGAGAAGCGGATATATTAGCTAGAGAGAGACCGGGTAATTCAAAATGTTTAGTGAAGGGTCAACATTCTACCTAATATATCTCCGAAGCGAATTTTAAATGAATCGCGGGAAAAAGTAGGAGAAATGGGAAAGGTACTGGGTTAACAATGCCCCTCCATAAAAAGGTGGGAAATCTGGCTAAACTCCACATGAACATTCTGCTTACGTAAGGTTGGTTTGAGTATTTATTGTGGGCATGCGCAGCGTGCGTAAAGTATACTCAGGTCTTAAAATCTAGACCGGTTTAAGGTCGTCAGAAGCTCTGCGGAAGAATTGCCCTACACAAGTTTTACAGAACGATGTGGGACGCTTAAAAATATGAAATATTTCCAAAAAAAAAAAAAAAACGAATTTTGTCATTCTTTTTGACCTTAGACCTTAAATAACTTGAGATGCCGACACGAGATTTTATGACTTTTTAGCCAACATTTAGAAAGTCATAATAAAGATTCATACAAATTTTCAGCTCAGTATCCTCCATTCCGAGGTTGAGCCCTTATTTGACTGGGCGGGCGTTGGCCGCTCCTCGCCCCCTCCAAATCTCAGCAAGCATCAATAGTGAACTATAGCCGTTTAGTTGTGCTTACTCCCTACTCTGCGAGCCCATCCAGGCCCTTTTTCTTCTTGGAATTGTTTACTGCGAAGTAACTTAGTACGAAGTTATGTGCTCCGCGCTGATCTAGACTTACAGAATACGACACTACTTAAAATTTCATCTTACATCTAAGACAGCCAGGCTATTTAATTTTTCCTATTTCTTAGTTGGTTTTAGCTTACATATTTTATTCTTTCATCTAAATTACTTTTATTTTACTTTTTGTACATAAAATTATTACAGTGGGATGAAATGACACTCTTTTATTATTGATGGGGGTAAATCACTCTTTTTGTTTACTTAAGGAAGAAGCCGGTCGGGTGGTGCGGTCAAAGACTACATTAAAGACACATTAATAAGTGAGACTTATTTATTTTGTTCCAACATTTCGGCGTAAGTTTTAAGTCATTATCAGGGCAAAAAAGAAAAACAAAATAACAACATTGAAAACGACAGAGGCAATACCAATATTTTTTACCGTTACTAGTACTGCCTCTGTCGTTTTCAATGTTGTTATTTTGTTTTTCTTTTTAGCCCTGATGATGGCCTAAAACTAAGGCCGAAACGTTGGCACAAAATAAATAAGTCTCACTTATTAATGTGCTAGTCTTTGACCGCACTCTCCGACCAACTTCTTCCTTAAAAATCATCTAAACTGCGGCGATGATAGAATTATTTATAAAGTGTTAGCACAGTCAATGGATCACCAATTTCAACCAAATTTTTTAAGGTGATTCAACATCCAAAAATATTGGACGCTTGACCCGGCGTTCGTTCCGATGGGTTCTAGGTGCCGAGATAAAAATAATAAAGTAGACTGAAACTGCTATATTTTATATCTCGAGTTTGGAAAATTATATCGACTTGGTTTTCCCATTTGGAACGTTCTTTGTTTCTCCGATTACATTAATAGAAAAATTTTATAAATACAATCTAATAAAACTTTTAAAAATAATTGTTTTTTGGTCAAATAAATTTTGAAAAATGTTCAGATTTTTGGGTAAATTATTCTTATTGGTTTGTTTACTCCAAAAATCAATTTCAACATGATGCAATAAATTTTTATCTGCTAAGAAAGAAGAATCTTACCTCTTTTCATCGAGAACAAGAACATCGAAATCAGATAAACTAAAGACGAGATACAAAGCATCAAATCGAAACGTAATTTTGTGGCTTTAAAAATGTAGAACCCCCTCGGAACTGAATTTTTTTTCAGTGAAGTTTTCAGTATAATAGTTTTTCATGGCGTTGAATGATTTTTGGAGTAAACAAATCTATAAGAATAGTTTAACCAAAAATCTAAACCTTTTTTTTAATTATTCCAAAAAACAATCATTTTTAAAAGTTTATATTTTTCCATTAATGTAATTTGAGAAACAAATGTTTTGTTGGGAAAACTTCGTCGATATCATTTTCTAAACTCGAGATATAAAGCAAAGGCAATTTCAAGTCGTTTTACTCCGAAAAAAATAGACTACTGCAGTGGGTCGAACGAAGGTCGGCGGTGAGCGGCGCGACTGCGATTTCTATCCGTTTTATAACCCCTAGAGCACGATAATGGAAAATTTGGAGATGTCTGATATATATTTATATATATATTTTTTCCCGTTACATTTGAGCACCTCCAGCGGCCCCCTTTGGGTCAAATGAGCTGAAATTCGGCATGTAGGGCTTTCTTCAAGGCAGAACGATACCATTAAAGAATGGGTAAATTCCAGTCAAAATTTCGGTATGTTTACCTGAAATTTCGGCGTTTTTTAAGTTTTGCGCATCGCTACAGCTCCACCATATTAGTTTATGGGACTGAAAATTTGTATGTGAATTGAGTTGGTGTCGGGGAAGTATCCTTTGGGGGTCTCGACTTGGTCCCCCCACTCCCCTGGGTTTTCCTATTTTTAAAACATTTGCGCACCTTTAAAGTCCCTCCGAGTTAGGGAGCTCAAAACCTGTTGCATTCGAAAAGAAATTAAATTACCTATAAAACAAAAGAAGTTTCATCTAAATCGGACGGCTATTAGTAAAGATATGGCTATTTCAACTGTTTCAATGCCTTATTAGTCGTTTTTTCCCCGAAAAAATGTGTCATTTTCGGTAAATTGTAATTTCATATGTAAATTTCGGTATGTTAGGGGACTGCCTTTTGTGGGAAAATACGACTTTAGTGACGGAGTTCTACTGCTCACGGATTTTTTTTTTTTTTTCTCGGCTCTTACGGCCCATTGGAACGAACGCCGAGAAACGTGACAAATATTTTTGGATTTAGAATCACATAAAAAATTTTGGTTGAAATCAATGACCCACTGTGCACTCCCCTATTTCGGTCCAAGCTCCAATGGCCTTTTCCTTCTCCCTCTCTCCCAAATATATATGAGTGCATGTATACATAATTTTTTGTTTTCATATAAATACGACAATAAATTAGAGATATTTCCCTTAAATTAAAATTAATTTTCAAAATTTAAGAAAAAAATAAAACATTTTACAAATCTTTGCTTTTGCTATTAATTATATTGTTCGTTTAGTTGGCAACGGATGGAAGTTGATTTGACTTTGTAAAAACGTTTTGAAAAAATTCAAGTTGTAAATTATCTAATTCAGTATTAATGCGAACTTAATAATATCAAGAAAAAAACAAGAGTTACAAATAATCTAATAAGCATAGTGAACTGTCAGAGAATTTAAATTTGTTAAGCTGGTAGGACTGTTATTATTGGTTTTAATAATATTTTCTCTAATTATATTGAGTAATATGAATTATATAGATCCAGAAGACTTTGAATGGTCTGATGACTTGTATAAGGAAAATTTTAACAACGAAAAATGTATTGTTATCAATAACTTTTGTGGTTTGACAAATAATGGCCAAAACAGTCACTTTGCAAATACTCAAACCATTAATCAAGAAACAATACAAGGTGTAAATTCAATTCAGGAAAAATGCTGCACAGCTTTGGGAGAAAGTGGATTAAAATTTTATAATAAAACCAGGTTTGAAGAATCAAAAAGTTTTACAAGGAATTATTCTGGAGATGCTGTGAATTGTTTATACAGAAGTGAAGAACAATGCATTGATCAAGACAATGCTGTGAAACAAAATATTGAAGGAAATCATATCAGTTCTGAAGAAGGGTCTCTTTGCAGTAATAAAACAAGTGCATTAATTTCAAATAATTTGGAAGCATTTAAGGCTGATCGTTTCCATGACAACACCTCTTTAAATGCAGAAACAATATCTCTTATAAGAAATAGTATTAGTGGTGTATATGAACCTCCTGAATCATTTTTATCCATTACTCATAGATCAAATGAACATGAGCAAGTTGTACCCATTAGCAACTACATAACGTTAGATGAAAATGAAAATCCTCAAGCATCCTTTAATTTTCAGAATCAACATGAAACAATATTTAATGATGAAAATACTTCAGAAAATAATGAAACAAGTAATTCACCCGATATTAGGAAAGAAGGTGCTAATCCTATATCTAGTACAAATAAAGCATCATCTGATGGAGAGTTGTTGGGTAATTTCATAAAATTTGTTTGCTTTCATTAGAATTTTTTTCTAAAATTCTTTCTTTTTTTTTTTTTTTTAATTTTTAAGGTATTATTGAAAGCCAGATTTATTTATTTGTTCATAAAAAAACTCAAAAATATGGATGAAATTTTAAGCCAAAACCTTTTAAACAGAATCAAAATGATTTACCATATAAAATTAAAAAAATAACTTGTAATTATACTTTTTTTTTTTTAAATATTCGTAGATTTTTATTAAATATACATAGAATTTTAAATATTCATTTACCAAAATTCTTTTTAACATATTTTTTAAGGTTTAGCAAATAGGTATAAAACATATTGTACAATGTAGTGTTTATATTCATTTCATCTAGCTAATTATACTTTAAATCATCTGAATGTGTCAGGTTTTGTAGGCTTGAACTTAGATTTTTGTAAGTAACACAAAAATGATCAATATTGTTGGGAGCATTTAAAAACAAATTAAAGGCAATTTTTTGTAAACAACTGATTTTTCAACTTTTCAGAACCAAATTATTGAGATTATTAAAAAAATAATCATTCTATGTAAAGTAGCTGAAAACAATGACCAGTATTTAATATTTCCATGGAAAATGTTTAAGCAGCTAAAAATTAAAATTACTCTTGATCTAGAAGAAACAGATAAATACTTTCAAATTTGAAGATAATACATTGAGATATAAGAAAGCATGTTATTATCAAGAACTTTGACTGTTGGACTTATTTATATTTTGCAGATAATCAACATTTTTATCACCCTTGATTTATGAGATTACTAAAAAAAATCCACATTTTATTAAAAAAATAAGAAGGAATGAGATGGTCCAGGTGACAGTCAAAAAATGGAACACAAATAGTAAAAACTATTTATTAAGGATCCGACGTTTCGACCCACTTTGCAGGTCTTCTTCAGGGCTGAATAAACAATTTTCTATCCGTATTACTTATTCATTCTTTTGTATATACATACATTTTGTTCATTAAACTCTTACAAATGGCACTTAACCTCAATCTCTTTGCTCATGGATTTTGATCAAATTATATTTTTATTTTCTCCTTACCCATTTTATATATTGAATTGTTTTTTGTTTTTTTTATAAAAGCATTTTTAAAATACTGAAAACTTTCTATTAGTATGCCTCTGTATGTACATAGTTTTTGTTCATTACATCCCATACAGATGACACTTATAATGAAAACCCCTCCCCATTGCCTTCTCTATATAATTATTGATTACATTCTAATTACTACTACTACACCGCCTCCCTTAATTACTTTGCTTTTTGCTAAGTCATTCTTCCTCCCTTGGAGCTTCAAGGTACTATATTTTGTCTGTTTATTTATTTGTATTCCCTTTTTTTTTACTTATTTAGTAGAGTTATTAGTTAGTTATTTTAGTTAATGTCATTTCTCTTTTGGTTTACCTATTTTTATTATTATATAGCCAGTTTTATTAATGAATTAATATTCACTAATTTATTTTTAGTTGTTGTCATTACTCTACCAGTTTCATTTTACAAATTCATCACTGCTTTCATTTTTTTCTCACTAAATCTTTTTTTGTTTATTAATTCATTCACTGTATATATCATTGTTTTATTCTTATTTTTGTATCTTGTTTATTCAGTCCTGAAGAAGACCTGCAAAGTGGATCGAAACGCCAGATCCTTAATAAATAGTTTTTACTATTTGTGCTCCATTTTTTGACCGCCTCCCGGACCATCTCATTCCTTCATAAGTTCTATGGTCAACCATTGATTATTCAAAATATTAAAAAAATATTGTTTTCAAAACTTGTGCTTTAATAATAAAATGATATGTATATATCTGTGATAACATTGACCCATAAAAAAATCAGCCCACCTAGATTTTTCTACTTGAAACTCAATGATGAGGATAATTAGTATCCTTATGTAAAAATTTGTTGTTATTCCTTCAATTATAGCCAGCAGTCCTCTAAAGGATTAATGATAAGAGTCAGTTGAACTGTAATAATTCATGAGAATACATCTCCACATTTTTTGTTCTTTTTTCATAAGTTTTTGCACTTTTATTGTTTTGTTAAAAGGGCCATTTTTAGGTACAGAGAGACTGATCTGTAAAGAAGGGGACCAGTTTCTGGACGATCGAGGGCAACAAACTCTGCTGACGAATGTTTTGTGGTGATCCAGGCCCTCAGGAACCGCTATCGATGAGCTGTACAGACCATTCAAGCCCTTCGAACTGCCCTTGAAGTGGATTTTAATGAGGAAACGGTGTAAAGGCGGCTTGTAGAAGGTGGGCTACATTCGAGGATGACAGCCAGTGGACCGCTGTTAACACCAGTGTACCGGAGAACTTGCTTGAATTTTGCTCAGGCACACCAAACTGGACCGATGCAGAGTGCAGTGTTCTCAGATGAGTGCATAAAAAGGGCAGTTCGCAGGGCTTCTGTACAGAATAATTAGTGTTGTGTTCTGTACAGCTCATTGATGGCGATTCCTGAGGGCCAGGATCACCACAAAATGGTTCCTAGCTGGAGTTTGTTACCCTAGGCTACCTAGAAACTGGCCTCCTCATGTAAACCTCAGTCTCCCTGTTCCTTTATAGTTCTGGGAGTAGCCAACACTCTAGCTGCACTCGCTTCTACCATCTATCACAGCCAAAATTCTTGTCATTATTTCCAAATTAAATACTAAGATTTGATGTTAGAAAATCTTAAACTAAACTAAAAACTAAACTAAAAAAAAAAAAAAGAACAAACTAATAAAAATGCAAAAACTTATGTGGAAAGAAGAAAAATGGAGAGATGTGTTTTTATGAATTATCACAGTTCAACTTGCTTGAAGTCTAACAGGCACTTATCGCTAATCCTTTAGTTACACTGTCGGGTATAATTGAAGGTATATTATTCTTTTCATCTAACAAAAACAAACTTTTACCTTTACTAATTATTCTCATTCTCATGAGTTTTAAAAAGAAAAATCTTGGTGGGCTAGCATTTTTGTGGGCCAGTGTATTATCCATTTTACTTTATAACATTCTGCCAATTTATTGATCAGATCCTTCCGAAAGATTTCTAGTTTTGATTAAATATTTCTCTAATTAAGTTTTTATCATTTCTACTGACCCAGAAAAGAGATATGACTCCAAAGTTGTTCAAATGATCTTGCATTGGTGATTCATTCAAATATCAGGCATATGAGGCTAACATATATATATTTATGTATTATTAATTTTTTATTTATATTTCAATTTCATTTCAACATAAGCTACTATACTATACCTAGATTCAAAGTAAACCGATGAGCTTGAGAGACCAATATGGTTGTTATATAATTAATTTTTTTTTTTACAGGTATTCAATCTTTGTTTTTTAAAGAAATTTCTGCATATACACCAGGAGGGCAATGTTATAAATTACCCAAAAGAAGTGATTTATGTTCAAAAATTAAGGTATTTTATATTGATCATATAACTAAAACTGAAATTATTAGGAAGAGCTAAAAATAAGAACTCCTACTTTGATGACCCAGATAATTTTGTAAATGTCTTTTTAAGAGGATTTGAAAGGACCAACATGCTTTTGATTTTGCAACAGTGATTATTATAAATCTAGAAAACTTACAAACATTAGTTTTATATTACACCAAAAACTATTTTATTTTAGGTGGCCACTTATGAAAATCAATTAGAGGTAGCAGCTTTATTAAATAACTCCAAAAAAATAAGGCAAATACAAGGTGGAATGTTTATTCCTGAAACACTAGATTACAATAAGGAAGAGGATTTTAATAAATGGTTAAGAGAAGAAAAAGATAAAATAATATCTTTGTTTGAAAACTTCAATATTGAGCTAAATATCAAGTTGAGTATTGTAATAGTATTTAAAAACAAGAATGGTATTATAAATAATAATTTCTTTTTTTGTGGGTTACTAATAAAACCAGAATGACAAATAGATTCATTCAATCTGCTGAAATTCTCTTGAGGAACTATAGGTTAATGATGTTTACCATTGTGGTCTGCAATAAGTAATAGATTAAATTGTTTTAAACAACTTTTAATAAATATTATGAAGAGTGGTAGGGCCTCAGGATCAGTGATTGAATCTTACTGTTTTCTCCTCACAATCACACATTGCCATAACTAATTTTAATAGCGTCATTATTGAAATTAGTGTTTAATTTAATTTAATTAGTAAGGAGGAATCAAATTTGTTTTGTTTTATGTATGGATTTTCCTCAAAAAAATAAATTTCTCTTATTATATTGAACAATTGATTTAAAATATCTTCGTTTTCCAGTATTTCTTCCTGCTTATTGTCCTAATTCTTTTTTTTTTTTTTTTTTTTTTTTTTTTACAGTATTTTTCCAATTTTTATTTATACAAAATTTTGGTATTTGAAATGTAAAAAGTCTAATTAGACTTTAATTACTGCTTAAACACCTGCAGCCTTCTTTCATTGGAATGGGGATACAAGTATTTTTTCCTAACTCGTGATTTTTTTTTTTTTTTAACCAAACTATAAACAATTTAAAGTTGAGCATTATAAATATTATAGGTGTTATTTATATTTGATGTTATTTATATTAACTGAGGATCAAAGAATATTATGATCTAGTTCTAATTAAGTATGATGTATTCATTCCAAATTGATTGTATACACTTCTTCATAAAATATAAAAAAAATAATAGGTTAGATAAAAGATTTAGAGAATATTTCCTTTAATAATTAGTATTTTCCTATTAACAACATAATGTCATTGAATTCATTATTTAAATAACATTTCAATCAATCACTTATATACAAGTTAAATTTTGATGAAATGTTATCTCAACATCTATGATTTTTGACCATAAATTCTATTATGTCTGCATTCTATATTCCAATACAACTGAAAATTGTTTTGTTAGATCTAGCACAAGATATTTCATTGAAGAAATCACTCAATTTATTTTTCTCAAAAATTTACAATATTTTTTGTAACTTCTCTTCTTCCAGTTTGATAACTAGGTATTTTCAACCCTTTTAAATTATGGAAACATTTCAGATGTTCAGTCCTACTATCAAAGTTATTACCTCAGTTTAATGAATGGATGGTTTTATGTTCTGTTTTACCTACACTATATTTATGATTTTGATATTATTTAATATAATGTATATTTATATAAGAAATATATGAATATAAAGGATGTTTCATTTTAACATATTGTCTCCACCACGTTTAAGTTATGAATCTGAATAGAGCTACTTTTCAGGAAACCAAAAATGAACTTTATGTTTTAGTTTTAACTTCCCCATTGTGAATACTGTTTTTATCTCTGAGCCTTCTTACTTCTTTAAGCACTAAGTTTGTGTTTATAAGATTTTATTTTGCGAATTTGATTCTGGTATCTCGATAAAACTAAGGAGTTCGAAAAAGGCAATTTTTCACATTCATTACTTAAACGTGGTGGTGACGAAATACTCTAGGAGCAAAATCACTACTGTATATTCTTTTCTTTTCTTTTTTATTTATGTGCTTTCTTATTTATTTGTCATTAATTTAACTAGGACCTGAATTATACTGGTGCCAATCCTAAAGAACCTTTCTCACCCAAAGTTCTCTTTTTACACTGAGGCTCTCATTTATTTATTTATTTTTCCCATCCTGTTAGGTAATTCAGGTGTTTCCAGCAGTGGGATGTCTGCATAACAGCCCACCTGCTACAAGTTAAATAATTTACAATTTTGTTATGGCCTGTGCATAAAACTTGCTCTTGGGAATCTGATAGACCCTGTAGTCCAGGAGAACCCATGTTGTTTCTAGTTGTGATCCGATAATCGGGCAATTCTTCTTCAGGGCGTTGCCACTCTTCGCTGATTCCATTTTTTTATTGTATCCTACTAGAGAATACTTTTTCATCTTCTGTGATAGATCCGCCGGGCTTCCCTCTTAACCTTGGGAGAGGAGGTCTCAATTAGTCTTCTAGTAAGAGGAGAACAAGAGGTATTCCTTCTGCTAAGACCTGAACAGCCTCATGATACACTGTCCGTTGCCAATCTGCTCTGTTGTCTGTGCGAGAGATTCCAGTTCCAGGCCGAAGATGTGTGCCCTGGATACTCACAATCACTAATAAATACCCAGCAATAATTGGTATCAGAAGCCCCAAAAGATGACCCATTACGACTGAGATCTTTAAGGGCTAGGAGAGTCACCCTACTTCTCAATTAGTCCAAGTGAAGTGTCATATTGAAATTTTCCAAGCCTTACTCCAAGGTAACTTATCAGCTCAAATAACTTCTCTCCTTGGACCTTTAAGGTGATAGGGTGAGTACTTTCAATCTTTCCTCTCTGGAGAATGGGTTGCTTTTTGGCAGTGGGCATTTTTGACTTCTTTCTTTCACATTATCTTTTTATCAGGTTCGAGTATCCTTCACCAACTGCCTTGGGTTCAAAGACAGTGATAATTGTTCATGATCCGTGGTTCACCAAAGCGTTTTAGATGTTTGCATCTAACAACCTCCAGTTGTTCACCTTAAAGTATTGAAAAACCACTTCACAATTATTGATTATTAGTTATTGTTATAATTATTTGGGTCATCACTACATGTCCAGTCAGTATTTTTTTCCGAGTTGGATGATTACTCACTTGCCTTTTTTTATCTTCAGAGAATCCTCTGCACATATTGGTCACCCATTGAATAATAACTTTCCTTATATCTCTCTCTCCCTTTCCTTTTGGCATTAGGGGATATCGCGATCTTATTGCAACAATAAGCTGAATTTAATATATAATCCTTTCATGTACTTCAACTTCAAATGCTTACTGTATCAACTGGTCCATCCCATAATTATTTGTATACACATGTCCGTATAGAGTTTTGCTTACCATATAATATGTTTTAATCAACAAACACTACTTTATTATTGGACGAAAAAAATCGTTTGAAATGTAAAGCAGTGTCATAACGCCAAACATATTGTGTATGGTAAAGCTTATATCTGACAGGAAGAAATATTTTTAACTTTTATAAAATGAGATTAATAATATATTTAATTTTATTTTTATAAACTTATAGTTAAATTAATTAAATGCAGGCTAATACATATTTTCACAGGCATCTATCAGCAGAACGTGAATTAATTAAACTAGATAGATATCTTAAACAATATACAATGTCTTTGCTTCTTGATCCTCTGGAGATATTAGAACTGATTGAAAAAATTGATGTAGATCTTAGTAATCTTGTATTTACACATCAAGTATATGAAACAGTTTCAAAGGTAAACTACATACTTATTATAAAACCATCAGTTCATTTATTCCACCAGTTTATGATATGTGTGAGAGTATGTTTTTCAATAATAGTCTTTAATTTGTTTACAAAATAGTATTAGCAAATATTCAAATATGGTCCATAAAACTTTGATAATCATAATAAATCTGATAATTTGAAGCACAGCATAACAAATAATAGAATGACAAACAACAATTTAATATAATTTATATTAATCAGTATTATTGATTTTACAATAATTATAATTTTCTTTCTAGATTACAAAAAATTGTAAAGGTCGTTTGAGGGTAAAATCAAGAACAGTATTAATGAAGTTTAAGGTAACCATAATTTTTTTCTATTCCATATTATATTATAGTGATTCATGAGGTTTATTTTATTTTTAGTCCTTGTTATCACCACATAAAGGAATTAAAGCTGAGAAGTATTTGAACGATTTGTTATTAAAAAACAATGCAAATAAACTGAAGCCAGAAGCACCAGCTGAATGGATCGTCCATTTATTAACATTTTTATAATATAATGTAGCATATACCGTATCTACCATGCCAAACTATCGAATGTACAAAAATACAATTCCATATTCCTCACTTTAAAATGCACTAGTTGAGGTATGCATTGTGACAAAGTCTTGAATTCCTAGCCTTTAAAAGACACACAGTCGTCAACCTTTAAGGATTAGAAATTCAAGGCTTTGCCACAATGTCTTCCACAACTAGAACATTTCAAAGTGACGAATATCAAAATTGCATTTTTGCACATTTGATAGCTGAACATGGTAGGAATAATATTATAAGACATTCCGTAATATCAGTATTTAATATCCATAAAAACATATTACAACTTTATTATATATATATATATATATATATATATATATATATATATATATATATATATATATATATATATACATATATACATATATATTATTAAATGAATGATTTCTTACTGTATACTGATTTTGCTTTGTTATGGCCAAACTTCAAAAATCTGTTGATAAACATAAAAACCATAGTACATTGATAGTATTAACTCTCAGAATTGCTCCTCATATATACTTCTAAATTTGTTTACACCTTCATTAGACTTACTTATCTAAAATTTTGAGACAATATTTTTTACGAGACTTTTAGGAAAAAGAAGAGTAAGTAATGAAATATCTGCTTCTTTGCATAATTTTGAAACGATTAATATTTCATGAAGAAGTGCAGAATTTGTAGTTAATCATATAGAGTTCTTTTAGCAGTAAGATATAAGATCTTAGAAAGAATTGCCTGTCTGCATATCACACCTTCCAAAGAATAAAGGTACAACTCCAATGAATGAAACAATGAAATTGTTGGGAAATCATTTAAAGATTTAAAGTTTTTGCTTCACACTATTGGAAAACACGATTGTTCAGTGTGTTTTAATGAGGAGATATTCCAAAGTGTAGAGCAAAAAATTTTAATCTGAACAATTACAAGTTTTGAGTTGTACCTTTATTCTAGGGGTGAGAAACATAATCCATCTGTAGAATAAAGAAACACTGCCTCTTGGGTAGTTGGGGAGCCAACTAGGGTTATCCTTATATTTTAATTACAAAAAGGGCTACTTCATCCATAGAATACCGTTGCTAACTAAAAATTCGATTTTTTTGAGTTGTACCTTTATTTACAGGTGTGATAAAGTATTGTGATATTATAAGTATCACAAGTTTTGTTGAATACAATTAGTATTAAGAACTAAATAAAATAATCAGAAAATTCTATCTTCAGAGAAACTTCAGCTATTTGAACTCTGATTACGAATGTGCTTCAAATCTGCACTTTTAACTTTTAGTGTTTAAGAAATGCTGATACAACTTAGAAACATTTTTTTATCTCATGCATTTATCCTTTGGAGCATCGAATACACTTTAAACATTCAAGAATTCACGACTAAAAAAATATGAGTAAAATTTATTATTATAATTTTTTTTTTTTAAACATGATAATTTTATCAACTATTGCTTTGTACAGACAGACAAGTCCTTTAACTCCAATAATAAGTCAGGTATTAATGTCTGCTGTTGAATTAGCAATTTGTTGTCAAATATTTTGTCAAATTTTCAAGCCAAAGCAGACAATAAATTAAAGTTTATTTATAATTTTTTTCAAACGTTCAGGTTCCCCATCTTTTTTTAAAAACTTCATTTGA